>CM075810.1:56167456-56545121 GCA_037975025.1 Excoecaria agallocha | reverse complement strand
AGTTTCCCTATTCTCATAATTAATCACATAATGACATAATCATATTTTGTAGCACTCAACAATCATGATCCATATGATAGAATAATTATGTTCTCATATAGCTTAAGGTCAACAGTTATTTATCTTTAGCTCCTATAGTTCATTACTATAGTTTACTATATCATAGGCAATAGATTATTTACCTTAACATTATCACATATATCATGATCATTTGATTTTGCCTAGGTAGAACCCTTTTGCTTTGGCCAAGCATATACTTTATGCTATACTATAAAGGCATACCAAATAGCATAAACTCTTGTGAGTACTGTATTTCTTCTCACTCTTTTTAGTTTATGGCTATTAGGCACTAAAACATATTTAAGAAACCTAATTATTTTAGCATCATTACCTCTAACTTCTTCTAATTAGAGTTCGAGTGGACTCCAATTCATATCTTTATAGGATTATTGTTTTAAAGCCTTTCAATCTAATATGTGCATAACAAGGTATATATATATATATATATACTTTCATATTAAGCGATCATGCTTTATTCATTTGTAGGTGACTTTGGATGAATTACAACTTAATTCAATCTTCATCGTATTATAATATCTTTTTATGTTTATTAATTTCTATAATAATCCATGCTATATTCATGTCTTTTTGAATTATGTCTTTATAGACTATAGCATTAGAACAGACTTTCATATTCTATTACTCCTTTAACAAATAAATAACATATCCATCTCCATTTAATAACTATTTACCATCGCTCATACTAACTACTAATCCAATTATCTCAATTTTTGCTCTCTTCAGGATCTTATGGAACACATAATATTGTTTTCAATATCTAATTACATGGCTTAAATCTTGGGGTGAGAATATACTCGAATGAATAAAAGAGTACATATGAAGCAGGATTGGTCAAGCATTTTATATAGAGAAAGAAGGGTTGACCTTGTATTTTAAGAGATTAAAGCATGACTGGCGTGCGCAAGGAGAAGAGAGACATCACATGGTCGTGGGTGAGAAGAAGGAAAGCATCATGTAGCCATGTGTTTCCAAAGAGAAAACACATGCGTGGGAAGAAGAAAACATCACGTGGTCACGTGTTTCCAAAGAAAAGAGCATCACGTGGCCATACATCGTCAAAGGCAATCAATGCATGGCCATCAGTGTTATGAAGAACCAACATAGGTGGCCATGTGTTAGGAAGAGTAAACTACCACGTGGCCGTGTGTTAACATAAGAAAGGGTGTGAGTGGCCACAAATTCTCAAGGAGAAAAGGGTACGTGTCCATGGGTGGGAAGGAAAGAAGAAAAACTAGAATCCCGATCATGTATAATATGGATTTAAAACCTAAATCTCACTTTCCCACTTACTTATATAATCATTTATGTCACTAATCATGTTATACTCATCAAAACATACTAGATTAACCCTTAATCTCACAAAGAAACACATACAACAAGAGATGGGAAATGTATACAGTAACATTTCAAAATAAATCCCATACCTCAAATCAAGCTTCATCTCCTTCAACATTCACTGATCTAGCCCTCTTTGTCCGTTATATCCTTATACATAGAGGCAACACAAATGACTCATCAAATTTCCTACAACCCTAAGATAATAAATCAAGCATGGAAGAAGAGATCTAAGGAAAGGATACATTACCTTCATAAGGTTGAAACACCAAAACCCTAGGTTGCTCTTCTTCAACTAGTAACCAGAGAGTGAGAGAGAGAGAGAGAGAAAGAGAGCTCTCCCAAATGTCGATCCTCCAATCTCTAAATGCTTGAGTGGGATAAATATCTCACTAAGGGTAATTTCCAAAATGCCCTTATACATTTTAACCCCTTAAAACTTATTTTATTAGCATTCAACTCCAAAACTTATTATTTAAGTCAATTGCATTCTTCCTTACTATTTTAGCTACACTCCAATACACGCGTGCATAATTACCAATATACCCTTAATGTGACTTAACTTCAATAATACCAAATAATGAAATTATGCCTTATTAAACCTTAATCCTGATTAATTAACTATAATCCTATTAGGGCTATGATTGGGTCCTCATAACTAGTTTAAAGGGTGGATAATGGGAGCAATAGATACCTAGAGGTATCAAATTATGGATATTCGAAGATATTGAACAATGGACCCAAATGGGGTAAAATAATGGTTCCAACAAGGAACAAACTATGGACCCAAATGGGGTCAAGTAATTGTTCAATTAAGGAATAAGACCCAAATGGGGTCAAATATGGTAGTTGTGATTGTATCCCTCTAGGCATGCCTATCTAATCCATAATTGAACTAAGACCCACATGCTTTACCGTTCTTAAGTATATTTCGATTCAACATAATCTTATTTACTTTTTATAACATCTTTACTTAATGCCATCATTTATATAAGAATGCACATTATTCTTATCTTTCTGCAATACTGAGCTCTAGGCTCCAGTACACATGGATGCTTTCATATGATCTCATAGTTGCATTAACTTTCATTTATTCATATCATAATAGTTATGTGTTTATGCGAACAATAACATCATGCCATCTTTCATAATTGACATTCTATATATCCATATACACACATACATATATATATATGCAGCTTAAATCATGGTAATACATATTTTTATTACTCACACTTGTTGACATATTAAGTCAGGCTAATCATCATATCATGCTTGCATCAACTGTATAATATAAAACATTCATAACTTATGGATGGTTCTTAACGGCATACCTTGTTATTGCTTGTTGTGAATAGTTCTCACATTCCCTTAATAATCACATTATAACATAATGATATATATATATATAGCAAGATTCAAGTATTTATTGTCTGTATGCTAAAATAAATGGGTTCTCTTACAGCTTAAGGTCAACACTTGTTCATATTCAATCACTTGATTCACTTTCAGTTTCTATCAAATTATAGACAACAAGTTATACACCATAACATAATCATATATATATATATATATATATATATATATATGTATATACTTCGATCATCTTACTTGTGTTTTTAATCTTGTAACATTTTATACTTAGTTGGGGTATGTGTGATTATTTCATCTTATTCATTAGCATACTACTGATGGGCATGAGTTAATCAAAATATAGTATAGGCATGAACAAATGGGAAAGTAAGTTCTTATACCTCAATGCTAATCATAATTCTTATTTTGGCCTTAAGGGCATTCAGACTTATATGGTTTCATAATTAAACATAAATTATGATGTTCCATTTCTTTTAACTTAGACATGCATCCTTGTAACTATTATCTTATTAGCACCAAGTCATACCATGGTATTCTCTTGCCATTCCATTATAAAGAAACATTAATATATGGTAATTGGGCAAAGCCAGTTACTTTGACAGAGTTTGCACCGTATACCAACTTCAAATGACACATTAATAGCATATAAAGTTTATAGTCATTAGGTTACTTCTTACTGTCCTTAATCATACACTTATTATGCACCAACATCCATTCTAGTAATTTAATGCATACAGGCCTTACTTTATACAAGTCCCTCTAACTTCAGCTTTCAAGTGAAACTCACACCTTACCTTAGTGGATTTATTATTTTAAACTATATCTTTCAAATTTTAGCATTGGGAAGACCTTAGAACTATTATAATTCATCAATGATCAATTACTATACTACCCATCACCTATATACTTAACCATCATTTACATATCTCATTACTAGTTTAATTCACCCTTTTTATATCACTATTTTTATAAACATTGCCTATAGTTTGGAAGAATAAGAACCAATAAAAATAGAGTGTACAAGTGCTTATGAATTCAAAGGGAACAAGCCACAAGTGGTCGTGCATGTAGAGAAAGAAATGCCATAAGTGCCCGTGCATAGCAAAGGCCAAAACAAATGAGTGGTCGTGCACTTCAAGGGAACAAGCATAATTGGTCATCCACTTTAAAGGGAACAAGCATGTTTGATCATGCACTGCAAGGGTAACAACCATAATTGGCTGTGTATTCTAAAGGGAACAAGCATAATTGGCCATGTATTTCAAAGGGAACTAGCATTATTAGCCATACACTCTATGAAGAAAATGCATAAGTGGCCATGCATGGAGAAGAAGAACAACACAAGCGGCCATGCATTCTCAAGACTAAAAGCATGATTGGCCATGCATAGAGAATAAGAAAAAGGGAAAGTGGCCATGCATTCTCAATAACAAAAGCATGATTGGTCTTGCTTAGAGAAGAAGTAAAAAGGGCATGTGGTCGTGCATTCTCAATAACAAAAGCATGACTGGCCGTGCATGGAAAAGAAGAAAAATGGCAAGTGGTCGTGTACTTCAAGAGATAAAAGGCCAAGTGATCGTGCATGGGATGATAACAAGAAACCATAAATCCTAATTATGCAGACATAAAATTAAATCACAAATCTCACCTTCCCACTTACAAAAATGATCATTTAAGTCTCAAATCATATTATACTCATCAAAACTTACTAGATTGAGCCCTTAATCTCACTATGAAAACACATACAACAAAAGAGGGAAAATATATACAATAACAGCTGAAAAACAAATCCCGTACACTATATTCAAGCTTCATCTCCTTCAATCCTCAAGATCCAGCTCTACTACTCATGGCTTCTCTCTTCTTCTTCATGAAAACAAACACCAAAACCCTAGTTTCCTCATATCATAGAGAGAGAGAGAAAGATCCTTAAAAACCCTAATTTAATTTCAATTACATATTTTCTTAAAATCGCAACTTACCCATACTCAATTACGTATATGTTGAAATTACCAAAATACCCCTCGTGAGACTTAACTTCAGTAATCACCTTAATTTAATCGTAATCTTCGCTGATTAACCATAATTCGCCTAGGGCTAGGATTAGGTCCTATTGCATGTTACACAATGACCATTCCTCTTTTATGCTTCTCTTAAATCAACCCCTTATTTCTTCCCTTTATTTATAATTAACCTCTTAAATTGCCATATTAACAAATTGATCCCTAATTTTACACTTCATGCTTTAATTACACCCTTGAATAATATTAAACCATAATAATAATTTTTTTTCATGCATTTAATATAATAAAAAGATTTTATTACTTGCCTCATACCCCATATATGAAATACACATTATTAATTCATTCTTAATTGAATATAATTCTATTAAAGCATGCATTTCGAACTAAGGTCATGTTAGGGGCCTCACAATTCTCTCCCCCTTGAAGATTTTATCAAAATTCATACATGTTTCAAACAATTGATGATATTTCTCTCATGACTACGTTTAGTTCCTAAGTTAATTCTTGTATATCATGATATTGCCAAAGCACTTTTACTATAGAGTTTTGCTTATTCCTCAGTTGCCTGATTTCTTTAGATAAAATTTCTTTTGGTTCCTCATCATATGTCAAATTTAGCTATACTTAGATATCTTACACTTATAGCCAATGTGATTCATCCGAGCGATATCTTCTGAGCATAAACACATGAAATAAACCATGAAGCTTGACTAATTCCATATGAATAGCCAATCTATAAGCCACTGGTCATACTCTTTGTAGAATTTCATATGGACTAATGAATGTCGGACTAAGTTTCCCTTCTTTCCAAATCTAAGTATATTTTTCCATGGAGATACATTAAAAAATACCTTGACACCTACTTAAAACTCGACATCCTTTCTTTTCAAGTTAGCATGGGATTTTTGTCTGACACTAGCTTCTTTCAGCCTTTGTTTGATAATTTTCACTTTTTCCACTATATCTTTAACAAGTTCAGGACCGATCATTCTGCCTTTAGCCAACTCAGTCCAACAAACTGGAGTTTTACATTTCTCGCCATGCAAAGCCTCATATGGTGCAATTTTAATACTCTCCAAATAACTTTTTATAAGCAAATTTGATTAAAGCTACATATTTGTCCCAACTTCCCGAAAACTCCAAAGCTCGTCCCCTCATCATATCTTCAAAAACTTGAATAACCCTTTTAGATGGTCAATTTGAGGATGAAAAGTTACACTATACTTGAGCTAAGTTCTCAAAGCATGCTGTAAACTCTACTAAAATCTCAATGTAAATCTTAGATCTCGGCCAAAAGTTATGGATATAGGTATACCATGGGATCGTACAATCTCATTCACATACAATTTTACAAAATTCTCAATAGAATAATCTATTTGAACTGATCAAAAGTGGGCGAATTTTGTTAACTTATCCCCTATTACCCAAACAACATCATATTTCCATTGAGTAAGAGGCGAACCGATCACTAAATCCAGGGTAATATCTTCACACTTCCACTGTGGTACTAGAATGGGGTTTAAAAGACCAAAAGGGAATTGATCTTCTTCCTTCACTCGTTGACATGTTAAACATTTGGAGACATACTAAAGAACATTCCTCTTCATGATGGGCCACTAATAAAACTATTTTAATTCTTGATACATCTTATTCCCATCTTGGATGCACAGTGAATATAGTATTATATGCTTTATTTAATAGTATTATTTTCACTTATTGGTCATTAGGAACACACAACCTATTATGGCGGTATACACCTCCATCTTCTTTCACTATGAAATCTTACTGATCTCCTTTATACATTGCTTTCAAAATCTGTTGTAACGTTTCATCACCTTTCTGAGCATATTGACACTGTTTGCACAACCATGGCTCTAGCTTTAAGTTGTGCTAGTAATGCACCATTCGATGAAAATTTTCATCTGCACTAATTTAACATCAATGCTACCATTATCTTATGACTCAAAGCATCAGCAACCATATTCACTTTTCTTATATGGTAATCAACCATGCAATCATAATCTTTGAATAACTCTAACCACCTTCATAGCCTAGAATTAATCTTTTTTTTGGGTAAGCAAGTATTTTTAGGCTTTTATAACAGTATATATTCTACATTTTTCCTATAAAAATAGTACTACCAAATCTTGAAAGAAAAAACTATCGCTGTTAGTTTTTGGTTGAGTCGGGTAATTTTGTTTATACGATTTCAACTGTCTAGATGCATAAACTACTACTTTATTATCTTACATTAATTCACATCCCAAACCAACTTTGGAGGCATCATGATACATTGCATACTGTTTCCCTGACACTGATTGAGTTAACACTGGGGCTTTAATCAACATTTTCTGCAACTAAACAAAACTCACTTGACAATGATCAGTCCACTCAAACTTAATGTTTTTCCTTAATAGCTTAGTAAGTGACGAAGCAGTAACTGAAAAACCTTTTACAAAACATTGGTTATAAGCTACCAACCCTAGAAAACTTTTAAATTTTTGCACATTCTTGGGTGGTTTCCATTTAATAATAGGTTCAATTTTATTTGGATGCACCTTAATTCCCTCTGCAAATACAACATGACCAAGGAAAAAAACTTCCTTAAGCCAAAAGTCACATTTACTCAACTTGCATACAATTGATTTTCTTTTAAGTTTTACAACACAATCCTTGGATGTTCAGTATGCTCAATTCAGTTTTAGAACAAACTAATATTTCATCAATGAACACTATAACAAATTGATCTAAGTAGGGTCTGAACACCCTATTCATGAGATCTATGAATGCAGTAGGTGCATTTGTCAACCCAAATGACATAACTAAGAATTCATAATGCCTATAATGAGTTTATAATGCAGTTTTGGGAATATCCCAACTTTAACTCTAAGCTGATAATAACCTAATCACATATCTATTTTTAAAAACATACCATCACCTCTGTAAGGCCCCTAACATGATCCTAATTTAATTTGCATTTTTAATGGGATTTTTAAGCAATTAAGGTTAAATTAAATGAGAACTTTGTATAAGTAAGGGTAAAGGGGGTAAATTATCATATTATTATGTTAATTGCATGAAAATAAAATTTAAAAGCATGGTTTAATATTAATTGAGGGTGTAATTGAAGTAAAAAGTATTAATTAGGGTAAATTTATAATTTTGGAAACTTAAGGTTTAAATGTGGATAAAAGCTTATTTTTAGAGGTCAATTTGAGAGAAGGAATAAATTGATAGGTTAATTTTTAAAAGGAATTAAATGGAGGGGTTAAAGTTTAACATGCAAAGATTAGCTAGGTGATTTAGTGGCATGCAAAATGCTTAAGGACTTATAAAGGAATTATCCCTTACTTCTATAAAGAGCTAGATTTGAAGAGAGAGAGAGTGAACGGTATTTTCTTCAAGAAATGCATAATGTTCTTCTTCCTCTCTCATTTAGGATTCAAATTGATTTCTTTGAGCAATATTGAAGAGGAAAATTTGTGCATGTTATTAATCAAGAGTTTAATGCATTAATTTTAGGTAATTAAGCTATTAAATTAACCCATCATCATCATCTTCTTCTTCTTTTCATTTTCGCTGAGGAAAATGCTAATCAAGTGTTGGAATTTTAAATGATGATGATGTTTATGAAGGAGAAGAGAAATGAAGAAAGAGCAAAGGAAAGGATATTGTAAGAGGTTGAAGATATAGGAATTTCAGCCAAAGTATAGGAATTTAGGGTTATATTTCTAGGTTTTATCGGGGGTTTTGATATGAATTTTGAAGAACAAATTATCAGATGTGAGAGTCACTATAGAGTTATGAAGCTCTTCACGAGTCGTGAATTTTTTTCCGACTCGTGAAGCTCTTCACGAGTCGTGTACCTTATTCTTCTGGGTCATTCGTGATTATTGGTTCTCACTCCTGAATACCTGCACGAGTCGTGAATTATAGTCCGACTCATGAAGCTATTCACGAGTCATGAAATGTAGCATTTCTTCTCCACTCGTGAACCCCTTCATAAGACGTGAATTTTTGTCTTTTTGCTTCACTCGTGAATCCCTTCACGAGTCCAATGCTTGTTCACTATTGATTGACCTATCTAGATTGTTTTGCTCATAAGTTGAGCTATAGAATAGAAAATTGAATGATTTATTTTTCATTGGAAAATAGACTTCTATACCTATATTACATATGAAGAAATCTAAACTTAAATCTGTCTCTAAGTATATAGAATTTAGGGTTGAATCCGGACTAGTTCCTTAGAGTGCACAGAGAATCAAAATTGAAAATAATGGGCATAACTTTTTGTAGAGATGTTGAAATGTTACAGAATAAAATTTTGGTAAAAATAGAGACATGAAATTCTAACTTTGATGAAGAAATTTTGGAGTAAATCCTTCAAAATTTTACGTTATGAATTGTTCTATGTGACAGTCCACACTATTTTAGTTTTAAAAACAGCCTATAGTACTTCTCAATTAACTCGAGTTATAGGCCAGATATTAAGATGAATTTTAATGCTCTGGAAACTAGACACAAAGGGGAAAAAGATTGTAGAAGAACATTTTGACTAAAAATGACATCTTCCTTTCCAAATGTGGATTACAAGTCGAGTGCAGAATGCTGCCCTGTACAGATTTTTGCTACACTTAATATTATGATTTATAATTAATTGAGGCAAATATTTGTTTATGTGGTAGTAAAGTAAATTGGATAGGGCATGTAATATGTTTATCAATAAAGGATTTGTATGCATACATATACATTCGTTTGTGTATATAAATAAAGATTAGTGATAAAATATCTAACCTATACATATAATTAGACTTGTACATGATTGTCATATGCCAAATTGATGTATACATATGTAATCCTATGACATGAAAGTGCACATGATCTGAATGATGATAAAGGCATATATATTGGTAAACATGCTTATAGGAATAATCCTACTATATGCGAATGTACCTACAGGTATGTACATTTACTATTATGTATATGAGTGTATGAGCATGTAATTGCCCTATGAGATAGAAGATGTTTTAGCATGACTATGAACATGTGAGATGCTTAATGAGAATATGATTAAGTATATGATATGATGATTATATGTCATGCCTATATGTCATGGTGCAAATTTATAGTCACACGAATTGAATGAGCTAATTGTATAACTTGGCATATGAAATGTGCATATATCTGTTTATGCACCAGAGAACTCATAGTTTTACAAGAATTTGTATATGTACAAATAGTATACTATGAATACTGTCTTAATATGTGAATTGAACATGAATATAGTTCTGCCTGCAATAGAGTTTCAGATGTGGATAGATAGGCACCTATATGGAAATTGCAGCTGCCATAGTTTGGCCCAATTGGGTTTAAAGTATGTTTGATCCCGTTTGGATCATGAACAGCCCCATTTGGGGTGATAGGCCACCCTGTTTGGGTCTGCTTGACCGGTCTACAGTATAATTTAGACTCGTTTGGGTCTAAAGATTCGATATCTTCGGATATTCTTAATTATGATACCGATGTGTATCGACAGTTCCCATTATCCACTAATAAAGCTAAGGCAGGCTAAACTTTATTTATAGTAATGATCATAATTAATCAGTTAAAGTTATCTTACTAAAGATCGATATTGTGGACTATATGGTTGGTTTGTCCATAGAGATTATGTTTCGTTTGAATATGTTCATATGGGAAATTGCTATCTATATGAATTATGAAAATGAAATGTTTGTTACTCTCTTGGGTAAAATGTTTACGTACATGAAATATACTTTAAGCTTTAAAGTATTTGTTATTATTGTCATGTTATGTTGTACATGTTATTTATAGTATGTATTGTATATGTATATTTTGATGACCGTTGTGAGTGGTCATCCATCTATAGATATTCATCACTAAGCTTTAAAGCTTAGCACGGGTTATTTATCCGTGTAGGTACTGTTAGCAAGACTTTTGCTGAGGGACGATCTCTGCATCAAAAAGAGCCAACTACCGACTATTAACCTTAATGTAGGATATTTTTGTATTACTATTAACATATGTTTTGCTTTATGGCCAGTTATCTTATAAAATGTATATAACCTATGAAAAGTGTTGTAACTCACTAGTAGTCAAGCTAAGAAAGAGTATGTGTGCATGTGATATACATAAAGTAATATTTATATAGTATAGTATGAATGATACTAAGTATGAAATGCAAAACAGAAATAGACTTGTAGCACGTACATAGGTATATGAAATTGTATGACATGATTAATGGTAAAATGATAGTTAAGCGAATATGTTGTATAAGCATGATTAATAGTATTTAAATTATCAGATAAATATGGTATTTGCATAGGGGGTTCTACAACCTCTTAACTGATTAAACAAATCTTCAATTTGAGGCAAAGGTTATTTTTTCTACACTGTCACTTTGTTCAATTGTCTATAATCGATACACATCATCATCGATCAATTTTTCTTCTTAACAAATAAAATTTTGGCACCCCAAGGTGACACACTAGGCTTGTTGAAACATTTGTCTAACAATTCCTATAATTGAACTTTTAGCTCTTTTAATTGAGATGGAGCCATTCTATATGGTGCCATAGAAATTGGAACTATACCAGGCAGAAGATCAATTGACAACTTAACATCTCTTACTAAAGAAAGACGAGCTAAATCCTCAGGAAATACTTCTAGAAATTCATTCAGAATAAATATATTATTGAGCTTCATTATATCTCTTCTTGAATCAAGGACTAAAGCTAAAAAAGCTTCACATCCTTTTCTAATACAACTTCTAGCTTGTATTGCCGATATAACATTAGTCATCAGTTTATAATGACTTCCTTCAACTACCACTTCCTTTCCTTTATCATCCCTGAGAGTTACTATTGTCATTTCACAATTCACTACCGTATGATGTTTAGATATCCAATCAATTCCTAGAATTACATCAAATTCATGAAAGGCAACATAATCAAGTACGTTGAAAACTCTTTCCCTTGAACTACTATAGGATAGTCTTTACATACTTCATTAACAATTACACTATGTCCTAATGGGCTAGTCACACAAACATTAAAATATAACTATTATATTTTTGACATATTTCTACCCAAATCCCCAATGTAAATAATAAGAATCAGTGGAGCTAGGATCAATAAATGCATGTATGTCATAATTATAAAGAGAAAAAGCACCAACTATAACTCCTATAGCATTTTGTTCCTTCCGAGCTTTCATTACATAAGCCCAACTATAAACCATTTGAGTAGAAGGTCGATCAACTAATTATGACACATTCTTGGACTGGGATCTATGATGATTTGATTCCCACCTTCCTCTATTTCTACCTCAACCATATAGAAGGTGCATTAGAAGCTCCTCTAGTACCTTGTTACCCAAAACCTTGGTCCTTTTTTAAAGGACAATTAGCCATAAAAGGGTCAGTAATACTAGATCTAAAGCATTCTAAACCCAATTTCCTACAGTTACTCCAATGATGCCCAGAACAATAAGGACATTCTGGTGTTTGACCCCCAATCTATCTCCTAGTAGCTTCTTTTTCATACTTAGGAATTGTAGTGGATTCTTGTGTTTTTCCTTCGCTAGTAGAGCTAAAAATAGACTTTACGGGCTGACCACCTTGAGCTCTTTTAAATCTCTTCCAAGTGTAAGATCTACCTCTAGCACCACTTATTTTCTATTCTCTCTATCTCTTTCCTATCTCATACTTCTCAACCTTCATAGCTACTATAACTAATTGATTAAAGTCCACTATATGTAAAGATGTAAATCCTCACAATTTTCCTTTAATTCGATTATTCAGCCCATCTTCAAGGTGTTTGGATTAAAAGCTCTTGTTAACATCTTCTTGGGAACATACTTGAATAAATGGCTAAATTCTTTTTCATATTCAGCCACAGATAAAGTTTTTCATCTCAAATTTAAAAACTACTTTAATTTTTCCACCTTATATGTTGCAGTAGCATATTTCTTTCTGAACTCCGCTTCAAAGAATTTCAAGGTAAGTGGGTCAGGTAATTGAGCATATCTTAATACCAGCTTCCACCATTCATATGCCATGCCTTGAAGTAAGGACATAGTACAAGATACTTTATGATCGGCAGGACATTAATTTCATCAAATATCCTCTTTAGTTTTTCCAACCAGAACTCATCTTCTTCATATTATTCTAAATTAGTGCATAGAATTTCCTATGCTCCATGCTGTGTAATTTTAGAAATTAAAGCCTTAGGTATTATCATTCTTTGGGCCATATCTTGAGAAATTTTTAACACGGCTTCTGCATGAATAGCCGTAGTAATTTCATTCTAGTTAGATGATGAAGTCAGTAGGTTGGAAGGATTAATTTTAACCGACAAATTGCTTTCTGCAGATTTTTCGATAGCATCCCTAGAGGAATTCTCCATCTTTAATCTATAAAAAAATAGGAACATCTGCATTAGACCAACATAACACTATCCCAAGTTATAAAATCTTATACTTATATTGCCTGGAAAAGATTAAAACTAGGCTCTGATACCAAACTAAAACACCCTAAATCTAGTGCCTATAACATATATTATGCTATGCATTCTAGTCATATATAGAAGAATGTTAAACCATTAAATCCATATGAATCATTCCCATGATCCCTTATTAGTCAACCTATATATTAATTCGGTCTCTCTCATACACAATTTATTTTAATTACATATGCATGGGCATTCATCAAGTAAACCACATATACAATTTCATGTTAGACATTAGTACTCTAGTTTTCATATTTATTCCCATATAGAGCATTCAACATTTTATAATATATATATATATATATAACCATCCTAAATCTTATAAGCATGCAGATACTAGCATTTTTATGATGAGCATAATACAACATTATCTTTCCATATGATATACATATATTATATAACATATTATACATATTAAGCATACTAAAGAACCTTATACAAAATTAACCAAAATTTCCTACATCAACTTTGATAAACTTGTGTTGGCTTATCATGAAGAAGAGTATGTTTTTTAGCAAAAGCTTTGACTATAGAAGAACCTACACGAATAAAATAACCCGTGTTAAGCTATAAAGCTTAGTGGGATATACTATTTATGGAAGACACCACTCACAGTGATTGTTAAAATGTTATAAATCATACATCAATTGAAACATTAAACAAGACTTTCTATAACACTATGTCATATTCATGATTGAGTATCTTTATTCCATGTTTTACTCTTTCATCATCATATATTTATAGGTAACATACATACATACATACATATATATATATATATATATATATATATATATATATGTATATGTATATTGATGTTCATGCATAAGCTTTCTATATATGTCATATCATGCATACCTTATGATTAATACTTTACTATAATGGAAATTTACTTATAAGCATGTAAGTCTTTCACATATAGTCTTATATGACATGCTTCAATAACTCTTTATGCCTAATTACTTTACAAAGTAACATTAGCATATATTGTTAAACATACACTTCGTATGCACATTATTATTTACAATTACATTGTATTACACGTATATAATATATACCCTTATGTGTACATATATATATATATATATATATATATATATAATAGCCATATATTATAAACTTTCGTATTTTTTATTAAAAGTTCTACTATATGGTAACATTATATCTTAAATCTCATGTATTGTTTTTCATTAATATTTAATGTCCTTCTTTACAGCTTATATTATATGTCATTATGTTAATCATATGTTTAGTGTCACAATTTACCTTTATTCTATGTTTAAAATGCTTTAAAAGTATTGAAAGTGGTTAAGACAAACTTTGGTATCCAATTAGGGCTTAAAATTTGAGTTTAAGTGAAATAAGGGAGGGTCACGATCATTACCAAATGAGTACTGATCGTGACATAAATTATGCACCGAGGCAGACTTCCAATTCCATCTTGTTTTCGATTTTTAACCCTTTAACATCATTTTTAGGCCAAGTGCCCTTCTAAAAACTTCTTCCACTATGTTTCTCGTTTCTAAAACATTAAAAATCATCTAAAACTCGTATTTAAATCTCAGGATATTTACAAATTACTAAAGACTATTTCTATTGATAGGACTACTAGTTATCCAATTTTCAATATGATTTTTCACATACTTAAAGGCTAAATTTAACTTGGTCATCTTCATAGAAAACCTAGATATGGGAGTATATAGCTTAAATTATTAACAAAACACTCATGATGGGTCTAACAAACTAAAAGAAAGATTTGTCAACAAAAACAAATCAGTATTATCACTATTTTTGAAAAATCATAGAATAAATTAGATACATAATTATACTAAATTTTCTTCATAAAAGTTGTGATCCTATGTGTTTAGTTTACCGAAAATTTTATCTCATAGCAATTCGACCCTTATACCATTAATTATGCCCAAAATATTTAAGTTAGGTCACTGTAACTAGATAGTAGCTCACATCCGACTTCAACTAAAGATTAAACAAACTTAGAGACAAAATCAAACTAAGGTTTCTTCTACAAAAACATAGGTCCATATCTTTGGTATAATCACAAGCTAGAAACACCCTATTTAGAGTTGTATCACTCAAAATATACTCGAAAAGTAGAAATGCGGCCATAGTAATCTAACTCAGACTTTTATCAAATGAACATATGCAAATTATAAATATTTAACTCCCACCATTAAAAACCATATTACCAATTAAAAATGCATCCCTTACATATGTTAATAAAAAATTTTAACAATAATAATCACATGCAACATGAAATAAAACCCTAAACCTATTATGAAGCCTTCAATCTTGTTCAAAACTCCTTTTTTCCTCTATATTTCTACCCTTATTCTTTCTCATAAAAGCATTCATTCACAAATTCCATACAATTCTTCTGAAATAAAACTTTCCAACCTAAGAAATAGAAGGTGAAGATGACAGGGATTCATTACCTTAACAAATTCCACTTCATAATCTTAAATCTCTGTCACATGCAATAAAAATCTTGAGAGTATGAGAAGATAACATGTAGAACATTTTGAGAGAGAGATGAAAAAAATCTGAACTTTTCTCCTCTATGGACAACCATCCCTCTTTTTATACTCCTAAATATAGGTTTTCTCTCTCCAACATGTAAAGCACCATAGTGTAAAGGGGTTGGAAAAATCTCCATTAGCTCCCACAATTATTTGCATTTCAAAAAACTACACCACTCACTTCTTTTTTTCACAATTTAATCCCTTCAATTACTTTCTCTTATAAAATTAAACCCATATGATCCTTCATCTAACATTAGCCATTAGATTTCTATCATCTTTTAATTTAGTTCTAAAACTATTTTCCCTTTTTAATTTTACCCTTATAAAATCATACCATTACTCCATAAGATATTAAGTTAATATAATTCAACTAATTAAGCTTGATTAAACTTTTTTAACAAAATAATGCCCTTGAATTCTACTAAGGCATATTTTAGGTCCTTACAATGCTCTACCCCTTAAGGAATTTCATCCTCGAAATTCGTACCTGTATCCTTTACTCACAGATAGCACTGCTATTTCTATACTTCTTTCTATACTTATGTATCTATCTCAATCAACATTCATTCAATATTGTCTTTACTAGCTTTACTTGTTCATTAAATTATTACATTTGTGTTTTTGTACTTTATCACTTCTAATATAATCCATATATGGGAAAAATTATGATATAGTTATATCTTTACTATGCTAACCATATATCCTGTCAAATTCCTTTTTCAGTTGGCGCTAATACATGTGATATGATGTTATGCTATGAGTAAATTATGTTTTCATGTATGCAATGAAATACAAATGTATAATATCATATAATGCATATGTTTTGCCCCATCCAACTATGAAAAATTTTGCCAACTGCCAATGCATGTTAAGGAATCATTGACATGTATACAGAGCAACATAATCAACCTCAATTTCCTCATAGCAACTTTGGATATAAAAGATTGTATCTATTATACATAAAATCTTTCTCATAAATCATATTGAAAATAATATCTTTATGCTTGATTAACACTATTGTACTATAATAAAAACATTAGTCATATTCTTACTTTATATCATCCACTGTTCAATTTGATCTTAAGATCGCATTATTATACTATCATACATTTAGGTTACTCAGTAACTTCCATCGTATCTAACATTCCAAAAATACATATAAGCATTATCAATAACAAAATTCCATCATTATGAACAAATAATAATAGCATCATTTGATGATCTCTCACTTTTATAGATCCTTAGTGCTATTGATTTGTACCAATATGATTAAATCTATAAATCTATCTCTTATCACTACGGTTAACCTCTTTTTTGGAGGCATATTAAAGGCCTTTAAAATTCTTTTTCACGTTATGCTAATATGCCTCTTTTCCTCTACTAGTTTTCAATTTGTGTTCTTATTTCTACTTTTTTAGTCTCACATTTCCTTTTGATATCTCTAGATATCCTATAATAAAAAAAACTAGCGCAAAATTCAAGTCAAATTGTAGTTTATAACAAGAAAGCTTTCTACCTTTGAAACTATTATCTCATTTTATAATATAACAATGGCATCTGGGATAACTAAATCTAAAACCCCAAAGCTACAACTTTTTTGATTTCTTTTCTATTTTCTATTAAATTATCTCATTTTAGTCCAATCATATCAAAATAGGGATATCTACATTCGCCAAAACTGTATAACTTCCTATGACATAATTTCTAAACTCTTATAGACTATAAATGACTAAACCTTTTTCCTAATTCCACTAATTGTAACACTTTTAACTATACACTTAATTGTAGTCACTATATCCTATATCATTAAACATGTTTTACTATGTTTTTATGCCCGTAACAATTTTTCTTCATTTTTAAAAACATAAAACCAATAAATAAACTCTATTAATAAAACTTCACTACATGCTCAAGAGTCTCTTCAAACAAAACAAGGTTTACAACTATTAATAATTTATTTATTACATCCTTATCAAAATAAATAAAGATTTTGTAACTAAAATGACCTCAACAATAGTCTATTGTGCTGGCCATCCTGTGGAAGATATTATTCCTGAGAAGAAAATCCTTTCTTGCAACCTATATGGATAAAACACCCGTGCTAAGCTATAAAGCTTAGTGGAGAATATAAGACATGTGGACGACCTCTATTAAGGGTCATCAAAATGCATACATGTATAAACACATCTTTAGGCATATAAATACCAATCATGTTAAACAATAACAATATCATCTTAATACTTATCAATTACAACTCAAAATTCATATCACATTTATTTCCCAAGTTTATCATATGTGAAATGTGCCTAGTATAAGACAATTATAACTCTTACAACTTTATGGTTACCTTAACCATAAATTTTAATATTTTATCTTTATTCTTATCTAGTCACTTTATCAAACTAATTATTCCATCTCCTAACACATTTCTATATTATCATTATACTTTTAATTCAAACATATATTCAATTTACATGCTGAGAGTTCTAATTACAATGTATGCACAAGTAAGGGATCTCCCATCTTTTCATATGTCAACACATTTTTTTTATAAGAAACATGTAGTTATAAGAATACATATTGATTAATATAGCTAATGCAAACCATCAACTGAAATTTATACTTATTTAAGATTAACATGCAGGAAATTACACATATTATTTCTCCATATAGTACAAGAAATGAATAGTTAAAAGGAATATATTGCCAAATACCATTTTTGAAAGGCATTCTATACATGAATAAGAATATTTATATCTTGAATTCCAATGTATATGATGCACCATGAACTTACAACAAGGATTTGATAACTTTCATATGCAAAGAGTCATGTAAGCCTTTTCACAATATCAAGCAAATGTTATGAGTCTATAAGAACACACGTTCACCATTGTTTTTATAGTTAATATAACATTAGCAAACAAATTATTATGCATGACACATTATCCAATCTGCACATGTGGTGATAAATGTCATATGAGTGTGTGTGTGTGTATATATATATATATATTAGTCCCTTATTTATATCATACTTACCATATACATTATAATAATTTCGTATAATAATAATAATATAAAAGTCAATTTATGAACTATCGTGCTTGTTTAAGCTTTTTACTTATTATGATGTTTTTCTTTTACAATTCAATTAGACCTACACTTTTCAAAATAAGTGGACAATAGGTTTATATGGTGGCACCCAAAGGTAAAAAACTATTTGACTAATCAAGTGAACCAAAACGGGGTAAGCTACAACACAAACGAGGTTGTTTATGATCCAAATAGGACCATTTCGTTTAGTTGCCCACACAAGGTCAGCTATAACCCAAATAGGTTTGAAACTATTTTGATGACCCAAACGGGGTCAATACAATCACAACTGCAGGTGCCCTTATAGCCATGTTTATCTATCCACACACTAGATGTAATGCAGGCAATGAAATCTCTTTACTTTATCCTTTATACTTTGCTTTACTATGTTTGATCATATACATATGTGTTTATAAAAACTCATGTATAACTATTTGCACGGTAATCATATCCATGTTCATGTAACTTTTTCTTTAAACATGTGATCATGCTCACTGTTGAGCATTACTATCATATACTTTACTTTTTTTACTACACACACACACACACACACACATATATATTTATATTCATTCATGTATTACTATGAGCAAGATGAACCAAATCATATACATGTGCATGAATGACTTCCTATAAAACTATATGATCATGTTCATGATTAAGCCTTTTTATTCCGTGCTTTACACTTTTATCATCATATACTTATAGGTAACATACATACATATATATATTGATGTTCATGCATAAGCTTTCTATATATGTCATATCATGCACACCGTGTGAATCAAACTTTACTATACTTGAAAAATTCTTTAAAGCATGTAACTTTTTCGCATATAATCTTATATGACATTTCAAGTAATTGTACATGAACATATATCATTGTTCGCTTAGGTTTTAGCATGATAATTCATATGCATAAATATATAGGCATTTACAAGTTTTCTCAACTAAGTAATATGTATAATAGTTAATATATGTGTTATAAGACATGCTTCATCAACTTTTTCTGCCTGATTGCTTTACAAAGTAATATTAACACATATATATATAATAGCCATAAATTCCAAACTTTCGTATTTTTCATTAAAAGTTCTACTATATGGTAACATTATATCTTAAATCTCATGTATTGTTTTTTCATCAATACTTAATGTCTTTCTTTACAACTTATATTATATATGTCATTATGTTAATCATATGTTTAGTATCACAATTTACCTTTATTTTACATTTGGAATCTAAAAATATTTAGAGAGGTTTATTCAAACTTTGGTGACAAATTGGGGCTCAAAAATCAAGATTAAGTCAAATAAGGGAAGGTAACGGTCATTACCAAATGATTACAAATTGTAGCTTACATTTTGCAACGAGGCAGACTTCCAATTCCATTTTATATGCAATTTTTAACACTTTTAACATCATTTTAAGGTCAAGTGGCCTTTTACAAACTTCTTCCTCTATGTTGCTAGTTTTTGAACATTGAGAATCATCTCAAATGCATTTTTGAATCTCAAGATATTAAAAATTACTAATGATTGTTTCTATTGATAGGGCGACTAGTTGTCCAATTTTCAATATGATTTTTGACATAGCTAGGGGTAAAATTTTACTTAGCCATCGTTATAGAAAACCTAGATATTAAAGTTTATATTATAACCCAATTTGATTTACTCAATTTTCTTCTTTGAAACTCAAATTATTAAGAAAACATGCTTAATAGGACCAGCCAACTCAATGACAAATTTGTCAACAAGAACAACCAGTATTATAACTAATTTGAAAATTCATATAATAAAATAGATACAAAATTAGACTAACTTTTCTGCATAAAAGTTATGGTTTTATGTGTATAGTTTATCTAGAATTTTGTCTCATAGAAATTCGACCCTTCTAACAATAATTATGCCTAAAATACTGAAGTCAGCTCACTGTAGCTAGATAGCGGCTCACATACGACTTTAGCTCAAGATTAAACAAACTTAGAGATAGAATCAAACAAATGTTTCTTATAAAAAACATAGATCCATATCTTAGGTGTAATCACATACTAGGGACACCCTATTTAAAGTTGTATAAATCAAAATATACTCTAAAAATAGAAACTGGTTCATAGTGATCAAACTTAGACTTTTATTAAATGAACACATGCAAAGTATCAATCTTTAACTCCCACATTTAAAAACCTTATTACACATAAAAAAAATACATCCCTTACATATGTTAATCCACAATTTCAATAATAATAATCACATGTAACGTGAAATAAATTGCCAAACCTATCATAAAGCCTTCAATCTTCTTTAAAACTCCTCTTTTCCTCTCTGTTTCTACACTTCTTCTTCCTCACAAAAGCATTCATTCATAAATTTCGTAAAATTCTTTTGAAATAAAACTTTCCAATGCAAGAAATAAAAGATGAAGATGAAAGGGATTCATTACCTTCATAAATCCAACTTCAAAACCTTAAATCTATATCACATGCAACAAGAATCTTGAGAATATAACAAGATAACATGTATAAAATGTTTAGAGAGAGATGAAAAAAATCTTACTTTTTCTCTCACATGGCTGGCGATCCCTCGATTTATACTCCTAAATATGGGTTTTCTTTCTCTAACATACAGGGCACCATAACGTAAAGAGGTTGGAAAAATCTCTATTAGCTCCTCTAATTATTTGCATGTCAAAAATCTACCCCCACTCACTTCTTTATTTTATAATTCAATCCCCTCAATTACTTTCTATTATAAACTTAACCCCATCTAATCCTTCTTTTAACATTAGCCCCAAGATTTTTTTCATTTTTTAATTTAGCTCTGAAACTATTTTTCCCTTTTTAATTTTACCCTTATAAAATCATACCATATAATTCACAGACACAACATAAAATAAATTACCACTTAATGACACTTATGTCCCAAATAATCTCTTAACTATATTTTATCCCAATTATGCACTCTTACATACCACAATGTTAGTTGGCTCTTTTACCCTCTATCACATAAGACCAATAATCCACTATATTTTACCTTAATATAATTCATCTAATTAAGCTTGATTAAACATTTTTAACATGATAATGCCCTTGAATTCGACTAGGGCCTATTTTGGGTCCTTACATGATCTTTTTAGCTAAGATCAAACCATTCATATGAGCACCGCAAACTCTGGCATAAACCTCTTCTCTAACCATCTTGCTTTCTATTTCTTATATACACTTTAATTGTATCATATTAGGCTATCTGTTATATAGAACCCCATCAACAATGATGAATTGAGTGGATTACTTGTGTGATGTTTTCTAATCCTTTTCTATGGCTTCTTTTGGAAAAATGGACCTCCCGATGTAATTTTGAAAGGTCAAATACCAAGGCTTTCCATCATTTATGTCAACATCCAAGAGGTATTGTGCTTCATAGCATGGCTTGTCATAACTAAAGTTAAGTATAGGCTTCATACTTACTCCTTTTGGATTATCCCACATTAACACCAATGTTGCTAAAGTATTTGCTAACTGGTTTTCATCTTAGGGGACAAACTTGAAGACACATTCCTCAAATTGATTGCCCAATGCCTTTAAGCAATTTACATAAGGCATAAACCATTATTTTTTTACTACCTATTTACCTTTTGTTTGGTAAACCACCAAATAAGAGTCACCACAAATCTTAACATTCTTTACCCCTAGAACTAGTAAAGCTTCCAACCTAAAGATACATGCTTCATATTTTTCTTAGTTATTAGTAGCTTTATATTTAAGCGTTTTAGCTAAAGGTAGTTTTTTCCTTCAGGGGTTACCATAATTACACCTATCCGTACACCTTTATTGTTTACAACTACATCAAATAACAATTGCTATCCTTGCACTGCTATAGCAACCATATATTGATCAGGGAACTCATAGTATATCACTTTTCCTTTTAGCAGCTGATTTACTAAGAACTTTGCCATAGCCTTTGCCTTGATGGTCTTTTAGGTAATGTACTCAACATTAAATTTCCTATTAACAAATTAACCATCTCCCTATTTTTCTTAATGTTGAGGGTGTTTTTTTAATACTTAAGAGGATTCTTTTTGGCCACTACCTGCACCTTATATGAATACAAGTAATGCCTTAATTTCTAAAAAGCCCAAATGATCGACATGCAGATTTTCTCAACCTTTAGGTACTAAGTCTCATATGGTAAGAGCTTATAAATAAGGTAATACACTGCATATTCAACTTTAAAATCATCCTTTTGAGCCATCATAGTCCCTATTCAGATATCTTCTATAGCCAAATACAAAATAAAATGCCCCCTAGCCTTAGAAAATAATGGTACTGGTGGATGCAAGAGCTATTCTCTAATGTTGTTGAAAGCCACCTGGTAATCTTCACTCCATATCATTTGCTAATCTTTCTGAAGTAGTTTAAATATGGGTTCAAAGGTTGAAGTTAACTTAGGAATAAATCAACTAATGTACTGCAACTTGCCTAAGAATCCTCGAACTTTTTTTCATTCTGTGGTATAGCTATTCCCCTGAGAGCCTTCACTTTGTCAAGGTCCACATAACTTCCTTTCTACCTCACAACATCTCCTAATAGTTTTCCTAAAGTGACCCTGAATACAAACTTCTTCGGGTTCAGATGAAGGTTATACTTGTCGATCCTCTTAAAGAATTAATCTAAGGCTACAAAGTGACCTTCATTGATAATTAATTTGACCATTATATCATCTATGTGTACCTTCACCTCCTTACGGATTAAATCATCCAGAATTTTTACAGCCATCCATTAATAAGTAACCCCTGCATTCTTCAATCTAAATGGCATGACTCGATATGCATACGTTCCTTATTCAGTGTTGAATGCCATCTTGATCCTATTAACAATCTTATTAAGGATCTAATCATATCCAACATAGACATATTTAAAAATGTACATTGCACAAGCAACTATATTATCCACTAGGAAGTCTATATGAGGAAGGAAAAGTCATCCTTCGGACAAGCCTTGTTCAAATCCTTATAATCTACATAAAGTTGAACTCTTCCATCTTACTTTGCTATTGGAACCACGTTTACCAACCACGTAGGATACTAGATCTCTACTAAAAACTTGGCTTTTATCTGCATTTGTATATCTTTTTTGACTTTTATTCCTATTCTAACCTAAGCCTCCAAAGCTTTTGCTTGATAGGCTTATACCCGAACTATATGGGAATATCATGCTCAGCGATAGCACAATTAATTCCCGATATGTCTTCATAGGTCCATGAAAAATCTCTTTCATATTATAATATTCTCTCAAATGTTTTTCTCTCTTCAGGGTAATATCAGATGCTATCAATATTTCTTTTGGATTTTTAAGAGTGATAAGAATGAGTGGAGCAGTACTTATTGAATTAATATTGAATATGGATGCTTTACAATCATGATCATGTAAAATTAAATCATGCAAACATCACACAAGTAAGCAAAGTTATTCATATTATTAATATAGGTAGAGTAGCATACATCATCGTTAAAAAGTTCAGGTATAAAAAGTGTATCTATAAAAGCATCATTGACTACATCAGGTGAGTTTTATGCCTCAAATAACCCACTCCATTTCCTACAGCTTCCAAAACCTTTAGATTAGTCTCTACCGTAGTCGCTTCAGTATCCTCTATCATTTTAGTCATAGGAATTTGAAATTCAACTTTCCCGTTGCCCTTAAATTTAAAAGGTAATAGCTCTGGAATTACAAATTCTTCAGGAACATTATCCAAATTAGATAGCTTAATCATAATTGCCTTATCCTAAAACCCTATAGTAGGCTTAATTATTCCATTAACCTAGTTCAAGACATCATTAAAGATCTTAAAACCCAAAACAATTTCTTCCCTATTCATCACAAGCTCAACATCGCCACAATAATGAAGTAAATTAGTCACAGGAATAAAGTTATAAAAAATGTGTGGTAAACCCTCTAATTTTATTGACCCTTTTTTCATATCATCAAACCTTTTATACCACAATAATGAGTGGATGTTGAATAAGTTTGTCATACAATGAGAGTTGTCATAGCCTATGACAACTCTCATTGCAAGAAGTAAGTACTTTTACGACAAACATCAAGATTTAAGAGATCGGTGCTTAAGATGAATTTGCATTGTTGCTAGTACCTATAGACTTTTTTATGTTATTAGGGAGGCCTTAGTTTCACCAGCTGGGAAGAGTTCCATCCACTCTCTATCATATGATTAAGATTCCATATGAGAGTAAAATGGTCACTATAAAGGTCATGAGAGAAAATGAATCATCACTTCAGTGCATTCCAAGTAGCTATCGTCAATGCTGGTGATGAAGGTAAATAGGATCCCACCCCATAAGTGGTGAATATGATGTAGAGGATGAACTTTTTATCCAGAGCTGGTTTGGATAAAGATTCTAGGGTCCATTTAAATCCTTCTACTTCTTGCCTTTAGCAGAAGTGACAACAATGACACCTTTTGGATCCTTCTTAAAGGATCCATCAGCTATCTTGAGCATGTTGATTAACTCAGGAATGGTTACTTGGATCTTGTTCATGTTAAAGTTAAGCACGAAAGGTGCATAACTTGGAGCCTACAAGTACAAGATTAAATCTATGTATAGATCATTATCCATAACATAGCCAAGTTTACTCAAATACTCAATATACCCATAAATCTTCAATGCATGAGTAGCAGTTGAAGTGCCTTCCACCATTTTGCAGCTAAATAGAGCTCGAGTAATCTCATATTGCTCAGTTCTAGCCTGAGAAGAATAAAGCTCCTCTAGATGCAAAATGATTGTTCTAGCATCCATTATCTCATGTTGCTTCTAAAGCTCCGAGGACATAGCACCCAGCATCAGACATGTTGCCGCTTCACTATCCTCCATGTATTTTCGATAAGTGCCTTTGATCTCATTAATTGCGTCATCTGATGGAAGTGGTGGTGGATCCTTATCCAAGACATAATGGATCTTTTTAGCTCTAAGAACAATTATCGCTTGCTTGATCTAGTCAGAATAGTTACTGCCAACTAGCTTGTTATCCAAGATTGATCATATATTAATGTTTGATGTGCTTATGATGATGACCTAGATATGAAAAAGAAAAGATATGAGAGTATGTTCATATATATATATGTATGCATTAATAAGGTCTTTAATTAATCCATTTACTCCCACTATTTTATTGTGAATTAATAGCCCTCACTATATAATCCGAGAAAACCCGATGGTTTTCTTAGTGGGCCAATATCCAATCCTTGATATGTAATTTGGCATTGACTTTGGTCAACAAGCCAAACTCCATATCCTTGAAAGGTAGGTATCTCTATACCAATTGTGTCTTTACACAACTATTAGATCATTAGGTTATCAACTCTTGATGCATACATATCGTATATGCATTCCCTAATCTTGCCTCTAGAACTATTAGCCTTGATTTTGGTCAACAAGCTTATGGGCTAGCTAAGATGACCCATTTAATTAGATTTAAACATATTCGATATAATGTAAGCTTGACTTTGATCAACAACTTACACTATAAAGAACTCTAGTTCTCCTTTAATTAATGGAAGGCTTATATACCTTAGTATTTGTTTGAGGATTTTAGTTAATTAAGTCTCATCATACAAGGTTGCCATACATTGGTATGCATTCTATATCTATCACATAAATATAAGCATACAAATATGGTATAGTTATGGACTTCACTACATTGATTTCCCCGAGACAAGAGGAAAATCAAAAGGTCACACCTAGGTAGTATGTATGATCCAAACAAGAAAAATAATTACATTATCTTCAAGCTTGTTGGATCTTTATCCGGCCCATCTGCTCCTTGACAGTGGTCTCCATCTCTATTTCAAATTCTAATATAAGTAATCTAATTACATACTATAATTTGAAAAGAAATACAAACCAAAACAAGTGGCCGGGACATGAAAGTCCTCATTGGGCCGAAACATGCATAATGCCCAATCACATTGGGCCTTGTCCATAACTATCCATCATGCCAATCATACACCCTTATATGAATTTATAATTCATAAAGACATGGATTACTAAATTTGTTTCAACTCTTGAAACAAGCTTTTGAGTTATTTTAATAATGTGATCAAATTAGGAAACTTTTTCCATTTTGAAAACTTTCATTTTAGGAAACCTTTTTGTATGCATATTTTCTTGCCTTAATAATCAATCCAATTGATTAGTAATTAATTATTAATTGATTATTTAATTAATTAATCATATTAAATAATTAAAAGAAACAATTTTGGGCTTAGGATTAAGGGTAGGACGAAACCCACCAAATGAATCCCTAATTGTGTTAACACACAAACTAGTTTTGTAACTATTGGATCATTTGGGCCTTTTGGAATGAGGCAGGCCCACTCCAGCCCTTAAAACCCATTAATAAACTTAATTATTGTTTATAATATTTAATGTAAATCAGCTCCATGGGCCCACCAAGTCACTTACTAATTTAAACCAAGTTCGTAAACATAATTAAGCCCATTAAGTGGTTTTAATGAATTAAAATTAATCAAATTAATTTAAGGCCCATTTTAATTAATCTAATTAATTAAAAACACTTTAATATGTCAGATATATAAGATTTAGAAGATCAAAAATCTTTCTGAACAAGAACACACCAAGAACATATCAAGAACACACGAAGAATACCAATTTATCGAACTTTTCGACTAAACTAGTTTTCATGCAAAACTTGTTCGATTTTAATTTCATTTGTTCCTATGGCTTAATATCACATATTAAAAACATAAATTATCATCTAAATGATCTTATAATGGATCTATAAAAAATTAATTTCGAACAGCCCC
Source organism: Excoecaria agallocha (assembly GCA_037975025.1). Taxonomy (NCBI): domain Eukaryota; kingdom Viridiplantae; phylum Streptophyta; class Magnoliopsida; order Malpighiales; family Euphorbiaceae; genus Excoecaria; species Excoecaria agallocha. Next base: position 56,517,312 of record CM075810.1, on the reverse strand, counting down.
TAAATCTAAAAGCTTCTCATGCAAAACACATAATTCTTTTCTCAAAAAAATTGTTTTTGTTTTCGATATATATATTTGATCACACTTATATTAAGAAATCAATATTTCTCATTCATGAACAATTAAATCTTATATTTTAAAGTTTATGAAATAAATAACTCAAAAATAAAACTTATTCCGCAAAGAAAATATAGAATTGTATATTCATGGCAAAACCAAGGCTCTAATATCATATTGGGATTTATTGGTTACATGCATCTCATACATAAACGAAATTTAAAATTTTTAATCAATATTAATGATCTTGCCATGAATTTACAATATTCATATTAGTGAGAATAAGAAAAATCACCTTTGATTTTTGTTGTACAATTGATTTTCCTTCGCACCGGGTTGTCGCAAACCATAGTGTCCAAAATCGAATACCTCTAATGAGTAATCCAAACTAGAGATGATAGAATGAACCAAAAAATTGGTAGAGAACAAGTTCTGGCCAAAAACCCTAGAGCTAGCAAGGGGTTGGGCGGCTAGGGTCAGAGAGAAAAAGAGAAAAAGTCTTTCTTAAGTGTTAAAATCACTTAACCCTAATTCCTTATTTGTTGGACTTTTATAATTAGGTTAAAATTCCAACTTCATAATAAGATTGGGCTCTTTAAAATTTCTGAAGAATTATTAATTGGGCTTCTAGAATTATTTATAATTATTTGGGCTCAATTAAATCCAATTCAAACCTTTTCATAAAAGACTATGCACAAAACCCATAAACTAGGTCCTTAGTGCATATAATTGGATTTAATTATCCAAATGAATTCCAAATCAAATAAAATTACATATTTAGGTTCCAAAACACTTATACAACATATTTAATTTAACTTGGTCAAAGAAATAGGCCTCTAAGGCCTTCTGTTTGGGAGTTGGCATGTAGCCCTCTTCTTGAGGTCTTCTGCACCAACTTCATTCCTCTAGCCCCTTTATAATTCCTCCAATGGACCCATTAATTATTATATCGGCCCTATAACACTTATAGTCCAATAATAATTATTTATGAAATACATTATTTTAATTTGGTCAAATTTTACAGAATATTTCTCAAAAGTTTTGCGAATAATTTACTTGATCATAATTAATTAAACTCTTTAATTAATTATTATCTTATTCACTTCTCTATCCCCATAATAATATCAAATATTATTATCCTTGTCATTTTACCATTTTATCCTTTTCTTGATATGTGTATGACCTATTGGGTTCCTGTCCATGTTGGCAGTATAATATGTAATTATGAGTTCTATTCAATACTCACATGATTTAAACTCCTTTAAATCATTTTATCAATCCCTATTGATATTCTTGATACATTATTATACAAGTCATGATTGGCCTCTAGCTAGGCATCATGACTACCCAAATGTCAGGAAAGTCAAGTTGTTTGACTATACCCTTCCATAGAAACAGTTACCATGCAATTACTCCTTTCACTACTCTTATCTCAATTAGATTCTGAGTATGGATTTCTGTTAACTCATATAAATCTAATCATGTATGTTATATTAATTTAACCATTTTACCCAAAATTCCCTCCATGAATCTATATCCATCTTAGCATATTACTCTGGCCAGAGTTCTCTGACCAAGGTAATTATAGAATCATGTGAGATAACTTCCCTTATTAAATCTGGGATGGTGAGTCCTTTGTCAATCACTCAACTATCTTCAAGTAGGTCATGATATATCCAATCTCCTAACTATAGTCACTCCCAGTTGGAAGTAATTAGTTATGGAGTCAAAACATACCACTTGCTACTTAAGATAACTTTGGTGATCTCAAGTCTAAGGATACTTACACAACCGCTATGAAGAGATTCCTCAATGACATAGATTTAATATCCATGTGAGGACTCTCTATGCAGGTCTCCAATGAACTTATTCTTCTTACAAGCATCCACATGTTAGCTTTGATTACCTTCCATAATCACAGCTATGAGAACCACTGCTTGAACTATTCTGGAGGCATAACATGTGTTAGTCTGTCCGAATTAACAATATCCTTATCTTGTTAATTCTATGACTAGGGATATTTAGATATTAACACATTTGCATGCAATAGACATCTCATATCATGAAAACTTTCATGATTGCCTTTGCACTGTGTTTATAATATCTAGGACTTCATTTATTAATTTAAGATTTACAAACTCATGTATTTAAACATAGCATTAATAAATGAATGATGCCTTTTATTAAGAATATTAATTTATACATATGAAAAACATCCATATTTAATGGGTTCTAGGGCATACTCTCTAACACAATATATGTGAGAGACTCAAAATGCAGTGAAATGGAGTTAAAGACTTAATGCTCTATAAGAGATGCAAAATGCCTTTAAAAAGGACTTAAGGACTTAATGCTCGCTAAGAGACTCGAAGTGCCTTAATAAAGGACTTAAAGACTTAATGCTCACTAAAAGACTCGAAATGCCTTTAAAAAGGAATTAAAGACTTAATGCTCCCTAATAGACTCAAAATGCCTTGAAAAATGACTTAAAGACTTAATGCTCACTAAGAGACTCAAAATGGCTTGTAAAAAGACTTAATGTCACATGCTTGAGACCTGCAGGCCTGCATAGAAAATAGATAGTTAGCTTGCTATTTTATCATTCACAATGTGGAATATTACGTAGCTACTTCTAAGTCGAGCATGTAAAATATCATCTCATACTTTGAGGTCAGTGAAAATCATCTTAGCTCTTGGGAACATTTTATGAATAGTGGTGTATTGGCTTACCCTCTATTGTGGGGTTATAATTAATCTAAATGCTTATGGCATTGATTTTAGGAGTTTGGCATATCAAATGTTTTTGGAGACCTATTTGTGATTCTTATTTTCTCTTCTTTTTTTTGGAAAAATTATGGGTGTAGGAGTACATGCAAAGGATTATAGTTTATACGTAAAGAGTTATAGACATGAAGTGCATGCAAAAGAGCTATGTATATTGGAATACATGGGCCATACAAAATGCAAGGAAATTGATTCATCCAAGTGATTTAGGGGCAAGTGATGGTCTGATCCTATTGTATATTTGCCCAATGACCCCTTATTACTCTAAGTCATTATTTTGAAGATAACATACCCCTTGTGGCTTTTCACACTAGCTTTTTTTAGTAAAAAATACAACCTATTAGGGATTTTCACATAACCCTATCCTAACTTTTGCCTTGAATGGACCCAATCCATTTTTATGGCTTTTTATTCCTTATTCTTTTCTATTTTTTTGTATAATAGACTATTTATTTTCAAGTTTTCATCCTATTCTTTTAGCCTAACTTTTTCTTAGAGAGCCATTTAGGATTTTCATCTCTAACAACCTCTTTCTTTTTTTTTATTTTTTTGCATTTTTAAAGATTTGCACTCCCAATTTGCACTTTAGCATATGTCCTTGTATAATTCACAGGTCTATCTTCAATTGTTAATCATACATATGCTTAACTTACGTATGCATTCTTATCTATATACAACATATAAGATGACAGTAATCTTAGCTAGACATGTAATGCAAAAATACTGATTTAATTTACTCTCAATAAGCAACATTTTATGTGCATCCAACTCCTATTATCAATTAGTCCTTTCGACTTTTCTTAATTGAATAGTTTCTTTCAACCCGTAATTTTTTTCCCAAGGTGCCTTTATCCATTTTTACCCTAGCAAGGTGCCAAATTTTTTCTTTTTTCTCCTATTTTTTCCTTCTTTTTTTTTAAATGCAGCAACTACTGGCATGCCTAAATATCCATGTAGTCGATGCTCCTACTGAAAAGCTTTTGGATAGTAGCAAGGCACCATAAGGTATATTAACCCTTACTATATCATCACTAGATTTATCATCAATGCTCCAACTGATATGTTATAAAAATATTAACTTGGCACTATAAGGTATATTGACCATCACTATGTTACCCACAACATGATTCTTTTGCTCATTACTAAAAGTTAAAAAATATTCTAGACTAAGCCTCTTTTAGTATGCTTTAGTTTTATACTATGATCTTAGGTAGATTTTATACACTTTCTGATGACTATGTTACTACTCTGCATATTAGCACCAATATGAGGAAAACCATAATTAAGTTTGTCGAATCATCTATTTATGTTCTATATCTTTCAAAAATTTAAATTGCATTAGAGTTTCATCTTTTGTCCAACATGTTCTTATTATCAATGTTAGTATTATAACCTTTGATGTGTTTAGCCTATGTATGGATCTTTTTTTGAGGAATCTTCTTTGTTATAGCTCAAATGAATAATGATAGCTACAATAGAATTTTAATTTTGGCTTAAATTATATTCCATTATCACCTCATGACAATCCATATTTCCCAAAAGAACTAGCAGTAATGCACAACAACAAAAATTGATTTTACCGATGGAATTTATCGACGGACACAATATCCATCGCTAAAAGATGATATTACCGACAGATTAGCTACAGCATCACAAATGTGTCGGTATAAATAAAAAAATTGCAAAATGGCAACAATTTTAGAGATAAAAATGGAAAACGGTCGATAAATTTTGCGGGAAATAGTGGCGCCATTTTGTAGCGACGGTATAGCGACGAAAAACTTTGTCGGCAAGGTAATCAATGATTTTTAATAATGGCAGCATATTTTGTCACATATTTACCGATGAAATAGTGACGGAATATGAGGAAATGGAAATATAAATGGTTGCGACGGTCATTTCCGTTGGTAATCCATTGTTATTATTTTTATTGTACTTAAATAAAAGTTTAAATTTTTTTATTTTTTTTATAAAATATCATTTTTCCAAATAAATCCTAGAATATATATTTTTTCATTTTAATTATATATAACTTTTTATGTAAAATAATTAATATATTTTAGTTATACTCCTATTTTTTAATTATATATACAAAATATTTTTTGATTGTTTAAATAAAATTTGTTATATTTTGATGTGATAAGTTCGATCCATACGACTTATATTTTTTATTATTTAAATTTAAACCGATCAATATATAAATGAATTGTTGTTATCCTAAATATTTTAGGTCAAATTTAAGATTAATCTATAATAATTTTTATTATAAAATCAAATTTGATTTTATTTTTAACTTAAATAATGGTAGCATATTTTGGCACATTATTGATAAAACCATATTAATACATTATTCATGAAGGTATTTTTATGGTTAGATAATATTAGAAATCTGTAAATTTTTTTTAGTTGAACTTAAGCCATTATTCGTAAATTAAAGCTTATTAGTACATTTCAAATAAAAAAAATTATATTTTGTGGGGTGGATACCTCATTCCCCATTCTTGTCCCGAAACACATATTAGGGATTTTTCCCCCGTCGTCCCCACGAATGGAAAATTTAGGATTTTCCCACCCTGTTCGGATTGGGACCCCGTCGGGATCGGGGATTTTCTGCCTCGTGATCATCCCTACTCACACACGCATATATAATGCAATTATATATATATATATATATATATATTTATTTACAATTAGTGTATAAAAGGTGCGGTGGTAATGAAAATATAAAAGAAATAGCGGGTCCAGTGCCAAAAACATCAAAAGGTGAAGGGTTTTATTTTCTAAGACCCTTAATCTAGTCGCGCTATAAAAGCCACCCGAACAAATATTTGATATTGTTCTCTCTTCTGCAAAAACCCTAGCAGCAGCCGTCTAACTCCACAGATCCCTCATTTCTAAGGGAACCAACTACACCTTCAGCTATGGTGAGATCTATCATTGGCACCTTGTTGTCCTCCTCATTATCGGTCTCTTTCTGAAATCCTAAACTTTTCTCTTTATGCAGTTTTGGATTTTCACAGACATTCAAGCACATGACTGGTGGCCGCAACAAGCATGGCCGTGGCCATATTAAGTTCGTCTGCTACTCCAACTATGGCAAATGCTGCCCTAAGGTATTCACTACCTCCTACTTTATTACATGTGTACTGAAATCTGATTTTGCTCATAATACTAATTTGATCTGTAAAACTTGAAAAGGATAAAGTAATTAAGAGATTTCTTGTGAGGAACATCATCGAGAAAGCTACAGTTAGGGATGTATAGGATGCTTGCATTTATGACGGTATTATCATCTCCTTTACGTGTTTGTTAATAGAGTGGTTAGGGTAAGTTCTCACATTGAACATAAGAACTGTAAGCCACCACAACACTTCTTGAGGTGCATGGTATTCTCTTCTTCTCCTTTTTGTTTCTTGTTTATGTTTGTCTTTATTGATTTCTTCTGCTTTTTAATTTAATTGCATCGTTATTAGTTATCCCCAATCACTATAATTAGTTAATTATTGCAACAAAAATTCTTACAATACTTCGTCTAGCATGAAATTTGGAAGTTCCCAGTTGTACTATACTGTATCTTATATGAAAAAAAAATTATGTTTAGTGTGATCAGTTGAATAACTTTCTTGGTTTATGGAATCTAATAAGATGCACCAATAGAGCTAATTGTCTTATTTGTTTCACTAGATTTATTTCTAATCTATCTTCTTTTTTCACTAGATTTTTCAAAGTTAGATATTTTCCAAATTTTATGTATAACACTATTGAGCTAATTTTCTTATTTATTTCATGATTCAAATTTTTTTGGATCAATACTGAACCTCTAAATGGCATGGAAAATAACGTGTACGATTTCCTTGAAGATGTAGGAGTGGAAGATATTGGGATAGGCTTTGAATAAATTGGTTGTTTTATCCCTTATGATGGTGTAAGAATCTTAAATAGCCCCATTAGTTTAAACAAGTCACTAAACAAGTTAATGCGACAGTTTGAAAATGATGGCTACTGCTCTATTAAATCAGGGACATAGTTGTGTTAACAACTTTTTAATTGAAGATAGGTGGCTTTCTCTTTGGAATAGCCCAATTCCTCCAAAGTAAAACCATTTGACTAGCAAGCGCTTGTTGGTGGAAATTATGATGATGACTTCATGATAGGCATTAAATTTGCTAGGTGTGCTCCTTTCTTTTGCAGTGTTTTTCCCTTTTATGATATTATTATTACTAGAGATAAATTTAGTGGCTTTTTAAGGCTATTTCCAGACTCTAGCTCAAGTGATTATGACTTGGCAATGTTGACCAGTGTACCTGATGTAGTTTTATGGTGTGATGTGCAATTAACAAAAGATGGAGTTGGAATTTGTTCTTCAGATATCAGACTTGAAAATTCTAGTAACATTTCCCTGATGTTAAAGAACAAGGCTAACACTTATGTTATTGATGGTGTCTCTACTCGAGGATGGTTTTCGATGGATTTTACTTGGAATGAATTATCAAATGTAATATGTGAGTTTATCTCAACTAAATTTCTATTATTCATCACTTTTCGAATTACATTATCTAAGAATTGTAATACATGGACTATTTAACATCAAAAAATTCAAAATATGATTCATCTTGATATTGTGAAGCTTATATTTGTACCGATATTTAGTTTCTCATACTCATAGTTACATGAACATATATTTCTCTTGAACTTGATTAATTATGTCTTTATGATAGAAATAAATAAAGCTTTACATCTTAAGCTAATGAATAAGCTTATCATTTTCTGCAGTAAACAGCTTGCTATTTGTTATATTATATTTGAAGTTTATAGTAATGGCTTGCTCTTTATTTAGAGATACTATATAATTTTATTTTGTTATAATTTTAAATTTTGATTATTTATAATATTTATATAATTTAAATAGAAATAATATATTTATAATTGAAATAAATATAACTTTACAACTTCTTTAGCTTCCCATGTTTTGCAAGAAAAAGATTGTTGTTTGTATGACTATATAGCACAAAAAAGTAATAGCTTGTTGTTTATTTGAAACAATAAATAATTTTATTAAGTTATAATTTTAAATGTTGATTATTTAGATTATTTAAATAAAAATAATATATTTATGATAAAAATAAGTAAAGCTTTAAAAATTCAGAGCTAATTATATATTTTTTCAAATAAACAAGAAGCTATTAGTTTGTTATTTCAAAGTGGAAGTCATGGACTGGACTCATTCTTAAAATTTCAAGTTAATAAATTAATAAGCCTTAGATACATAAATAATAGAAATTCAATTCACAAAGTTAAAATGGCTTCCCTGCCAATAATACAATATCATAGAGCTTGTGTGAGGACCCAAATTAGGCCCTCGTAGAATTCAAGGACATAATCCCAATTATAAATGTTTAAACAAGCTTAATTAGAAGAATTATTATGAGTTTATATTTATTGAAGGATAAACTAGTTATTTATTTCTGTGTGTAATTGAAATAATATTTTATTTCAAGGATCAATTTGGATGTAAGTTTTATTAAGTTAACATTAATTATGTGATGAATATGTGAATTTATGTTATGACTTTTATAATTGTATAATTAAAAAGGGGAATATAGTTTGAGGGCTTAATTAAAATAGGATATAAACTTAAAGGTTAATGTTAAAAATAATAAATGAGTGGGGTCAATTTTATAAGAGATAGTATATGATGGGGTAAAATTAAAAGAAAGAAGATAAGTTGTGGGTCAATGTTAGACATGCAAGAAAGTGAGAGGCAAAAGTGTAACATGCAAGAAATTGAGAGAAATTAGTGGAACATGCAAGAAATTGAGAGAAATTAGTGGAACATGCAAAATCTTGAGGGACCAAGAAAGCAAATTTCCTTGCCACTATATATATACTATATTTCTTGTGAAAGAGAAGATATGGGAGAGAGGGACGCCATTTTGAGAGTGAGATAACAAAAATTCTTCTTTGCTCTCTCTCTCTTGTGTTCATGGTTAATCTCTTAAAGAAACCAAAGAAGGAATTCTTGCATGTGGATTTTTGAAGAACAAGTTAGTATATATCTACAAGGTAATTAACTTAATTAAATGATTCTTCTTCTCCTTCTCCGTCTTCTTTCATTGGTTAATAGTAGATGGAATTAGATGATGAAAGTTTGTGTTAATGGATGAAATTATTGTGAAAGGACAAGAAGGAGAAAATTTAGATCGTGAAAGAAGAAGATAGTGAGTGACAAAGGAGAAATTAAAAGAAGATTTGAGTTGCATGTCCAGGTATGCGAATTTAAGGCTGTTGATATTGCATGTGAAAGTATTTGCTGGAACATGTTGTGATTCCTTTGACTAGTGACAGAAATTTAGGGTTATTGTTTTCTGGGTTTTATCAAAACGAGATGAAGAACAGAATTGGTTGTGAGTGTCTTTGCCGAGTCGTGAAGCTCTTCACGAGTCGTGAAATATTGTCCGACTCATGAAGCCCTTCACGAGTAGTGCACCCTTTTCCTCTAGGTCACTCGTGAAATGTTAACCTTTTTCTCCACACGTGAGCCCCTTCACGAGTCGTGAAATATTGTCTCCACTCGTGAGCCCCTTCACGAGTCATGAAATGTTGCCCTTTTTCTCCACTCGTGAGCCCCTTCACGAGTCATGAAATGCTGCCCTTTTTCTCCATTCGTGAGCCCCTTCACGAGTCGTGAAATGTTGCCTTTTTACTTCACTCGTGAGCCTCTTCACGAGTAGAACGTTTCTTCATGACTGATTGACCTATCTGAATTATTTTGATCATAAGTTGAGCTATAGAACATAAAATTGAGTAATTCTTTTTGCGTTGGAAACTAGACTTCCATACCTATATTTCACATGAAGAAATCTAAACTTAAATCTATCTCTAAGTATATGTAATTTAGGGTTGAATCTGGACTAGTTTCCCTGGACTGCTAATAGAAACAGACTTTACAATAATGGGCATAACTTTTAGTAGAGATGTTGAAATGCTACAAAAGAAAATTCTAATGAAAATAGAGACATTCAAGTCTAAATTTGATAAAGAAATGTTTGTCTATATCCTTTTAAATTTTACGTTATGAATTTTCTAAGTGACAGACCACACTATTTTAGTTTTAAAAATAGCCTATAGTATTTTCTCAATCACTCGAGCTATAGGTCAGATATTAAGGTGAATTTTAATGCTATAGAAACTAGACACATAGGGGGATAAGATTGTAGAATATAATTTTGCCTAAAAATTACATCTTAAATTTCAAATGTGGCTCACAATTCGAGTTCAGAATGCTGCCCTGTGCAGATTTTCTTTAACGTACTTTATTTTATGGTTTTCAAATAGTTAAGCTAAATATATATTTATGTGATTACCAAATGAATTAGATAGGGCATGTAATATGACTATTAAATACAAAATTATATGTATACAGATACTTTCACACGTGCACATAGGTAACGACTAGTGAGGAATATATCTAACATATATTTGTGATTAAATTTGTACATAATTGTTATATGCAAGGCTAATGTTTGTATATAATCTTATGATGATATATGCTCAGTTATCATTGAGCAATGTCTAAAATAGAAATACATGTAACTAGGAATGTAAATCAAGTTATGATTACATATGTATAGCTTAACTACATGTTGTTATGATAAATTCATAGTTATATGTAAGCACATTGAATTGAGTATGGCATGTAATATGATTGTTGATAAAGGTTTACACATATTTATATTTATACCTAAGTAAGATTGTTGGTAATGATGAGTAAAGTGAAACATATGAATATGCCTTTACTTAATTGACATGACATGATTAAGCCTATGTGTTGTCGTATATTAACATGCTAAAATACAGATCTACAATGCTATAGACTCCATTATAGAAATTTTATTAAAGCATATACTGGTAATGTTATATGAGACTATGTATATAAGACTATGTGTATGCATTAGAGAAGGAGTATCTTGTCATGTGAGTTTTATATGAGAAAATTATATGAATTGTTTATGAATTGTGCATATATGTATATGTACTAAAGAAGATATATAGATTTTACATGATTATGTATGGGTATAAATGACATCATACATTATAGTCTTCACATACGGAATAATTACATGATCGAATAGCATTACGAGAATAGAATAGTAATGCCCAACAGTGAAATGTTTACAGGTTTAAAGGAAGCTATACATTAGCGCATTTATGAGTACATTGTTTATGGTTATACTAGACTATACATGTGCATATAAGAATATGATTGTATAAAGAAAAGATAAAGTAGATTTTATTGCCTGCGTTGAGTCTAGGAAGTGGATAGATAGGCATGCCTATAAGGGTACCTTGCAGCTTTGATATTTTCAACCCCGTTTGGGTTGTAGTTTACCCTATTTGGGTGACTAAACAGACAGACATGGTCCCGTTTGGGTTGCAGTTAACCCCGTTTGGGTGACTAAATAGACTTGTACCTTCGGGTACCATCGTATAACCCGTTATCCACCTCTTTAGAGTAGTGCAGACTTTATACCAAAGTTAAGAAAAGTTTGATGTTCAACTTAAAGTTTTATGAAGTATGACAACATAAATTTATTTCATAATCTAATTTGTATGTGAAATTCCTTTTCAGCACATATGGATATTATGATATTAAAAGATGTTGCGATATACACTTTTGCATGATTATCGTATATAGAAATAGTATGTACAAAGTTATATAAATGAACTAGTGCATCATTAATATCAAGTTGTGGACTATAATAGAGATAGTATGTTTTCTATAGTAATATGTTATTTGATTTAGGTAGATAAATGATTTGCAAGATTCATAATGTATGAAAGCTATGAAAAAAAATGTTTTGCTGTAATAAATGTTCTCTATAGCAATGGAATATAAGAGCTATGTATAGGTACTCATGTTGGTGATTGCTTTCAAATTAATACATTGGGTTATTTTTTTCCCCTATATCTACTCGTTCTTGCTCTTTATTGAGAATTGATAAATGATAAACTTTCATAGTACTAATGCTCTATCTTACTTTCGAATATGCATATGTCCTTGTTGATCATAGCTCATATGTGAATATGTATTTGTATATATTCCTAGTATATAAAAGTATGTAGTAAGTTGAAGGAATGACTAAGTATAAACAGTGGTATATCATTCAATGAATGAATTGCAAGTCTAAAGGATAAGCATGCTTATATGATTCAATGTTGTGTATATAAAGCATTAATGCCGAATTTACTATCATTAAGTCATTTGGTTATCTTGTGTGGACTTATGTCTACATTTTTTTTTATTAAAATTTGGCATACGTTATACTTATAGTTCATAATGTATGTTTGTTGATGACCACTGTGAGTAGTCATTTGTCATATTTAGTGTTTCCCACTAAGCTTTATAGCTTAGCACGGATTTTTGTTTATCCGTGTAGGTTGTGAGAACAGGACTTTCTTCCAAGACTGATATCTGCTGCAGGTTGGCCAACACAAGTCTTAGAAGATTGATAATAGCGCCTTCTTTTTTTCCTTATATTTTGTAGTTATGGAAACTTTAATTATGTTGCAAATTCTGTATAAGTACTAATGTTAAGTTTGAGAAAACATTGTAATGAATTATGGACTTTTATATGATTAAGGTATTACGCATAAGTTCACATGACATGGTTATAATTTCATATATAAGTTATCTAATTAGAAATGTGTTCAGCTTGGGAACGTGGTAATATATGTCTTATGGTATATGATATTGTGGCAATAGCTAAGTATAGGATATGGGTGTTATAATTAGTGGTATCAGAGCCTAGGTTTATCCGTTTCCGGGCTATAAGTGTTTAGAGTAATTGTTATATGGAAGTTTTAGTGTGTTGGCCTAATGCAAATATCTTGGTTTTGTTTTGTATAGATTAAAGATGGATAAACTGAAAGAAACTGGAAAAGAGATCATTAAAGTCAGCAATTCTTGGGCATTGAACTTATTTGTCCCCGATCCTGTGAATGTAACTCATGTTGAGATGTCTGTTTCTATTTTAGAGGAACTAAAGAAAATGAATTGCATCTTGAATTAGATTTTACAAGAGTTAACTGAGCCTAGAGTATCAAAAGAGGTTAATAGGAATAATGAGAACAAAAGGAGTCAAGACGGGAATATGGATAAGAAGGAACTAGGAAAAATAAATAAGATATTGAAATTAAGTTCTTCTAGCAACACATTCCATTCTGCGCAAGGTTTGGCAGGGAAAAGTCGAGGGATTCAAGTTCCTAAATGTTTGCATTGCACAAGGAATCATTGGGGTACTTGTAGAGCTTTAAAAGGAGCTTGTTTTAGATGTGGTAAAACGGATCATTTTATGGTTAATTGCCTAGTGTTGCCAAGGAAAGGTAAGGTATCATCAAAGAATGAAAAGAGTCTTGTCATTGCTAATGTACCACAGATGGAAGAGACAGATCATAGTGAAAGAGATAAATCTATACATCTGATTGTATCGGTTCAGACCGGTAAAATTGAGGTTTCATCAAAGGAGGATGTCATCAAAAGAGATATTGGTATTTATCTTTTCTTCTTTAATATTTGCTCATTCACAATAATAAGTTCTTATTATGGTAATGAATTTTATGCTTTTAGGAATGTTTTGATATTGTGGAACTTTGAGAATATTGTGCATATTTGACCATTAGGTGAATTATAGTACAAATGCATTGAAGGATTACATAAAGATTACTTTATGATGGTATATTAATGAAATTCTAGGTTTGGATTAAAAAGGTAAATGATAAGGGAATGCTAATATGATTAGTGTTTGGATTATATTACAAGTGTATTAATAGAATACAGTATAAGTGTGCTAATATGGCTATGGAGAAACAGTTTAGGTATTGTGAATAAAATCTTTCATATGTGTAGTTACTGTGAGAAAATTGGGTTAATTACGATGCTATGTATACCTGTCAGTGAATCCTTAATAGGCATGGGCACTTGACAAAACATTATACATGGGATGGGGCGAAAACATATACAGCACATGAGGGAATGCATTTGCATCTTATTGCATACATGAAAGCATCATTTACACATAAGCATAGCATCATGCATCATACTACATATACAGGCCCCAACTGAATAGGGAAACTGATAGGATATACATTAAGCATAGTAATGATGTAACAGTATGATACGGTTGCCCTTATGTGGAGATAAGGTCAAATGAAAAGTGAGAAAAGAAGACGGTAAAGTAAGTGTGAGATCAAAGATGATTGTGATAGACATAGAGGTATAGCAATGATAGTGTTGTGCATAAGTAAAGGATACAAATATGAATTTCGACAAAATTCCTTAAGGGGGAGAGATTTGTGAGGACCCAAATTAGGCCCTAGTAGAATTCAAGGACATAATCCCAATTATAAATGTTTAAACAAGCTTAATTAGATGAATTATTATGAGTTTATATTTATTGAAGGATAAACTAGTTATTTATTTCTGTGTGTAATTGAAATAATATTTTATTTCAAGGATCAATTGGGATGTAGGTGTTATTAAGTTAACATTAATTATGTGATGAACATGTGAATTATAAGTTATGACTTTTATAATGGTATAATTAAAAAAGGGAATATAGTTTGAGGGCTTAATTAAAATAGGATATAAACTTAAAGGTTAATGTTAAAAATAATAAATGCAGTGGGGTCAATTTTATAAGAGATAGCATATGATGGGGTAAAATTAAAAGAAAGAAGATAAGTTGTGGGTCAATGTTAGACATGCAAGAAAGTGAGAGGCAAAGGTGTAACATGCAAGAAATTGAGAGAAATTAGTGGAACATGCAAAATCTTGAGGGACCAAGAAAGAAAATTTCCTTGCCACTATATATATACTATATTTCATGTGAAAGAGAAGATATGGGATAGAGGGACGGCATTTTGAGAGTGAGATAACATAAATTCTTCTTTGGTCTCTCTCTCTCTTGTGTTCATGGTTAATCTCTTAAAGAAACCAAATAAGGAATTCTTGCATGTGGATTTTTGAAGAACAAGTTAGTGTATATCTACAAGGTAATTAACTTAATTAAATGATTCTTCTTCTCCTTCTCCATCTTCTTGTATTGGTTAATAGTAGATGGAATTAGATGCTGAAAGTTTGTGTTAATGGATGAAATTATTGTGAAAGAACAAGAAGGAGAAAATTTAGATCGTGAAAGAAGAAGATAGTGAGTGACAAAGGAGAAATTACAAGAAGATTTGAGTTGCATGTCCAGGTATGGGAATTTAGGGCTTTTCATATTGCATGTGAAAGTATTTGCTAGAACATATTGTGATTCCTTTGACTGGTGACAGAAGTTTAGGGTTATTCTTTTATGGGTTTTATCTAAACGAGATGAAGAACAAAATTGGTTGGGAGTGTCTTTGCCGAGTCGTGAAATATTGTCCGACTCATGAAGCCCTTCACGAGTCATGCAGCCTTTTCCTCTAGGTCACTCGTGAAATGTTAACCTTTTTCTCCACACGTGAGCCCCTTCACGAGTAGTGAAATATTGCCCTTTTTCTCCACTCGTGAGCCCCTTCATGAGTCATAAAATATTGCCCTTTTTCTCCATTCGTGAGCCCCTTCATGAGTCATGAAATGCTGCCCTATTTCTCCATTCGTGAGCCCCTTCACGAGTCGTGAAATGTTGCCTTTTTACTTCAATCGTGAGCCTCTTCACGAGTAGAACGTTTCTTCACGCCTGATTGACCTATCTAAATTTTTTTGCTCATAAGTTGAGCTATAGAACATAAAATTGAGTGATTCTTTTTGCGTTAGAAACTAGACTTCCATACCTATATTTCATATGAAGAAAACTGAACTTAAATCTATCTCTAAGTATATGGAATTTAGGATTGAATCAGGGCTAATTTCCCTAGACTGCTAATAGAAACAGACATTACAATAATGGGCATAACTTTTAGTAGAGATGTTGAAATGCTACAAAAGAAAATTCTAATGAAAATAGAGACATTCAAGTCTAAATTGGGTGAAGAAATGTTGGTCTATATCCTTTTAAATTTTATGTTATGAATTTTCTAATTGACATACCACACTGTTTTAGTTTTAAAAATAGCCTATAGTATTTTCTCAATCACTCGAGCTATAGGTCAGATATTAAGATAAATTTTAATGCTAGAGAAACTAGACACATAGGGTGATAAGATTGTAGAAGATAATTTTGCCTAAAAATTACATCTTAAATTTCAAATGTGGCTCACAAGTCGAGTTCAGAATGCTGCCCTCTGCAGATTTTCTTTAACGTACTTTATTTTATTGTTCTCAATTAGTTAAGCTAAATATGTATTTATGTGATTACCAAATGAATTGGATAGGGCAGGTAATATGACTATTAAATACAAAATTATATGTATACAGATACTTTCACACATGTACATAGGTAACGACTAGTGAGGAATATATCTAACATATATTTGTGATTAAATTTGTACATAATTGTTATATGCAAGGCTAATGTTTGTATATACTCTTATGATGATATATGCTCAGTTATCGTTAAGCAATGTCTAAAATAGAAATACATGTAACTAGGAATGTAAATCAATTTATGATTACATATGTATAGCTTAACTACATGTTGTTATGATAAATTCATAGTTATATGTAAGCACATTGAATTAAGTATGGCATGTAATATGATTGTTGATAAAGGTTTACACATATTTATATTTATACCTAAGTAAGGGTTGTTGGTAATGATGAGTAAAGTGAAGCGTATGAATATGCCTTTACTTAATTGGCGTGACATGATTAAGCCTATGTGTTGTCACATATTAACATGCTGAAATACAGATCTGTAATGCTATAGACTCCATTATAGAAATTTCATTAAAGCATATAATTGTAATGTTATATGAGACTATGTATATAAGTGTACGCATTAGAGAAGGAGTATCTTGTCATGTGAGTTTTATATGAGAAAATTATATGAATTGTGCATATATGTATATGTACTAAAGAAGATATATAGATTTTACATGATTATGTACGGGTACAAATGACATCATACAGTATAGTCTTGACATACAGAAGATTTACATGATCGAATAGCATTACAAGAACAAAATAGTAATGCCCAACAGTGAAATGTTTACAGGTTTACAGGAAGTTATACATAAGAGCATTTATGAGTACATTGTTTATGGTTATACAAGAGTATACATGTGCATATAAGAATATGATTGTATAAAGAAAAGATAAAGTAGATTTTATTGCCTGCGTTGAGTCTAGTAAGTGGATAGATAGGCATGCCTATAAGGGTACCTTCCAGCTGCGATATTTCAACCCCATTTCGATTGTAGTTAACCCCGTTTGGGTGACTAAACAGACAGACATGGTCCCGTTAGGATCATTTTCAACCCCGTTTGGGTTGCAGTTAACCCCGTTTGGGTGACTAAATAGACATGTACCTTCGGGTACCATCATATAACTTGTTATCCACCTCTTTAGACTAGTGCAGGTTTTATACCAAAGTTAAGAAAAGTTTGATGTTCAACTTAAAGTTTTATGAAGTATGACAACATAAATGGATTTCATAATCTAATTTATATGTGAAATTCCTTTTCAGCACATATGGATATTATGATATTAAAAGATGTTGCAATACACACTTTTACATGATTATCGTATATAGAAATAGTATGTACAGAGTTATATAAATGAACTAGTGCATCATTAATATCAAGTTGTGGACTATAATAGAGACAGTATGTTTTCCATAGTAATATGTTACTTGCTTTAGGTAGATAAATGATTTGCAAGATTCATCATGTATGAAAGCTATGAAAAAAAAAATGTTTTGTTGTAATAAATGTTCTCTATAGCAATGGAATATAAGAGCTATGTATAGGTATTCATGTTGGTGATTGCTTTCAAATTAATACATTGGGTTATTTGTTTTGCCTATATCTACTCGTTCTTGCTCTTTATTGAGAATTGGTAAATGATAAACTTTCATAGTACTAATGCTCTATCTTACTTTCGAATATGTATATGTCCTTGTTGATCATAGCATATATGTGAATATGTATTTGTATATATTCTTGGTATACGAAAGTATGTAGTAAGTGGAAGGAATGACTAAGTATAAACAGTGGTATATCATTCAATGAATGAATTGCAAGTCTAAAGGATAACCATGCTTATATGATTAAATGTTGTGTATATAAAGCATTAATGCCAAATTTACTATCATTGAGTCATTTGGTTATCTTGTATGGACTTATGTCTACATTTTGTTTTTATTAAAATTTGGCATAAGCTATACTTATAGTTCATAATGTATGTTTGTTGACGACCACTGTGTGTAGTCGTTTGTCATATTTAGTGTTCCCTACTAAGCTTTATATCTTAGCACGAATTTTTGTTTATCCGTGTAGGTTGTGAGAAGAGGAATTTCTTCCAGGAATGATATCTGCTGCAGGTCGGCCAACACAAGTTTTAGAAGATTGTTAATAGAGTCTTCTTTTTGTCCTTATATTTTGTAGTTATGGAAACTTTAATTATGTTGCAAATTTTGCATAAGTACTAATGTTAAGTTTGAGAAAACATTGTAATGTATTAAGGACTTTTATATGATTAAGGTATTACTCTTAAGTTCACATGACATGGTTATAATTTTATCTATAAGTTATCTAATTAGAAATGTTTTCAGCTTGGGAACGTTGTAATATATGTCTTATGGTATATGATATTGTGGTAATAGCTATGTATAGGATATGGGTGTTACAGCTGGGCCTATGTTTTTCTCATGTAGAAAATTTGGATTATTAAATGGTCTTAGATAAGTTACTTATTGATGATTGTTTGATTTATTCAACAAAAACTTTATTTGGCTAAACAGGAAGCTTCTATGCAATTTGATTTCATTGTTTGGCTATTGTAAGCTGTGAAGTTTGTTTGGTTATGGTTGTGGTTACATCAAACCTTTTTATTAATAAAATTTTGACTTAAAAAAACCTATAAATGGAAATGAAATATATATTCATAATTTCTTGTGTGGTGAATAATAAATTTATTTTTACATGTTTTTAGTTGAGATAACATTAGATGCGACTAAAATCAATATATATATATATATATTGCATTGAATGTCTTTTTCTATAGTTCAAATCTTGACAATTTTATTCTAACAAAATTTTCATGTTGTGACAATAACACAAGGAATCTATACTCGATCTAATAAGTTGGATGGCAATATGTTACCGATTCAAAGTGTTAAGGATATGTTTGCACTAGAAAAACAAGGCAAAGGTATATGGTTGAATGTTCAGGTAAATGATCCAATTATATTCGAAACATAACATTTTTCTAGCAGCTTACCATGATGAGAATAACAAAAGCTTATTTATATTGTTCTAGCAGCTTACCATGATGAGAACAACCAAAGTTTATTTTTAATGTTCTAGCAGCTTACCATGATGAGAATAACAAAAGCTACTTGCTAGTCTTACTTAATACTAAGTGCAAACAGTAAATTGACTTGCATGTATGGCATAGGTAATTGTTGGTGGTGGTATTGGTTGAGGTTTCTTTGATGGTGGTGTAGTTGCAGCAGCTCTGGCAAGAAGGGTAGCTCCCGCAGTCAAGGCACCGACAGTTGAGGAAAAGAAGGATGAGCCAACAGAGGAAAGTGATGATGACATGGCATTCTATCTAATTGATTGGAGTATTTGCTGAATTTCTCTTTCTTGATTTGTTTGCTTAGTTTCTTTTTTGTTTTCTCAAACTCAGTGATTTGGGTTTAGATCATATTAATCGATTTTGTAGTAGAAATGCTTTATTATATGTACAAGAGTTAGAATGTATATATTGATTTTAAATTATAATATATCTTCAATAGAAATTTTATACTTTTTGTATTGCATTTGCTATATTTGATTTGAGATTTGTAAACAGAAAATTACAAAAAAAAAATTATAAAAAATTAAATAGAACTATTTTAATTTACCGACAAATTATCGATGGAAAAATTTGTCGTTGTTTATACTAAAATAAATTAAAACTTTATTAAAATTTTCGATGATTTTTTGACATAAAATTCTATTGGTAGATGGTCAACATGATGAAACATCCAATGGATTTTAAATAAAGTTACTGATGAAATATTTTTAACAATTCGATTGGTAATATCCATCGATAATATTACTAACGGAATTTTCTGTCGGTACATTGGTACATATGCACGTTTTAGGGACAGATGTATTCCGTCGGTAAAATAATAAAAAACCGTCGGTAAGGTCATTTTTCGTTCGTAAAATGCTAAATTCCGTCGATGAAATCCATCGGTAAATTGCATTTTTTTTGTAGTGATGGTTCAAAAAGTATCCTTTGAGAATAGTGTGGTTGGTGGGATATAGTATCCCTCTTGATATTAGCATTAGTTAAGAAAAAACCAATAGCCTATTATGATTTGCCTTTGGTCATTGTAACACCATCATTCCAATACCCTATTAACTATATCCAATTAGTCATATCGATCATTCTTTTTATCACTAACATACCTGTATATTATTATTCATATGGGTGTTACTATAACTATTCGCATGCTATATCTCATATTTAGCATCATGCAATCCATGTTATGTATATGTTACTTAAGGTTTTACATACATACATACACTTGCTTAGTCATACCGTGAGTTAGTTACAATTCAATATACACATGATAAATACATCTTTATATGCCTAACAACATTAAAACAAAATATCCTTACATCAACTATTATCAGTCTTGTGTTAGCCTTTCTTAATGTAGAGAATGTCCCTGTGCAAAAGTCTTATCTATAGAACCTACACAAATAAAACACCCATGCTAAGCTATAAAGCTTAGTAGAGAAACATAAGACATGTGGATGACCTCTTATAAAGGTCATCAAAATGCAATCACATAAAGGCATAACTTTAAGCATATAATTAATAATTTAAACCATATTCATAGAGATCTTCAAGGACTATATCATCTTTTATTTACACTTTTAACCAATATTAGGTACTTATAAATATTCCATTGCTTATCGGCTTTATACTTATAACAATATTAATTTAAATCCAAAAATCTTATACATCAAGTTTATTTTCTTAATTCCATTATGTTATTATTGCTAATCATCTTGAAGTACAAGTCTTTCTTGCTTATGAAATAATATCAATTGCCAAACACTCTTTAACTGTGCCATTTATTTACCACTTATTTACTCTCACACATATTCACATACTTGTACTATTTTTAAGACATGGCAATATCAATCCACATTCATCAAAAGGCATCTTATAATAATAAGAATTTAGATTAATAAACTACCTCTTTCAATATTTAAAAAATTCAAATAATTTCCATTTCTTATACATATATATAACATATTTCATGGATAAGACATGTTTCCATTCGCTTGAATTATTATTATTATTATTATTATTATTATTATTATTATTATTATTATTAAGCTATCATATTGTTACCTTTAGTACTATATAAACTCTTTAAAGCATTGCAATACTTGCCCTGCACTTCAATCTCCACATAAATCAAATTCACATGTTATAAGCCTATAACCTATTTATATTATCATGTAATAAGTCATACATACCACTCATATCAATTACACAATATTCAACAAGTAACATGTAGTTATGGTATTATACATCAACTGGCATACTTTTTCAAAACATCACATACCATTTCATATATCATGCATTGATAGGTATAGGAAACACTTTAAAGCCATCTCAAGGATTTTCATACATAAAATAACCAGATACTCTTTCACTCCAAGTCATATTTTTCCATATGTTATACATTGATATTTTTGAAGGTAACACATATATATAATCATATAAAAAGCATTTAACTATAAAGATCATGTATTTATCATTTAAATCATTGATAAAGTATCAATATCAAAAAAGTTCATATGCATGACTTCTTAGCTTAGTAAGAATATGCGATTCTAAAATGCTATGTACTCATCTTTATAATGTAGCCACATATATGTATCAAGTATTCCATATAATATAATTTCATCCATAACAGTCATTAAAGCGATTAAATTACTTAAATGATCATATGGGAGTAATTGTACTTTTAGTTAAATTACTGTAATTATATAAAATAGCCTATTAAGTTCTAAAAGTGGATAATGGAAATGGTGGATACCCGAAGGTATCAGAATGATGATATCCTAAGATATCAAAACTTTAGACCCATATAGGGCAAATTGTACTTTAGACTGTTCAAACGGACTTAGATGGTCAGTTAACAATGCAAATAGGTCTGTTCATGATCCAAACAGGATCAACTATACTTTAAACCATTTGGGCCACATTATGGCAGCTGCAATAATCTCTATAGGCATCTTTCTATCCATAATTGAACTCTATTTGTAGGCAATATCATTTTCATGTTCATTTCATATATCAAGACTATAATTATATTATTCCATTTTCACATGTACATAATCATGTAAAAACAATATACCTTCTTTAGTGTATAAACATATATGCATAATTCATATTATAATATATAAAATTTTACTCAAGTAAGTAATCAATTGAATACTATACAATCTTCAATGTATATACTTGCATACACCATCTTGTAAAAATTCAATCATATACTTTGTCATTTTACCTATAATTAAATATAATTAAATAATATCCTTGTGACTATACATTTGATATACTAACATATAAACATGTATATAATATCATATGGCATCAAAAGATACATATACATGCTTTTGTTATAAATGTATCACAATCTCTAGTATGAAAAAAAAATATATATATATAGACATGTTTATAATCATGTGGTATCAAAAAAATACATTATCCCAAGTATATAAACATATATTTTCAACGTCATTTAATATTATGTTC
This sequence comes from Excoecaria agallocha, assembly GCA_037975025.1. Classification (NCBI taxonomy): domain Eukaryota; kingdom Viridiplantae; phylum Streptophyta; class Magnoliopsida; order Malpighiales; family Euphorbiaceae; genus Excoecaria; species Excoecaria agallocha. Next base: position 56,494,553 of record CM075810.1, on the reverse strand, counting down.
AACTTGCACAAGAAATCTTATATCTTTGTGGTCATATATATATATATATATATATATATATATATAACATTTTGACATATATACTTATCATACAACTATAACATATAAGCATGATTATGTTAGGTAAATGAAGTGAATAATAATATACCTTTATCCTACTTAAACTTTGATAAGTAGTCAGGCTTATAGCTTACAATGTGTTATTATTTTATATTTTCAATGAACTTATCTCTTTCTCTTTAATATGTTACATTTTTCATACGAAAAGTGCTTAAGATCTCTTCTGTATATAGACAAAAATGATATTCTAAAGATGCTTGGATTCATTAAAGATACTTAAGAGTAATCCAAAGATACATACACAAATTTTTGTAAATTCTTGCAATAATTCTGTATAAAAACTGATTTTCTAGCTTGTTTTTAATGCTATTTTTAACTTACCATAAGTCATTTCTGATGAAAATGATTTCTGGAAAAAGGATCTTATATGTTTCTAGTTTTAGGAACATTAAAAATTACATCAATATCATTTCTACAGCTTAAGATATTACAAAAACATGAAGAATTATTCTTGAAAATAGTGTTGCTATCAATTCAAGATTCAAACCATATTTTGACCTATTTAAATGTATAATTAAACTAGGCATTATGCATAAGACTTGTAGACATATAAGTCTAGTTTAACCAAAAATTTAATTTATAGAATTTTGACCTCTATAACAAGAAATACAATCAAATTACTAAAATCTATTAATGTTCCTTAAATAGCAATTCATTGTACCTAATTCAATTTTTATCACCATTTAGACAATTCATAGAATAAAATAGGTAAATAATCTAAACAATAGTCCTTCATGGAACTTTTTCTCCAATGAATCTATTTAAAAAAATTATCTCAAAGGATTTTGACTTCTCTACAAAAAGTTATAACAAAAAATACTACAACATGATCATAACAACTACACATCAGCTCAAAATGAACTTTAAGTTAGATTTAATGACACTTAAATGCATAATCAAACTCTTGTTTCTTCTACTTAATTAGACATCCATGTCTTAAGTTTGATTACCAACTAGAATTATCCAAATTAAAGTTATAAAACTCAAGATATGCTTAAAAAAATATAAACCGGTTCCTAACGAACCAACCCAGATTCCTACTTCTTAAATCTTAAACAAATCAAAACATGCAAGATATAATCCTTTAGATTTCACTTAAATACTATAATATCAACTCAAAATATATTCCATTACATATTTTATCCACATTTCCAATAATTAAATCTGTATACAAGATGAGTAAAAATCCCTAACCTTTATTAGAACACCAAATCTTCCATCAAGACTTCTTTCTATTGACTTCTTCTTCCTCCTCTTTCCTTGATAAGGCATTTCATAAAGATTCCTCGTCTCAAACCCTCACATGCAATTTCCAACAACTTATGAGTGTTCTAATTAGTTAAAAAACCAATTTCATCAAGAGAAAAAAGAGAAAAGAGAGATGTTGATGGATTTTATAAGAGAAAGAGAAGAGGAATTACAGTTTTTAGTAAGAGATGAAAGAGAGAATGAAAATTTGCATTTCTTTCTCCTTTTTTCCTTACCAAATTCATTTTTTATCTCAAATGCCAATAAAATGTTTTCTCTCTCCAACATGCAAAGGTTCTAGCACTTAAATAGAAGGGCAAAGTATCCTTACGCTCCTTTGCATATTAGAAATGTGTCCCTATTTGTTCTTTCTTTCCAATTTGTCCCAATGATTACTTTCTTTCCTTTAATTGCACCCCATATTCCTTTATTTTATTGAATTTACCCACTAAGACATAATTATATCACAATTGACCACTTAAGTAGAATTTTTTCAATTGCACCCTTATACCATAATTAGCATTGCACATGCCCACATACACACATACATATATATGCAGCTTAAATCATGGCAATACATGCTTTCATTATTCATACTTGTTAATATACTCAATCAGACTACTGATCCTGTAACATCCATATCCTATATTTAGCTATTACCACAATATCTCATACCATAAGACATATATTACAATGTTCTCAAGCTGAAAACATTTCTTATTAGAAAACTTATAGAAGAAATTAAGACCATGTCATGTGAACTTATGAGTAATACCTTAATTATATAAAAGTCCTTAATACATTACAAAGTTTTCTCAAACATAACATTAGCACTTATACAAAATTTACAACATAATTAAAGTTTCCATAACTATAAAATAAAAGGACAAAGAGAAGACTCTACTATTAATCTTCTAAGAATTATGTTGGCCAACCTGCTATAGATATCAGTTATGGGATAAAGTCCTATCCTCGCAACCTACACGAATAAAGAACCCGTGCTAAGCTATAAAGCTTAGTGGGGAACACAAATATGACAAACGACCACTCACAGTGGTCGCCAAAAAGCATACATCATGAACTATAAGTATAACTTATGCTCAATTTAAAAGAAAAACAAACAAGAGTCCACACATGATAACCGAATGATTTAATGATAGTAAATTCGGCATTAATGCGTTATACACAAAACATTTAATCATATAAGCATATTTATCTTTTAGACATGCGATTCATTCATTGAATGATATACCATTGTTTATAATCAGTCATTCCTTCCATTTACTACACACTTTAACATATACTAGGAATACATACACACACACACACACACACACACATATATATATATATAGATATATTCACATATAAGCTTATGATCAACAAGGATATATGCATATTCGTAAGTAAAACAGAGCATTAGTACTATGAAAGTTTATCATTTATCAATCTAGAATTATATTTGTAATACTTATTGTACCAATGCATACATAGAATTTCTAGCTTGCTTCTATCTCAAATACCATTATCATGTGAACTTTATCACTTGTAAATCTGTAAATATTTTATGTGTATGCACAAGACATTATACGTCAATTCTCAATAAAGAGCAAGAACGAGTAGATATAGGGAAAACATGTAATGCAATGTATTAATTTGAAAAGCAATCACCAACATGAATACATATACATAACTCTTATATTCCATTGCTATAGAAAACACTTATTTTAGCAAAACATTTTCATAGCTTTCATACATGACGAATCGTGCAAGTCATTTATCTACTTCAAGCAAGCAACATATTACTATAGAAAACATATTATCTCTAATATAGTCCATAACTAGATATTAGTGATGCATTAGTTCATTTATATAACTCTGTACATACTATTTCTATATGCGAAAATCATGCATAAGTGTATATTGCAGCCTCTTTTAATATCATAATTTCCATATGTGATGAAAAGGAATTTCACATATAAATTAGATTATGAAATCAATTTATGAATCGTCATGCTTCATGAAACTTTAAGTTAAACATCAAACTTTTCTTAACTTTGGTATAAAGCCTGCACTATTCTAAAGAGGTGGATAACGGGTTATATGGTAGCACCCGAAGGTACAAATAAGATACCCAAAGGTATAAATTTATTGATTACAACGGAGGCACCCGAAGGTACAAGTCTGTTTAGTAACCCAAACGGGGTTGACTATAACCCAAACGGGGTTGAATAAGATCCAAATGGGACTGTTTCTGCTTAGTCACCCAAACGGGATTGACAACAACCCAAATGGGGTTGAAACTATCACAACTACAAGGTATCCTTACAGGCATGCCTATCTATCCACTTTTTAGATTCAAAGCAGACAGTACAATCTCTTTACTTTATCTTTTCTTTATTCATTCATATTCTGATATGCACATGTATACTCCTGTGTAACAATGAACAATGTACTCATATACATGCTCATGTGTAACTTTATGTAAACCTTTAAACATGCTTACTATTGGGTATTACTATTCTATATTTGAAATCTTTTCAAATCCTGTAACTATTTTGTATAACATGGTTGTATCCATATAATACTATTTGCACCTATGCATAATCATGTACAACTATATATCTTCTCTAGTGCATCAACATATATGTATAATTCATAAAATAATTTATACAATTTGCTCATATAACAATCACATGACAAAATATTCCCTCTCTAATGCATACACTTGTAGACATAGTCACATAAAACATTGCCATTATATACTTTAATAAGATTTCTATAATTGAGTATATTGCTCTGTAGATCTATATTTTAGCTAGCTAACATGTGACATCACAAATGCTTAATCATGCCATTTCAATTAAACAAAGACATATTCATGCATTTCACTTTAAACATATTCTCTAAATCATTACTCTAAACATCTATTGAACCCAATCATGTAAGATCATACTATATATACACATATATTCTACAAATCACACTACTTCTGTATACAAGTAAAATTGACATTTCAGACTATAAGTATCATAGTAATCTTCAAGAGATCAATAAAAATAGTGTATAATCATTTAGACATTTACATATATATACATTTGTATATATTACATTCATGTAATCATATGATAGTTGTACATTAAAAACCTTCATTTATCATGTTTAGACATTTCTTATCTTCATAGTATACATGCATGGATCAAATAAAAATTTACTCCATCATTAAAAAAATGTACATGAAAGTATAATTGCACATAACAACCATGTACATAAGTTTGATCACATATAAATGTTTGATATCTTTATCATATATCTTTACCTATGCACATATATGAATATATATATATATATATATATATATATATATATATATATATATATATATATATATATATATAGAGAGAGAGAGAGAGAGAGAGAGAGACCTTTGCTAATAATCATATCACATGCCATATTCGATTCATTATTTATTCATATGGACATATATTTAACTTAACTATATAAGAAAAACCATAATGTAAGCCACATTAAAATTCTGCACAGGGTAGCATTCTGGACTCAAATTTTGAGCCACAAATAAATTTGAAAATGTAATTTTTAGGCTAAATTATCTTCTACAATATTAGTCCCCTATGTTTCTTGTTTTCAGAGCATCCAAATTCAACTTAATATCTTACCTATAGCTCAAGATATTTGAGAAATGCTATAGGCTGTTCATAGAACCGAAATAGTGTTTGCTGTCACATATTAAAATTCATAGCATAAAATTAAGAGGGATTTAGACCAACATTTCTCCATAAAAAACATTCTCCTAGGTATCTAATTTTTCCATAATTTTACAGCATAAGATTTTAACTTCTCTACTAATACTTATGCCCAAAATACTATAATCAGTTCTTGAACTGAAATCAACAGCTCTGTTAAATTTTCATATAAATATTTGGATGGCTTATATACATATTTAGCTCCAGGTTCCTTCTACAAAAAATATTTATCTTTCTATCAAGTTTACATAGAATCAAACTCCACTCAATTATGACTTAAATCCAAGGAGTTATTGTTAAGAAATTGGTAACTATTCAAAATTGCCTATACACTTCAAACAATTCAATTGTACGAATTTTATGGGTTCCTTAACAATAGAATCAAGCCACAACTCATTATAATGAATTGGGGATAATTTAGCGCAGTTTACACAAAATTTTGAATCACCTCAATCCGAGGTCTACAACTCCAGATATGGACAAAACAAGCAACCTGGTTCATAAGAACCGCACCCAGTTTTTCATCAACATTCAAAAACACGATTTTCTCCTATTTAAATCTCTCATTAACCCTAAACAAACTAATGAATTACCATTAAAATTAAGTAATCCTAGAATTAACATTTATATTCGCACACATTCATGAAGAATAAGTTCCCAAACCTTATTCAAAAATTCCTCTCTCCTTGTTCCTTCTACCTTCTTCTTCTCCTTTACATCAATCCATTCATTCAACACCAAAATTCCAGCATTCAACTCATTCGATCATCAACTAAGGAAGATAAAGATGAAGAAAAAGAGATTAACTAACAAATTTATACACTTACCTTGTTGTTTAACACTAACTACACTTGATTAACTCCATATGCAGAGACTTTTCTTTAAGAATTCCTTGAGAGATCTCTAGAGTTTTTGAGAGAGAGGAAGAGAGAATGCAAAATCTGTATTTTTTCACTAAGAAGATGCCATCCACCTAACATAAAGCCCTTTTTATACTTGTCTTGCATGTGAGTTTAAGTGGAATGTGACATCACTTGGTCCCTCACAATTTCTCTTTTAATGCCCTAACTAATTGCATGTTACACAAATTTCTCTCATTTATTTGCATGTAAGAGTTTAGCCCCAAAGATTCTTTCTTTTTTTTAAATCAACCCCACTTAAAGCTTCTTTCAACATTGACCTATAAATTATCTTTTTACTTTCAATTTTCCCCATCATATGCTATCTCTTATAAAATTGACCCCACTCATTTATTATTTTTAACATCGACCTCAAAGTTTACATCCTATTTTAATTTAGTCCTCAAACTATTTTTTTAATTATACCATTATAAAATTCATAATATATAATTCACACAATCATCACATAACTAATTACAACCTAATTACACTTATGTCCCAATTGATCCTTGAAATAAAATATTATTTCAATTACACACAGAAATAATTAACTAGTTTATCCTTCAATATATAAACTTATAGTAATTCATCTAATTCAGCTTGATTAAACATTAATAATTGGGATTATGCCCATGAATTCTACTAGGACCTATTTTGGGTCCTCACAAATCTCTCCCCTTTAAGAAATTTTGTCCTCGAAATTAATACTTATATCCTTTACTTATGCACAACACTATCATTGCTATACCTCTATGTCTATCACAATCATCTTTGATCTTGTACCTCCTCTACCATCTTCTCTATTCACTTCTCATTAAACCTTATCTCCAAATAAGGGCAACCGTATCATACTGTTATATCATTACTATGCTTAATGTATATCTTGTCAGTTTCCCTATTCAATTGGAGCATATACATGTAGTATGATGCTTGATGCTATGCTTATGCGTGAATAATGCTTTCGTGTATGCAATAAGATGCAAATGCATTCTCTTAAGGGTTGTATCTATTTTTGCCCCATCCCATGTATAATGTTTTGTCAATTGCCCATGCCTGATATGAATTCACTGATAGGTATACATAGCATCATAATTAATCCAATTTCCTTACAACAACTTCACATATGAAAGATTTTATTCATAATACATAAACTATTTCTCCAAAACCATATTAGAATACTTATGCTATATTCTATTAACACACTTGTATTATAATGCAAACACTAATCATATTCGCATTTCTTATCATTTACTTTTTCATCCAAAGTTAGGATTTTATTAATATTCCATCATAGAGTAATCTTTATGTATTCCCTTAATGCACTTGTACTATAATTCACCTAATGGTTAAGTATACACAATATTCCTAAAGTTCCACCATATCAAAACATTCCTAAAAACATAAATTTCATTACCATAATAAGAATTGATTATTGTGAATGAGCAAATATTAAGGAAGAAAAGATAAATACCAATAGCTCATTCGATGAAATCCTGCTTTGATGAAACCTCAATTTTACCGGTTTAAACCGATACAATTAGATGTATAGATTTGTCTCTTTCACTATGATCTATCTCTTTTATCTGAGGTACATTAGCAATGACAACCTTTTTTTCATTCTTTGATGATACCTTACTTTTACTTGGCAACACTAGGTAATTATCCATAAAATGATCTATTTTAGCAAATCTAAAACAAGCCCCTGTTAAAGCTCTACAAACACCCCAATGATTCCTTGTGCAATGCAAACATTTAGGAACTTGAATCCCCCGGCCTTTCCCTGCCAAACCTTGTGCAGAATGGAATGTGTTGCTAGAGGAACTTAATTTCAATATCTTATTTCTTTTTCCTAGTTCCCTCTTATCCATATTCCTGTCTCGACTTCTTTTGTTCTTATTATTCCTATCAACCTCTTTTGATACTCTAGGCCCAGTTAACTCTTGTAAAATTTGATTCAAGATGCAATTCATTTTCTTAGTTCCTTTAATATAGAAACAGACATCTCTACATAAGCTACATTCATAGGATCGGGGATAAATAAGTTCAATGCCCCGAAATTACTGACTTTAATGATCTCTTTTCCAGTTTCTTTCAGTTTATCCATCTTTAATCTATAAAAAACAAAACCAAGATATCTGCATTAGGCTAACACACTAAAACTTCCATATAACAATTACTCTAAACACTTATAGCCCAGAAATGGCTAAACTTAGGCTCTGATACCACTAATTGTAACACCCATATCCTATACGTAGCTATTACCACAATATCTTATACCATAAGACATATATTACAACGTTCTCAAGCTAAAAACATTTCTTATTAGATAACTTATATAAGAAATTAAAACCATGTCATGTGAACTTATGAGTAAAACCTTAATTATATAAAATTCCTTAATACATTACAATGTTTTCTCAAACATAACATTAGTACTTATACAAAATTTGCAACATAATTAAAGTTTCCATAACTACAAAATAAAAGGACAAAGAGAAGACTCTACTATCAATCTTCTAAGATTTGTATTGGCCAACCTGCTACAAATATCAGTCCTGGAATAAAGTCTTATCCTCGCAACCTACACGAATAAAGAACCCGTGCTAAGCTATAAAGCTTAGTGGGAAATATAAATATGACAAACGACCACTCACAATGGTTGCCAAAAAGCATACATCATAAACTATAAGTATAACTTATGCTCAATTTAAAAAAAATACAGACAAGAGTCCACACATGATAACCGAATGATTTAATGATAGTAAATTCGGCATTGATGCTTTATATACATAACATTTAATCATATAAGCATATTTATCCTTTAGACTTGCGATTCATTCATTGAATGATATACCACTGTCTATACTCAGTCATTCCTTCCATTTACTACACACATTAACATATACTAGGAATATATATATATATATATATATTCACATATAAGCTTATGATCAACAAGGACATATGCATATTCATAAGTAAAATAGAGCATTTGTACTATGAAAGTTTATCATTTATCAATCTAGAATTATATTTGTTATACTTATTGCACCAATGCATACATAGAATTTCTAGCTCGCTTCCATCTCAAATACCATTATCATGTGAACTTTATCACTTATAAATCTGTAAATATTTTATGTGTATGCACAAGACATTATACATCCATTCTCAATAAAGAGCAAGAATGAGTAGATATAGGGAAAACATATAACCCATTGTATTAATTTGAAAAGCGATCACTAACATGAATACATATACATAACTCTTATATTCCATTGCTATAGAAAATACTTATTTCAGCAAAACATTTTCATAGCTTTCATACATGACGAATTTTGCAAGTCATTTATCTACTTCAAGCAAGCAACATATTACTATAAAAAACATACTATCTCTAATATAGTCCATAATTAGATATTAGTGATGCACTAGTTCATTTATATAACTCTGTACATACTATTTCTATATGCGATAATCATGCATAAGTGTATAATGCAGCCTCTTTTAATATCATAATTTCCATATGCAATAAAAAGGAATTTCACATATAAATTAGATTATGAAATTAATTTATGAGTTGTCATGCTTCATGAAACTTTAAGTTAAACATCAAACTTTTCTTAACATTGGTATAAAGCCTACACTATTTTAAAGGGGTGGATAACGGGTTATACGATAACACCATAAGGTATAAATAAGATACCCGAAGGTATAAATTGATTGATTATAACGGAGGCACCCGAAGGTACAAGTTTTTTTAGTCACCCAAACGGGGTTGACTATAACCCAAATGGGGTTGAATATAATCCAAATGGGATCATGTCTGTTTAGTCACCCAAACGAGGTTGACTATAACCCAAACGGGGTTAAAACTATCGCAGCTGCAAGGTACCCTTACAGGCAAGCCTATCTATCCACTTCCTAGATTCAAAGCAGGCAGTACAATCCCTTTACTTTATCTTTTCTTTATTCATTCATATTCTTATATGCACATGTATACTCTTGTGTAACAACGAACAATGTACTCAAATACATGCTCATGTATAACTTTATGTAAACCTTTGAACATGCTCACTATTGGGTATTACTATTATGTATTTGAAATCTTTTTCAATCCAGTAACTATTACGTATGACATCATTGTATCTATATAATACTATTTGCACCTGTTCATAATCATGTACAAATATATATCTTCTCTAGTACATCAACATATATGCATAATTCATAAAACAATTTATACAAATTTGCTCATGTAACAATCACATGACAAAATACTCCCTTTCTAATGCATACACTGGTATACATAGTCACATATAAAATTGCCATTATATACTTTAATAAGATTTCTATAATTGAGTATATTGCTCTGTAGATCTATATTTTAGCATGCTAACATGTGACATCACAAATGCTTATTCATGCAATTTCAATTAAACAAAGACATATTCATGCATTTCACTTTAAACATATTCTCTAAATCATTACTCTAAACATCTTTTGAACCCAAACAAGTAAGATCATACTATATATATACTATAAATCACATTACTTCTGTATACAAGTAAAATTGACATTTCAGACTATAAGTATCATAATAATCTTCAAGAGATCAATAAAAATCATGTATAATCATTTAGACGTTTACATATATATACATTTGTATATATTACATTCATGTAATCATATGATAGTCGTACATTAAAATCAAAATTTACTCCATCATTAAAAATATGTACATGAAAGCATAATTGCACATAACAACCATGTACATAAGTTTGACCACATATAAATGTTTGATATCTTTATCATATATCTTTACCTATGCACATATATGAATATATATACCTTTGTTAATAATCATATCACATGCCATATCCGATTCATCATTTATTCATATGGACACATATTTAACTTAACTATATAAGAAAAACCATAATGTAAGACACATTAAAATTCTGCATAGGGTAGCATTCTGGATTCAAATTGTGAGCCACAAATGAATTTGAAACTATCATTTTAAGGCTAAATTATCTTCTACAATATTATTCTTCTATGTGTCTAGTTTCCAAATAATCCAAATTCACCTTAATATCTTACCTATAGCTCAAGATATTTGAGAAATACAATAGGTTGTTCATAGAACCAAAATAGTGTTTGTTATCACTTATAAAAATTCATAGCATAAAATTAAGAGGGATTTAGACCAACATTTCTTCATAAAAAATGTGCTCCTAGGTATCTAGTTTTTCCATAATTTGACAACATAAGATTTTAACTTCTCTACTAATACTTATTCCCAAAAAACTATAATCAGTTCTTGAACCAAAATCTACAGCTCTCTTAACTTTTCATATAAATATTTGGATGGGTTATATACATATTTAGCTCTAGGTTCCTTCTATAAAAATGTTTATCTTTCTATAAAGTTTATATAGAATCAAACTTCACTCAATTATGACATTAATACAAGGGGCTATGGTTAAAACATTGGTAACTATACAAAACTGCCTATACGCTTCAAACAGTTCATTTGTACGAATTTTATGGGTTCTTTAACAACATAATCAATCCAAGACTCCTTCTATTGAATTGTAGATAATTTAATCTAGTTTACATATAATTTTTAATCACCTCAATCCAAGGTCTACAACTCTAGATATGGATAAAAAAAGCATCCTAGTTCACAAAAACCACACCCAGTTTTTCATCAACATTCAAAAACACGATTTTCTCCTATTTAAATCTCTCAATAACCCTAAAAAAACTAATGAATTACCATTAAAAATAAGTAATCCTAGTATAAACATTTATATTCACACACATGCATGAAGAATAAGTTCCCAAACCTTAGTAAAAATTCCTCTCTCCTTGTTCCTTCTACCTTCTTCTCCTCCTTTACATCAATCCATTCATTCAACCACAAAATTCCAGCATTCAACTCATTAGATCATCAACTAAGGAAGATGAAGATGAAGAAAAAGAGATTAACTAACATATTTATACACTTACCTTGTTGTTTAACACTAACTACACTTGATTAACTCCACTTGCAAAGACTTTTCTTTAAGAATTCCTTGAGAGATCTCTAGAGTTTTTAAGAGAGAGGAATAGAGAATGCAAAATCTGTATTTTTCCACTAAGAAGATGCCGTCCACCTCACCTAAAGCCCTTTTTATACTTGTCTTGCATGTGAGTTTAAGTGGAATGTGACATCACTTGGTCCCTCACAGTTCCTCTTTTAATCCCCCAACCAATTGCATGTTACACAAATTTCTCTCATTTATTTGCATGTAAGAGTTTAGCCCCAAAGATTCTTTCTTTTTTTTTAAATCAACCCCACTCAAAGCTTCTTTCAACATTGACCCACAAATTATCTTCTAACTTTTAATTTTTTCGCATCATATGCTATCTCTTATAAAATTGACCCCACTCATTTATTATTTTTAACATTGACCTCTAAGTTTACATCCTATTTTAATTTAGCCCTCAAACTATTTTTTTATTATAACATTATGGAATTCATAACATATAATTCACACATTCATCACATAACTAATTACAACCTAATTACACTTATATCCCAATTGATCCTTGAAATAAAATATTATTTCAATTACACACAGAAATAAATAACTAGTTTATCCTTCAATATATAAACTTATAGTAATTCATCTAATCAAGCTTGATTAAACATTAATAATCGGGATTATGCCCTTGAATTCTACTAGGGCCTATTTTGGGTCCTCACAGATCCTAGCATAGCAATATCAGTTAATGGCATACCTTGTTGTTGTTTGCCATGAGTAGCTTTCATACAGCATCATAACTCCCATAAATACATAATTTCTTTAAATAATAATCTTACATTTATAATCTATATAAGAATATGAGTAGGTTCTTTTTAGAATAAGGTCGACACTTGTGCATATTTAATCCTTTTAGCTCACTTTTATAGTCTATTAGATTATAGACAAAAAGGTGATCTTCATTAATATTATCACATATGCAAAGATCATCTTACTTGTACTTTCTATCTTATAACATTTTAAACCTAGTTAAGTTTATATAAAATTATTTCATCGTAATCATTAGCACACTACTTACAGACTTGCAGTTTTTATATTATTTTATAGGGCATGAGCAGATAAGTAAGTAGGTTTAATTACATCAAAGCTTATTCTTAATTCCTATTTTGGCATAAAGTATAACCGAACTTCTATAGTTCCATAATTAAGTGTCAATTAATATTCCATCTCTTTTAAATTAAATATGTAACATTGCAACTATCTTCTTATTACTACTAGGCTAATTCATAGTATTTTTATGCCATTGAAAAGGATTATCAATGCATAGCATTTGGGGTAAAAAAATTTTCTTTGGTATAGTACATACCTTATACAATATTTTATAAGGCATATTAAATAGCATATAATCTTATGATTACTATATTTCTTCTTAGTCTTCTTAGTTTTGTTAAAGAGTATGCCCTAGAACCCATGTAATGGGGATGTATTTCATCTGTATGAACTCATATTCTTAATAAAAGGCATCATTCATTTATTAATGCTATGTTTAAATACACAAGTTTCTAAATCTTAAATTAATAAATAAAATCCTAAATATTATAAACACAATACAAAGGCAATCATGAAAGTGTTCATGATGTGAGATGTCAATTGCATGCAAATGTGATAATATCTAAATATCCCTATTCATAGAATTAACAAGATAAGACATTGTTAATTTGGAAAGATTAACACATGTTATGCTTCTTGAATAGTTCAAGTAGTGGTTCTCATAACTATGATTATATAAGATGATCAAAGCTAACATGTGGATGCTTGTTAGAAGAACAAGTTCATTGGAAACCTACAAAGAGAATCCTCACATGGAAATTAAATCTATTTTAGTGAGAAATCTCTTCGTAGCAGTTATGCAAGTATCCTTAGACTTGAGATCACCAAGGTTATCTTAAGCAACAAGTGATATACTTTAACTCTATAACTGATTACTTCCAAATGGGGATGAACATAGTTAGAAGGTTGGGTATATCATGATCTACTTGAAGATAGTTGAGTGATTGATAAAGGATTCACCATCCCAGATTTATTAAGAGAAGTTATCTCGTATGATTCTATAGTTTCCTTGTTTAGAGAATCTCTAGCTAGAGTAATATGCCAAGATGGATAGGGATTCGTGAAGGGCATTTTAGGAACAATGGTTAAATTAATAGAACATACATAATTAGATTTATATGAGTTGACACAAATCCATACTCAGAATCGAATTGAGATGAGAGTGGTGAAAGGAGTAATTGCACGATAACTAATTCTATGGAAGGGTATAGTCAAACCACTTGACTTTCCTGACATTTGGGTAGTCATGATGCCTAGCTCGAGGCCGCTCATGATTTGTATAATAGTGTATCATAAATATCAATAGTAATTGATAAAATGATTTGAATAAGTTTAAATCATGTGAGTTTTGAATAGAACTTATAATTACATATTATACTACCAATATGGACAGAAACCCAATAGGTCACACACATATAAAGTAAAGGATAAAATGATAAAATGACAAGGAAAATAATATTTGATATTATTATGGGAGAAGAGAAATGAATATGAGAATAATTAATTAAAGAGTTTAATTAATTATGATCAAGTTGAATTGTTCGCAAAACTTTTTAGAAATGTTATGTAAAATGGATCTAATTGAAATATTGTATTTCATAATTAATTATTACCGAACTATAAGTATTATAGGGCTGATATAATAATTAATAGATTCATTGGAGGAATTAAAATAGGCCCAAAGAATTGGTTTTGGCACAGAAACCCTCCGGAGGAAGGGTTACATGCCAAACCCATATAGAAGGCCTTAGAGGCCTAATTCTTGGACCAAAATAAATTAAATATATTACATAAGTGTTATGAAGGCTACATATTTAATTTGGATGGATTTTGAATTCATTTGGGGGATTAAATCGAAGTGTATGCATAAAGGGCCTAGTTTATGAGTTTTGTGCATAGTCCTTTATGAATGGACTTAAATTGGATTTAATTGAACCCAAATAAATTATTAATAATTCTAAAAGCCCATTTAATATTTCTCCAACAATTTTAAAGAGCCCAATCCCATTATGAAGTTGGATTTTTAACCTAACTTTAAAAATCCAAGTTATAGGGATTTTAGGATTAAGTGAACATTACGGGAAAAGAAATTTTCTCTCTTTAAAAAAACCCCTAGCTGCCACTCCCTTGCTAGCATCAAGGGGAATTTGGCAAGCCCTTATGCTCTATCATTCTTGGTTCATTAAATCCTTCTCTAGTGTGGATTACTAATTAGAGATGTTCAATTTTGGACACTGTGGTTTACGACAACCCATTGAGAAGGAAAATCAACTGTTCAACAAAAATCAAAGGTGATTTTCTTATTCTCACTAATATTTATATTGTAAATTTAAGGCAAGATCAGATTTTTTAATTAAAAATTTTAAATTCCGCTTATGCATGTGATGCATGTAAACGATAATTCCTAACATGTTATTAGAGCCACGATTTTGCCATGAATCTATAATTTTATATTTTTTACAAAATATTTTTTTATTTTTGATTTATTTATTTCATGAACTTTAAAATATCAAATTTTATTGTTCGTGAATGAGAAATATTTATTTCTAGATGTATGTGATCAAATATATAAAATTAAAAATAAAAATGATTCTTTTGAGAAAAGAATCATTGATTTTGGCTTGTAGGGTTTCTATTTTTCAATAAAAGTTTTAGGGGTCGTTCTAAATTAAATTTTTATTGATCCGCTCTAAAATTATTTTAATGATAATTTATGTGTTTAATATGTGATATTAAGCAATAGGATCAAACAAAATTAAAATCGAGCAAGTTTTGCATGAAAACTAGTTTAGTCTAAAATTTCGATAAATTGGTGTTCTTCGTGTGTTTTGGTGGGTTCTTGTTTAGAATAATTTTTAATCTTATAAATTTGATATATCTGATGTATTAATGTGTTTTAAATTAATTTTATTAGTTAAAATAGGCCTTGAATTAATTGGATTAATTTTAATTCAATAAAACCACTTAATGGGCTTAATTATATTTACATACATGATTTAAATTAGTGAATGACTTGGTGGGCAAAATGAGATGATTTAAATTAAATATTATAAGCTATAATTAAGTTTATTAATGGGTTTTAAGGGCTGGAGTGAGCTTGGATCATTCCAAAAGGCTCAAATGGTCCAATAGATACAAAACTAGTTTGTGTGTGAACACACTTTAGGGTTTAAATTTGTGGGTTTCGGCCTACCCTTTGTTTTAAGCCCAAAATTGATTTTTTAATTATTTAATATTATTAATTAATTAAATAATTAATTGATAATCAGTTAATAATCAATTGAATTGATAATTAAGGCAATAACACATGCATACAAAAAACTTTCCTAAAATGAAGTTTCCAAAATGGAAAAAGTTTCCTAATTTGATCACATTATTAAAATAACTCAAAAGTAAGTTTCAAGAGTTGAAACATAGTTTGTATTTCATTATATGTTTTACTTTATGTATTAGAAATGCATACAAGGGTATATGATTAACATGATGGATAGTTATGGACAATACCAAATGTGATTGAGCATAATGCATGTTTTGGCCCAATGAGGACTTTCAAGTCCAGACCACTTATTTTTGGATTGCATTTCTTTTTCAAATTGTAACATGTAATTAGATTACTTAGATTAGAATTAGATATAGAGATGGAGACCACTATCAAGGAGCAAGATGGGCCGGATGCAGATCCAACAAGATTAAAGATAATGTAATTATTTTTACTTGTTTGAATCATGCACATTACCTAGGTATGAACTTTTGATTTCCCTTTGGGCTCGGGGAAATCAATGTTGTAAAGTTCATAACTATACCATAGTTGTATGCTTATATTTTGTGTTAGATATAGGATGCATACCAAGGTGTGCCAACCATGTATGATGAGACTTAATTAACTGAAATTCCTCAAACAAATACTAAGGTATATAAGCCTTCCATTAATTAGAGGAGAACCAGAGTTCTTTATAGTGTGCATTGTTGACCACATTCAAGCTCACATTATATCGAATATGTTCGAATCTAATTAAATGGGTCATCTTAGCTAGCCTATTAGCTTGTTGACTGCAGTCAAGGCTAATGGTTCTAGAGGCAAGATAAGGGAATACATATATGATATACATGTATCAAGAGTTGATAACCTAATGATCCAATAGTTGTCTAGAGACACAATTGGTATAGAGATACCTACCTTTCAAGGGTATGGAGTTTGGCTTGTTGACCACAGTCAAGGTCAAATTACATATCAAGGATTGGATATTGGCCCACTAAGAAAACCATTAGGTTTTCTCGGATTATATAGTGAGGGCTATTAATTCGCAATAAAATAGTGGAAGTAAATGGATTAATTAAAGACCTAATTAATGCATACATATATATATATATATATGAACATACTCTCATATGTTTTCTTTTCACATCTAGGTCATCATCATGAGCACATCGAACATTAACATACGATCAATCTTGTATAACAAGCTCGTTGGCAGCAACTATTAAGTGAGAATTGTTATTAGAGCTGAAAAGATCCATTATGTCTTGGATAAAGATCCACCACCACTTCCATCAAATGATGCAATTGCTGAGATCAAGGGCACTTATCTAAAATACATGGAGGATAGTGAAGCAACGACATGTCTGATGCTGGGTGCTATATCCTTAGAACTTCATAAGCAACATGAGATAATGGATGCTAGAACCATCATTTTACATCTAGAAGAGCTTTATTCTTCTCAGGGTAGAACTAAGCAATATAAGATTGCTCGAGCTTTATTTAGCTGCAAAATGGTGAAAGGTACTTTGGCTGCTACGTATGCATTAAAGATGAATGGGTATATTGAGCATTGGAGTACACTTCTCTATATAATGGATAATGATATACACATAGATTTAATCTTGTACTTGTTGGCTCCGAGTTATGTAGCTTTCGTGCTTAACTTCAATGTGAACAAGATCCAAGTAATCATTCCTGAGTTAATCAACAAGCTCAAAACAGCTAATGGATCCTTTAATAAGGATTTAAAAAGTGTCATGGTTGTTAGTTCTGCTAAAGGCAAGAAGAAGATGACCAAGGCACAACCAAAGAATGGTGGTGTTACCAAGAAGAAGGTTGCAAATAAAGAGAATCCCAAAGGAACTTGCTTTCATTGTGTAAAAGATGGTAACTGGAAGCCTAACTGTAAGGCCTATCTAGATTCTGTTAAAGAGAAGAAGCAAGCTGATGCTTCGACTTTAGGTATTCATATGATTAAAATTAATACTTATTCTATTGCTTTAAAACAATATTGGGTATTAGATACCAAATGTATATCTCATTTGTATAATGATCTATAAGGGCTTAAAAATATAAGAAGAGTTAGAAAGGTAGAAATATGTCTATAGTTAGCTACCGAACAAAACATCTCTGAAGGGATATCACATGACATATACACGATGATCACATAGTGGAAAAATTAAAAATTTAGATCATACATGCCATGCAATATGCAACAACGAATCGAATCATGCAATTTTAGGGTTTTGAAAAACTTACAACCTTAGATGCACTTTAAAACTTGATTTTGATGATGACCAGCAAATATGATTGACTTATATGCCTTAAATCTTGATCACCAATGCCAAAAGAGCTGCCTTTATGCCACTCCTCTCTATGCTCACACACACACTAGCAAGGTTGGCTTAAAACAAGAGTGCTAGCTCTAATATTTTAGTATTTGGTAATGGGATTGATTTGAAGCCACAAGATCTGATCTTGTTCTTCTTTTAGGTTGCTATTACTGCCAAAGAACACAAGAGATGAAGAAAGAATTCTTTTTCTTGAGAGTGGCGGCAGCAGAGAGAAAAATTGTCACCCTAGGTCAAAAGAATTAATTAATTTATATCATTAATTTAGGAAATATGTGAATGCAAAAATTCCCTTGGAATAATGAATATTTTTCAGCCTCCATTACTTCCTAATTAAGTGATTTAAATTAATTCAAATTCTCTTAGTTTTCAAAGTCAAACGGCATTAGTCATTTAATAAAAAATCAACCACTTCATTAGGGATTAATAGTTGCTGAAATTTACTAGGATTTTTCTTGAATTTTCGGTCACATTATCTCCCTCTTAAGTGTTTTATTTTGATTTAAATATAATTTAGGATTTAATACTCAATTACATTAATTACCCTAAGATAATTAATTAATTGAAATTAAACCTTGTGCATGCCGAATGTTTCTCTCATGGACCAATTGTTTAACACATTTGCCTTAAACAGCTAGTTTTTTAAGGCAAAAACATGATTAACAGATTTGCCTTAAACATCTAGCTTTTTAAGGCAAAAACCTATTTTTATAGATTCGCCTTAAACAGCTAGCTGTTTAAGGCAAAAACTTGTTTATGAGAATCGGTCCAATTAGAAATTTTAATACCCATTACATACATTAATTTGACTTTAAATAAAAGCCTAAATTAATGCCAATACACTATTTAAATATTTTAAGCCTAATGTTTTGTGTGCAATCCTATAGGTCCATTTAATAATCGCAATGAATTAATAAATTAATTCAAACGTGATATATGTTCTCTAGCAAGAAATTATAACATTTCAAATTAAATGAAAATGCAAATGACATTTAGTTACCTAATGCAATCATAGTCCGTTACCCTTAAATATCAGAATTAATATAAGGTATGGAATTAGTCATCCTTATATATACTAATTCCTTTCTTGATATTCTAGAGACATTGAACTCTCAAATAAATAATGATTACTCATTATTTCATCTTGGTATAGCCATACACTTCTCAGTTCACTGATCAAGTGGCCAATGATATTTTCTCTCTTATTGAGAGGGGTAATTCCTTCACTTCTCTCATGCTCTCTAACATGAATTGGTGCATACCCAAGCATACCCACACTTGTCACCCTGTTACGAGTACGTTAGGTGTATATCAAAGTACACAGTAATTCATAAAGAGTTTCATAGAGATTTTAGGTCTAAGAACTCTGATGCAAAACTTGCACATGAGAAATACTTATGACTTGTACCATGTAGTGTCCTCATGAATGGATCGAATCCAGATACCATGTTCTAGACATGTATCTATGATCTCTGATTGACACTTTTGTCCTTATGATCCATAAAATAGAACTCATCTTATCAGAGAGAGCATACTAGTCTTAATTCATTTGTTATTCCCATAACAATGACTAACTAGGGATATTTAGAATGAAGTCTCTATTGTTTCAAGGTCTTACAACCATGTGCCTCACATATGATAACTTAAACTGAAATAACATTCTTGGATAGTTCTATCAATTGATATGCACAAGAATACAATAGATAAAACAAATGCTTTATTTGTTAACTTAAGTGTTTTATAACAATGCATTGGGGCTAGGGCTTACACTAACAATCTCCCACTAGCACTAGTCCCAATTAGGCATAGCCCTAATACCGAACTCTCTCAAATGAGCTTCGTACAGATTTGGATGCAACTATTTTGTCAAAGGATATACTACATTGTTTTCACTTGCTATCTTGCTAATCTTGACGTCCCCATGATCAATGATCTCTATGATCAGGTGGTACCTCTTGAGTATGTGTTTGGATTTCTTGTGTGACCGGGGCTCTTTGGCCTGTGCGATGGCCCCATTATTGTCACAAAAAATTTCTAATGGATCTAGGATTCTTAAGATCACTCCTAATCCAAAAATGAAATTTCTAATCCAAACAGCTTCTTTTGTAGCTTCACTTGCTGCAATATACTCAGATTTTATAGTTGAGTTGGCAACGGTCTCTTGCTTCGAGCTTTTCCAGCTGACAACACCACCATTCAAAACAAAAATAAAACTAGATTGCGATCATAATTAATTAAACTCTTTAATTCATTATTCTCTTATTCACTTCTCTATTCCCATAATAATATCAAATATTATTATCCTTGTCATTTTACCATTTTATCATTTTCTCTCTATGTGTGTGACCTATTGGGTTTCTGTCCATATTGGTAGTATAATATGTAATTGTGAGTTCTATTCAAAACTCACATGATTTAAACTTCTTTAAATCATTTTATCAATGCCTATTGATATTTATGATACACTATTATGCAAGTCTTGATTGGCCTCTAGCTGGGCATTATGACTACCCAAATGTTAGGAAAGTCAAGTGGTTTGACTATACCCTTCCATAGAAACAGTTATTGTGCAATTACTCCTTTCACCACTCTTATCTCGATTAGATTCTGAGTATGAATTTCTATCAACTCATATAAAACTAATTATGTATATTATATTAATTTAACCATTGTTCCCAAAATGCCCTTCATGGATCCCTATCCATCTTGGCATATTACTCTGACCAGAGATTCTCTGAACAAGGCAATTATAGAATCATTCGAGATAACTTCCCTTAATAAATTTAGGATGGTGAATCCTTTGTTAATCACTCAACTATCTTCAAGTAGGTCATGATATACCCAACCATCTAACTATGTTCACCCCTAGTTGGAAGTAATCAGTTATGGAGTCAAAGTATACCACTTGCTACTTAAGATAACTTTTGAGATCTCAAGTCTAAGGACACTTGCACAACCACTATGAAGAGATTCCTCACTAACATAGATTTAATATCCATGTGAGGATTCTCTTTGTAGGTCTCCAATTAACTTGTTCTTCTAACAAGTATCCACATGTTAGCTTTGCTTATCTTTCATAATCACAGTTATGAGAACCACTGCTTGAACAATTCAAGAAGCATAACATGTGCTAGTCTGTCCGAATTAACAATGTCGTTTCTTGTTAATTCTATAACTAAGGATATTTAGATATTAACACATTTTTATGCAATAGAAATCTCATATCATGTACACTTTCATGATTGCCCTTGCACTGTGTTTATAATATCTAAGACTTCATTTATTAATTTAAGATTTACAAACTCATGTATTTAAACATTGCATTAATAAATGAATGATGCCTTTTATTAAGAATATGAGTTCATACATATGAAATGCATCCCTATTGCATGGGCTCTAGGGCATAGTCTCTAATAATCTCCCACATGCATTAGAGCGATTCAGTCATATGTCTCAGACCCATGCTATTTATATGGTGATCGTGCTTAATCTTGGAAAGTGCTTTAGTGAGGTGATCTACCACATTATCATCTTTGGGGACCCTTTCTATTTTCACATCATTTCTAGCTACTATTTCCCTTATTAGATGGTAGCATCTGAGAACATGCTTGGATCGCTGATGAGATCGTGGTTCCTTTGCTTACGTAATGGCTCCATTATTATCACAAAATAAAGGAATCGAATCAACAATGCTAGGTACCACTCATAGTTCAAATATGAACTTTTTGATCCAGACTGCTTCTTTGGTTGCTTTTGAAGTAGCAATGTACTCAGCCTCTATCATGAAATCATCAGTTGTTTTGTGTTTGGAACTCTTCCAACTAACTATCAATCCTCCCATTATGAACACAAAACCAGACTGTGATTTACAATCATCTTTGTCAGATTGGAAGCTGGCAACTATATACCCATTTGCTTCCAAACTACCCTCCACATATACTAAGAATATATCCTTAGTCCTTCTCAAGTACTTAAGGATACTCTTGACAACTGCCCAGTGTTCCTCTCATAAATTGGATTGGAATCTGCTTGTCACACTCGGAGCAAATGCTACATCTGGACGTGTACATAACATAGCATACATGATAGAACCAATTGTAGATGTATATGGTATTCTATTCATGTTCTCTGTAGACCCATAAACTTAGAAAGGTGTTTCCCATGAACCATGGGTATAAACCCTTCCTTAAAAAGATCCATATTGAACCTCTTCAATACTTTATCTATAAATGTACATTAAGAAAGACCTAGCATCCTATTGGGTCTATCTCTATAGATCCTTATTCCCAGAATATAGGATGCTTCTCCAAGATCTTTCATGGAAACTTGCTTGGATAACCATATTTTAATAGATTAGAGAAGAGAAATGTCATTTCCCAAGATTAATATGTCTTCTACATATAGAACTAGGAAGACAATTGCACTCCCACTTACCCTTTTATGTACATAAGGTTCATCTTCATTCTATGAGAAACCTAACTCTTTGATTGTCTCATTGAATCTTATGTTCCAGCTCCTAGAGGCTTGCTTTAATCCATAAATGGATCTTTAAAGCTTATATACCTTTTCACCATTTCCTGATGTGAACCCTTCTGGTTGTGTCATATACACATCCTCAGTCAGATTTTCATTTAGGAAAGCTTTCTTCACATCTATTTGCCAAATCTCATAGTCATAAAGAGCTATAATGGCTAAAAGTATTCTTATAGACTTAAGCATCGCTAAAGGAGAAAAGGTTTCATCATAGTCAATACCTTCTTTTTGACGATAGCCTTTTGCTACTAAGCGAGCTTTATAGGTAACTATATTACCTTCCATGTCGGTCTTTTTTTTGAAGACCCATTTGCACCCTATTGGTTTTATCTCTTCAAGTGGTTGAGTTAAAGTCCATACTTTATTCTCATACATGGAGTCCATTTCAGACTGCATAGCCTTAAGCCATAAATCACGTTCTAAACTATTCAAAACTTCTTGATAGCTTGTAGGTTCATTGTTCTCCACTACAGTTATGCCTCTATCTAAATCAATGTGAAATCCATATCTCACAGGGATATAATGCATTCTAGTAGATCTTCTAGGATTTTGTGTATAATTAGGTTTAACTGTAATCTCATCATTATGAAATTCAATCTCGGGTTCAATCGGTTGATCTAATTTTATTTGTGGGTCTTGAACTTCACCAAGTTCAATTTTACTACCACTGTCCTCTCGTAGGAGAAATTCTCTTTTCGAAAAGACAACATGCCTTGAAACAAACACCTTTTATTCTAAGGGATTGTAGAAATAATATCCAAATGTTTCTTTTTGATATCCCACAAATAAATATTTGTCAGACTTAACATCTAGTTTGTCTGACACTATCCTCTTCACATAAGCAAGACAACCCCATACTTTAACATAAGAAAGTATGGGTTTCTTGTTATTCCACATCTCATATGGAGTAACATAGAACTCTATTTAACACATAAACAACAATTTCTAGTGCATATCCCCAAAAAGACTTAGGCAAGTCTACTAGGCTCTTCATGGATCGAACCATATCTAATAGTATTCGATTTTTCCTTTTAGATACACCATTATGTTGTGTTGTATACATAATGGTGTATATGGTGGATTCCATTGAGATAAAATCCCATTATCTCTAAGATAATCTTGAAATTATTGGCTTAAGTATTCTCTACCTCGATCTGATCTAAGTGTTTTAATACTCTTGCCAAGTTGCTTCTCTACTTCATTCTTGAATTCTTTGAAGTTTTCAAATGCTTCTGATTTATATTTCATTAGATAGATATATCCAAACCTGGAATAATCATCTATGAAAGTAATGAAGTAGGAGTAACCACCTCTGGCATGTATTGTCATTGGACCACATACATCTGAATGTATTAAGTCCAAAACAATTTTAGCTCGTTCTCTTTTACCAATAATGGGAGCTTTTGTCATTTTTCCCAATAAACAAGATTCAAATGTATCATATGATTCATAATCAAATGATCTTAAATCACCTGACTTGTGTAATTTTGTCATGCGTTTCTCATTTATATGGCCTAAACGATAATGCCATAAAAATGAGGTATTTAGATTATCTTGTTTCATTCTCTTGGTATCCACATTATGCACTTATTTAATTAAATCAAGAACAAATATACCATTCTCAATTATAGCTTTTGCATAAAACATATCGTTCTTAACAACATTTGTCCTTTAAAAAAATACCATAATCATTCAATAAACAACTGAAAGAAATAATACTTTTGGATAAAGCTGGAACATAATAATAGTTATTTAACTCCAATATTAATCCACTTGGAAGAGGCAAATGGTAAGTACCCATAACTGTTGTAGAGATGTTTTGTCTAGTGGCTAACTGTAAACATATTTCTGCCTTTTCAACTTTTCTAATGCTTTTAAGCCCCTGTAGATCATTACACAAATGAGATCCATATCTGGTATCTAATACCCAAGATTGTTTTGAAGTAATAGAATAAGTATTAATTTCAATCATATAGAAACCTGAAGTAGAAGCATCAACTTGCTTCATCTCCTTTAGAGAATCTAGATAGGCCTTGCAGTTACGCTTCCAATGACCATCTTTTCCTCAATGGAAGCAAGTTCCTTTGGGATTCTCTTTCTTGGCAACCTTTTTTTTGGAAATCCCACCATGCTTTCGTTGTGCCTTCGTCATCTTATTCTTCTTCTGCTTCTTTCCTTTAGTAGAAGTGACAACCATAACACTTTTTGAATCCTTCTTGAAGGATTCATCAGTTGTTTTAAGCCTGTTGATTAAATCAGGAATGGTTACTTAGATCTTGTTCATGTTGAAATTAAGCACGAAAGGTGCATAACTTGGAGCCAACGAGTACAAGATTAAATATATGTATAGATCATTATCCATTACATAGCCAAGTCTACTCAAATGCTCAATATAGCCATACATCTTCAATGCATAAGTAGCAATCGAAGTGCCTTCCACCATTGTGCAGCTAATAGAGCTCGAGCAATCTCATATTGCTTAATTCTAGCAAGAGAAGAATAGAGTTCTTCTAGATACAAAAATGGTGGTTCTAGCATCCATCATCTCATGTTACTTCTGATGTTCTGAGGACACAGCACCCAGGATCAGACATGCTGCTGCTTCACTATCCTCCACTTATTTTCGATAAGTTCCTTTGATCTCATCAATGGCATCATCTAATGGAAGTGATGGTGGATCTTTATCCAAGACATAATGGATCTTTTCAGCTCTGAGAACAATTCTCACTTGCCTAATCTAGTTAGGATAGTTGCTACCAACCAGCTTGTTATCCAAGATTGATCGTATATTAATGTTTGATGTGCTCATGATAATGACCTAGATGTGAAAAAGAAGACATATGAGAGTATGTTCATATATATGTATGCATTAATTAGGTCTTTAATTAATCCATTTACTCTCACTATTTTATTGCGAATCAATAGCCCTCACTATTTAATCCGAGAAAACCCATTAATTTTCTTAGTGGGCCAATATCCAATCCATGATATGAAATTTAACCTTGACTGTGGTCAACAATTCAAACTCCATACCCTTGAATGGTAGGTATCTCTATATAAATTATATCTCTACACAACTATTGGATCATTAGGTTATCAACTCTTGATACATGCATATCATATATGCGTTCCCCAATCTTGCCTCTAGAACCATTAGCCTTGACTCTAGTCAACAAGCTAATGGGCTAGCTAAGATGACTCATTTAATTAGATTCGAACATATTCGATATAATGTGAGCTTGACTGTGGTCAACAATCCACACTATAAAGAACTCTGGTTCTCCTCAAATTAATGGAAAGCTTATATACTTTGGTATTATTTTGAGGGATTTTAGTTAATTAAGTCTCATCATACATGGTTGGCATACATTGGTATGCTTCCTATATCTATTTCATAAATATAAGCATACAAATATGGTATAGTTATGGACTTTACTACATTGATTTCCCTAAGCTAAAAGGAAAATCAAAAGGTCAAACCTAGGTAATATGCATGATTCAAACAAGTAAAAATAATTACATTATCTTCAAACTTGTTGGATCTCCATCTAGCCCATCTTAATCCTTGATAGTGGTCTCCATTTCTATCACTAATTCTAATCTAAGTAATCTAATTACATATTACAATTTGAAAAGATATACAAACCAAAAATAATTGGTTGGGACATGAAAGTCCTCATTGGGCCGAAACATGCATTATGCTCAATCACATTGGGCCTCATCCATAACTATCCATCATGCCAATCATACACCCTTATATGCATTTCTAATGCATAAAGTAAAATATATAATTCATTATTAACTTTGTTTCAACTCTTGAAACTTACTTTTGAGTTATTTTGATAATGTGATCAAATTAGGAAGCTTTATCTATTTTGTAAACTTTCATTTTAGGAAACCTTTCTGCATGCATGTGTTCTTGCCTTAATTATCAATCCAATTGATTCTTAATTAATTATTAATGGATTATTTAATTAATTAATCAAATTAAATAATTAAAGAATCAATTTTGGGCTTAAAATAAATGGTAGGCAGAAACCCACACATTAAACCCTAAAGTGTGTTCACACACAAACTAGTTTTGTGTCTACTGGACAATTTGGGCCTTTTGGAATGAGCCAAACCCACTCCAGCCCTTAAAACCCATTAATAAACTTAATTGTAGTTTATAATATTTAATTTAAATCAGCTCATTGGACCCACCAAGTCATTCACTAATTTAAATCAAGTCCGTAAATATAATTAAGCCTATTAAGTGGTTTTAATGAATTAAAATTAATCCAATTAATTCAAGGCCCATTTTAATTAATCCAATTAATTAAAAACACATTAATATATTAGATATATTAGATTTAGAAGATTAAAAATCGTTCTAAAGAAGAACAAACCAAGATCATATCAAGAACACCAATTTATCGAACTTTTCAACTAAACTAGTTTTCATGCAAAACTTGTTCGATTTTAATTTTGTTTGATCCTATGGATTAATATGACATATTAAACATATAAACTATCATCAAAATGATTTTAGATTGGATCAATAAAAATTTAATTTAGAACAGCCCCTAAAACTTTTATTGAAAAATAAAACCCTACATGCCATTCATAATTATTCTTTTTCTCAAAAGAATCATTTTTATTTTTCATTTTATATATTTGATCACATACATCCAGAAATCAATATTTCTCATTCATAAACAATCAAATATTATATTTTAAAGTTCATGAAATAAAAAACTCAAAAATAAAAACTATTCCGTAAAAAATACAGAATTGTAGATTCATGACAAAATCGAGGCTCTGATACCACGTTGGGAATTATCGGTTACATGCATCTCATACATAAGCGAAATTTAAAATTTTTTAACCAATAGATCTGACCATGCCATGAATTTACAATATACATATTAATGAGAATAAGAAAAATCACCTTTCATTTTTATTGAACAGTTGATTTTCCTTCTTACTGGGTTGTCGTAAACCATAGTGGCCAAAATTGAACACCTCCAATTAGTAATCCACACTAGAGAATGATTGAATGAACCAACAATGGAGGAATACAAGTCTGGCTGAAAATCCCTTGATGCTAGTAAGGGGGAAGTGACGGCTAGGTTTAGAGAATGAGAGAAAATCTTTTCTCTTAATTGTTCATTTAACCTTTAAATCCTATCACTTGGATATTTATAGTTAGGTTAAAAATCCAACTTCATAATAGCATTGGGCTCTTTAAAATTTTTGGAGAAATATTAATTGGTCTTTTGGAATTATTAATAATTTATTTGGGATCAATTAAATTCAATTTAAGTCTTTTCACAAAAGACTATGCACAAAACTCACAAATCAGGCCCTTTGTGCATATACTTGGATTTAATCACTCAAATGAATTCCAAATCCATCAAAATTAAATATGTAGGCTCCATAATACTTATAAAATATATTTAATTTATTTTGGTCCAAGAATTAGGTGACTAAGGCCTTCTATCAAAAGGTAACGTGAAACCCTTCCTTTAGAGGGTTTCTACGCCAACCTCAATTCTTTGGGCCCCTTTTAATTTCTCCAATGGATCTATTAATTATTATATCAGCCATATAATACTTATAATCCAATAATAATTAATTATGAAATACATTATTTCAATTAGGTCCATTTACAAAATATTTCTAAAAAGTTATGCGAATAATTTTAATTGATCATAATTAATTAAACTCTTTAATTAATTATTCTCTTATTCACTTCTCAATTCCCATAATAATATCAAATATTATTATCCTTGTCATTTTACCATTTTATCCTTCTCTTTATATGTGTATGACCTATTAGGCTCCTATCCATATTGGCAGTATAATATCTAATTGTGTGTATTATTCAAAACTCACATAATTTAAACTTCTTTAAGTCATTTTATCAATCCATATTGATATTTATGATACACTATTATACAAATTATGAGCGGCCTCTAGCTAGGCATCATGACTACCCAAATGTCAGGAAAGTCAAGTGGTTTGACTATACCCTTCCATAGATCAATTATCGTGCAATTACTCCTTTTATCACTCTTATCTCAATCAGATTCTGAGTATGGATTTCTGTCAACTCATATAAATCTAATTATGTATGTTCTATTAATTTTACCATTCTTCCCAAAATACTCTTCATGGATCCCTATCCATCTTGGCGTATTACTTTGGCTAGAGATTCTCTGAACAAGGCAATTATAGAATCATACGAGATAACTTTCCTTAATAAATTGGGGATGGTGAATCCTTTATCAATCACTCAACTATCTTTAAGTAGGTCATGATATACCCAACCTGCTAACTATGTTCACCCCTAGTTGGAAGTAATTAGTTATAGAGTCAAAGTATATCACTTGTGTTAGACAGTATGCCCTAGAGCCCATGTAATAGTGATGTATTTCATATGTATGAACTCATATTCTTAATAATCATTCATTTATTAATGCTATGTTTAAATATATGAGTTTGTAAATCTTAAATTTAATAAATGAAGTCCTAGATATTATAAACATAGTGCAAGGGCAATCATAAAAGTGTTCATGATATGAGATGTCTATTGCATGCAAATGTGTTAATATCTAAATATCCCTAGTCATAGAATTAACAAGATAGGACATTGTTAATTCGGAAAAACTAGCACATGTTATGCTTCTTGAATGGTTCAAGCAATGGTTTTCTTAACTATGATTATGGAAGATAATCAAAGCTATCATGTGGATGCTTGTTAGAAGAACAAGTTCATTGGAGACCTACAAAGAGAAAAATAACATACCTTTATCATATGTATACTTTTAAAAGTATTCATACTTATAGCTTATAATGTGTTATTATTTTATATGTTCCATGAAGTTATCTATTATTTTTAATGTGCTACTTTTTTCTTAGGAAAAGTGCCTAAGATGCTTAAGATCTCTTTAACGTATAGACAAAAATGATATTCTAAAGATGTTTGAATTCATTAAAGATACTTAAGAGTATTCCAAAGATACATACAAACATTATGGTAAAATCTTGCAACAATTCTGCATAGAGACTGATTTCCAAGCTTATCTTTAAAGCTATTTTTGACCTACCAAAAGCCATTTCTGAAAAAAATTATCTTATACAAAAATAATATCATATGTTTCCAGTTTCGGGAACTTTAAAATTCACATCCATATCATTTCTACTTTTTAAGATATTGCAAAATAATGTAGAACTTTAGTGAAAGTTGTCTTTAATATTGATTTTATCTCTCTTGTTTACATGCTTTTGTTTTAGTTAAATTGATTTAATCTATAACTTCTTGTTTTAATTTGGTTACTTAAATTTTTATCTTTTATTTAGTTAAATCTTCACCAATGCAACTTTGGGATTTATTTTCTCTCTCACACACCGTTTTCATTCTTAAAATCTAAGATCTTTAATACATACACAAGTTTTCTTTGGATTCAATATTTTGGATCTTAATCTATATTTTTCTATATTATTAGCTGTTCTAGTACACTTGCTAGACAGCGATCAAGTTTTTGCCACCGTTGCCAAGGAAAATATTGGCATTTATTTAATTTTTTTTTGATTTTAGTAGATATTTTTTTATTTAATTTATTCTTTATTTATTTTCTTTTATTTAATTTATTCTTTTACTTTTGTAGGTGTGAATAGTTTATGGTAAAAGTTAGCCTAATCTTGCCCATATACCGTAAAATTGAGAGGACTTATCATAGGATTTGAAGATTAAGAGCCACTATGAATAATCAAGGCATACAAGTAGATCCACCTCTCAATGATGATGGCTTACCTCATATTAACCCACCTATAAATGATCCATACCCTAGGATAGAAGGGTAAATTAGCCAAAATCAAGTTCATGGGGATGGGTTTAGATCTAGAACCATTAGAGACTATGTTATTCCTAGGTAGAATGAAAAATATAGAACCATTAGGATCACTTAAAACCAACCTTTTGAGGAAAACCTGCTATGATTACCATGGTACAAAGGAATCAATTTTTAGGAAGCACATTAATGAATTTCAACAATTATAAGGAACCCTTTCACAAGGCTTAGGAAAGATTTAAGAGATTACTAAACATTTATCTACAACATCAATTTGCTATATATCAATTAATACATATCTTTTATGTAGGTGTGAATCAAGCTACAAGGTCTTTAATAGATGCACCATCAAATGGAAGCTTTCTAAACCAAAATCCCGAAGAGACTTTCTTACTTCTTGATAAGATGGCAGCAAATGATGCTCAATGGGTAAGCTCTAAAGCCACTCTAAAGAAGCAATGAGGATATAAAATTGATGATTTTTCCATGATCAATGCCAAATTAGAATTATTGATTGAAGAATTGAATGGTTTAAAAGTTCAAAATGTTTCAACTTTATCTAATGAAAGTGATGCTTATGCAGTAAATCAAAAACCAATAAAGAATTGGGATGGTTTAGTAGAGGAAGTAAGTACTTTAAACCCCTATAGCAATAGCTACAATTCAGGATAGAGGAATCATCCTAACTTTGTATGGAGGGAAGGGAACCAAACATCTCCATCTAACCTTTAACCTAGACCGTTCTTTAACAAAAACTTAACTTCTAATAGTAATAATCATCCACCATGTCAAAACCAAATCCAATCACATTACCCTCCTACAAATCAATCACAACTTTATCAACCACTCGGATTTTAAAAACCACAATCCCCATAACAAAATAAAAAAAATTATAATAAATCATTGATATTTTTATGGCCTTCCAAAATTCATATTTAGCTAGTCAAGAAGCTAGATGAAAATTCCAAGATGCATCCATTTGGAATCTAGAAAACTAAGTAAGATAACTTGCCAATTATTTGTCCAATAAAGCCCAAGGAACATTCCTATCAAATGTAGATCAAAATTCAAATGAGGAAGCCAAGGCAATCACCTTGAAAAATAGGAAAGAGGTACGATAAGCTAAAATTGGTAAGAGTTCTTCTAAAGTAGTGGAGCTAACAATAGAGGTAAGTATTTCTAATTCAAAAATTGATAAAGAGGTATCACTTATTGTTGATAAAAGTCAAGGTAAGGAAAAATTAGTTTCCACTTTTCTTGATGAATTTCAATTGCCTTATCCATCTTTAGTTAGGAAAGAAAAGTATAACAAGCAATTAAATAAATTTTTAGAGATGTTTAAAAAGTTACATGTGAATTTACCATTTGCTAAAGCTTTATTACATATGCTTAAATATGCTAAATTTATGAAAGAGCTTTGTACTAATAAGAAAAAGCTAGAGCGTGTACGAAAAGTTCAATTTTCTAAAATTGTAGTGTAATTTTAATGAACTACCATTTGAACTAGGAGGAAATTTTATTAGTCATGCATTATGTGATTTGGATGCTAGCATAAATTTAATGCCTTATTAAATTTATGGGAAATTAAATCTAGAAGACATAAAAGAGACCCATGTAAGGAACCAAAATAGGCCCTAGAAGAATTCAAGGGCAATTTTAGATTAGCAAAGTCTAATTAAACATTATTGGATGGATTATCACGGTTTGCTCGACCTTTTGGTCCTCTTTTGCCTATATCTTGAGTTATAGAGCACCAAATTAGGTGATTTCAATTGGGTTTTAAAATAGACATCCATATCTAAATTTATATGCAGAAACCAAGTCTCAAATCTGTAAGACCCCTAACATGACCCTATTTTAATTCGTATATTTTTATTGAGGATTTTGTATAAGTAAGGGTCAATGGAGTGTGTTATTATGTTAATTGCATGGAAATAAAATTTAAAGGTAAGGTTTAATTTTTATTGAGGGTATAATCGAAGAATAAGTATTGTTTTAGGGTAAATTGGTAATGATGAAATTTTTATAGGTCAATTGGGAATTAGAGAACAATGGAGAGGTTAATGTATGAATAAAGTAAATGTGGGGTATGATTTGTGACATGCAAATAATAGGATGATAATTGGGTAACATGCAAAATCTTGAGGGATTAAAGAGGATATTGGCCAAAGTATTATATATATGAGTTTATGTAGTGGAAAGAAAGAGAAAGTGGCAATTGTGAGGGAGAGTGGGTCGGCATTCCTTGAGAGAAATCCAGAAAAATTCCCATCTCTTCTTCTTCCCTTATTTTCTTCTAAATCCTCTCAAGAAATTAGTTGATAAGTTTTGTTGGTTCAACAAGTGTTTAAAACATTAAACTCTAAGGTAAATGATCTCTACTGAATTTCATCATTATCATCTTCATCTTCTTCTCATCTTGCTTGTGGTAATGAAGATCAAGTGCTGGAAATGATGAATGAATTTTGGTTGTAGTCAAAGAAGGAGGAGATAGGAAGGATAAAGGGAAAGACATAGCAAGAGATTGAAAGCTTGAGTGTGATAAGTTTCAGAAAAAGGTATGGGAATTTAGGATTATTCATGTTGCACGTGAGTGTATCTACTTGAATATGATGAGTTTTGCTTGAATCTTGACATGCATGTGAGTTTTAAAGAATTCTGGGTTTGAGTTCATTGGACCTAGATGCGTTGTTTTGGCAATATCTAGAGTTTAAAAATAGATATTGAGATGATTCAAAATGGGTATTAAACTAGACGTATAGACAAAGATTTCATAAGGAGAAATCACATTCAAATTCTGTCTCTAGATATTTTTTTATGATTTATTGAATTTAGGAAAACTTCTAAATTCGGATTCTGGACCAGGTTGGGAAAAATTGAGATATCTGTATGTACAATGATCATAATGACATGAAATTAATTTCTATGAAAACTAGACTCATAAATACACATTTTATATGAATGAAGTAATGCCTAATTTTATTTCTAAGTTTGTCAAATAATTAGCATGAAATTCGTTGAATCTGTTGGGACTGTTAGGGTACAGATGTTGGTATTTTGGGCATAAGTAATAGTAGAGAAGTCAAAATATTATTCTGTAAAATTTTGAGTAAACTAGATACCTAGGAGTACGTTTTTTATGAAGAAATGTTGGTCTAAATATCTCTTGATTTTATGCTATGAATTTTTATATGTGACAGCCCCCACTATTTTGGTTCTATGAACAGTCCTTAGTAATTTTAAGATATCCCGAGTTCTAGAAATGATATTGCACATATTTTTGATGTTCTAGAAACTAGAAATGTATATCTACAACTTTGTAGAAGACAACTTTTTCTAAAAATGTCGTTTAGTGTGTCGAAAACGATGTACAAAATAAAATTATTAAGCAGTTTGCAGGATTTTGGGATCAGGGTGAAGATTCGTATGGCCAAGCATACTGTCGCGAGCGCGACACTTGCCGCGAGCGCGACAGCATGATTTTGGCCCATAAATATTTTTTTTATTTCCCTTTATCAGTGTATTAGGCTACCCCCATGTGTTATACATATGATTGAACAAAATAGACCTTGAATGCAAGTATACGAGAATCATATATTCATGTATATATAAATTTGTATCATTTACATTGGAAATTGGCTTTGAATGTATACATATGCTATGAAATAGGAAACATAACATTATGACCATGTCATATGCATATGGTCACATGGAAACATGTCAATATTTGTATGGTTCATGATTTGATTAATGGTAAATGTATACACATTGATGAACATGCTTATAAGAATAAGCCTACTATGAGCGAATGTACCTACAGGTATGTACATTTATGATTATGTATATGAATGTATGAGCATAAATAAAGTATTGCCTGCAATAGAGTTCAATTGTGGATAGATAGGCGCCTATAGGGAATTGCAGCTGCCACAGTCGACCTTTTTAGGTCCACAGTATAGTTGATCCTGCTGGATCTTGCACAGCCCATTAGGGTTGTTCTTGCCCTCGTGTGGGTATTTGACCGGTCCATAGTACAATTGGCCCTGATTTGGGTCCATAGTTTTGATACCCTCGGGTATCCACCGATCCCGTTATCCACTCTTAGAACTTAGGCAGGCTAAAGTAAAGCAATAATGTTTTACAGTTAATTACAGTATGAACTTTGCATCCGATATATGACTAAACATGTTTAACAATGGTTAATTAAGCATGATTTGGTATCTGTTTACATTATATGCAAATCTTATTATGAATAGTATGAATTCAAGTATGCTGAATTATGTGTGAAGGGTTATCTTGATAGGCTAGCTATTATTATTTTCAATTATTTTGTTTATTCTATATCTTTGACAACCGCTGTGAGTGGTTGTCTTTCATGTTTAGAATCCCCACTAAGCTTTATAGCTTAGCACGGGTTATTTTGATCCGTGTAGGTTTTGGTAGGCAAGGCTTTTGCACAGGAACTATTTCTGCATCAGGACAGGCCAACACCAGTCTATAGAAGTGGATGTAGGAAACTTTTGATAAATCTTGTTTAGTTCCTTACATGTTTAATATGTATAAGGGTTGTAATATATGTATATGTAAATTATATGGAAGTGAAGACTGTAATAAGCTCATAGTGAAAATACTAGTATATGCATGCATGATGAAATTAGCATTACTTTATATAAATGTATTGATATGATGAATGCTAAGCATGAAAGTACAATAGCTACAGTATGATGATATAGTCATATGACTTGATGAATTAAAATGGCATAGTTTGCATTGGATATAGTAAACATGGGATATAGGGTGTTACAATTTGGTATCAGAGCCCTGGTTTAGCCTTTTCTGGGCAATGCAAGTATAGAAACTTTAATATGAGATAGTGTTGTGTTGGCCTAATGCAGAAGTTCCTGTTTTTTTTATATAGATTAAAGATGGAGAATTCTTCTAGGGATATTATAGAAGAATCGGTTGAAAGTAATTTGCCGGTTAGATCAAATCCTCCTAATCCAATGACTTCCTCTTCGCATCGAAATGAAATTCCTACTTCAGTTCCTGGTGAAGCATTGTTAAAAATTTCTCAGGATATGGCCCAGATTCTGCAGAGAATGACTATGCCCAAGGCTCCAATATCCGAAATTAGAAAGCATGGAGCACAAGAATTTATGGGCACTAATTTAGAACAATCTGAAGAAGCTGAGTTCTGGTTAGAAAGGCTTGAAAGGATATTTGATGAAATTAGCTGTTCTGCAAATCATAAGGTATCTTGTGCTGTGTCCTTACTTCAAGGCATGGCTTATGATTGGTGGAAGTTGATTTTGAGACAACCTCAGTTACCTGACCCACTTACATGGGAATTCTTTGAGGGGGAGTTCAGAAAGAAATATGTTACTGAGGCTTACAAGGAGGAGAAATTGAAGCAGTTTCTGAGTTTGAGACAAAAAGTTTTATCTGTGGCTGAATATGAAAAAGAATTTAGCCGATTATGCAAGTATGTTCCAAAGGAGATGTTGACAGGAGTGTTCAAATGCAGGCATTTTGAAGATGGGCTGAATGATAGAATCAAAGAAAAATTATTTGGATTTACATCTTTAAATGTGGTAGATTTTAATCAACTGGTTACAACTGCTATGAAAATTGAAAGGTATGAGATAGCTAAAAGAGAGAGGGAGCATAAAAGAAGTGGTTCCAGGGGAGGATCATCTACTGGAAAAAGATTTAGGGGAACTCAAGGAGGTCAGCCTGCAGAGTCCATTTTTGGTTTTGCTAATAAAGGAAAGAAACAAGAATCTTCTGCCAAGCTTAAAAATGAGAGGGAAACTTCAGGAAGACAAAGTGGGGGTCAAGCACCTGAGTGTTCTCATTGTTCCAGGCACCATTGGGGTAATTGTAGGAAATTGGCTGGAGAATGCTTTAGATGTGGCAGTGCTAATCATTTCATGGCAAATTGTCCTTTGAAATCGGATCAAGGTTTTAAGCAACAGAATAGCAGGAGAGCTTCTAATGCACCCCCATCTGGAAGAGGTAGAGGCAGAGGAAGGTTTGGATCAGCTCATCATGGATCTCAGTCTCAGAATATGTCAGAAACAGTTGATAGACCTTCTACTCAAATGGTTGCTAGACGGGCTTATGCCATGAAGGCTCGGGAGGAACAGGATGCTACAGAAGTTATAGCTGGTACTTTTTCTCTTCATAATTGTAATATACATGCACTCATTGATCCTGGCTCTACACACTCATATGTTTGTATTGGGGTTTCGGGTAGAAATAGTTTTAAAACACAACAGTTAGATTTTGATGTATGTGTAACTAGTCCTTTGGGACATAGTATGATTGTTAATAAGGTGTGCAAGGACTGTCCTTTAGTAGTTCAAGGGAGAGAGTTTCCAGCAGATTTGATTGTGTTGCCTTTTCATGAGTTTGATGTAATTCTGGGAATGGATTGGTTATCCAAGCATCATGCAGTAGTAAATTGTGAGATGAAAACAGTAACTCTCAGGGATGATGAAGGAAAGGAAGTGGTAGTAGAAGGCAATTATTCTAAGCTATCAAATAATGTTATATCAGCGATGCAAGCTAGGCGATATCTTAGAAAAGGATGTGAAGCATTTTTAGCTTTAGTCCTTGACTTAAAAAGGGATACAGTGGAGCTTGACAAAATACCGATTGTGAAAGAATTTTCAGAAGTATTTCCTGAGGAATTACCTGGACTTCCTCCAGAAAGAGATGTTGAGTTGTCTATTGATCTGATACCTGGTACGGCCCCAATCTCCAGGGCACCATACAGAATGGCTCCATCTGAATTAAAAGAGCTGAAGGTTCAATTACAGGAATTGTTAGACAAAGGCTTTATCAGACCTAGTGTGTCACCTTGGGGTGCTCCAGTTTTATTCGTTAAGAAGAAGGATGGGTCTATGAGAATGTGTATCGACTATAGACAGTTGAACAAAGTGACAGTGAAGAACAAATATCCTTTGCCACGAATAGAGGATTTATTTGATCAGTTAAGTGGTGCTGGTGTGTTCTCAAAGATAGATTTGCGATCAGGATATTATCAGCTCAGAGTTAAAGATGGGGATGTTCCTAAGACTGCTTTCAGAACTCGTTATGGGCATTATGAATTTTTAGTTATGCCATTTGGGTTGACTAATGCACCTGCTGCATTTATGGATCTTATGAATAGGGTATTCAAACCCTATTTGGATCGATTTGTTGTTGTGTTTATTGATGACATATTAATTTACTCAAGAAATGAAGCTGAACATGCTGAACATCTGAGAATTGTATTACAAACTTTGAAAGAAAATGAGTTGTATGCCAAACTGAGTAAATGTGATTTTTGGCTTAAGGAAGTTTCTTTCATAGGTCATGTTGTATCCGCTGAAGGTGTTAGGGTCGATCCAAATAAAATTGAAGCTATTGTTAATTGGAGACCACCCAGGAATGTACATGAAATTAGAAGTTTTCTTGGGTTGGCAGGTTACTATCGTCGTTTTGTGAAGGGTTTTTCTGTCATTGCTTCACCCCTCACTAAGCTGTTGAGAAAGAATATTAAGTTTGAATGGTCTGATCGTTGTCAAGCAAGCTTTGAAAGGTTGAAGAAGATGTTGACTGAGGCTCCAGTGTTGACTCAACCTGTGGCAGGGAAAGAGTATGCAATGTGCAGTGATGCTTCTAAGGTTGGTTTGGGTTGTGTATTGATGCAAGATGGTAAAGTTATAGCTTATGCATCTAGACAGTTGAAAACACATGAACAGAACTACCCGACTCATGATCTAGAACTGGCAGCTGTGGTATTTGCTTTAAAGATTTGGCGGCATTACCTGTATGGGGAGAAGTGCAGGATTTATACTGATCATAAAAGTCTCAAGTATTTGCTTACTCAGAAAGAACTTAATTTGAGGCAGAGGAGATGGTTGGAATTATTCAAAGATTATGATTGTATAGTTGATTACCACCCAGGAAAAGCAAATGTGGTTGCTGATGCCTTGAGTCGTAAGTCAATGGCTGTATTGATGTTAAAACAGTGCAGATGGAAATTTGCTTCTGATGGTGTTTTACTAGCACAGCTTAAAGTTAGGCCCTTGGTTAGGCAGACAATGATTGATGCTCAGAAGGATGATGCAAAGTTGAAACAGATTGTTAAAGCAATTGGTGAAGGTAATCAATCTGATTTTTCAATGAAAGAAGATGGTGGTGTATACTACCATAATAGGTTGTGTATCCCTGATGATAAAGAAGTGAAAAGAACATTGTTGCATGAAGCACATAATACTGCATTTACTATGCATCCAGGTGAGAATAAGATGTATCAAGAGTTGAAACAGTTTTACTGGTGGCCTGGCATGAAGAAGGATATTGTTGATTATGTTTCTAAATGTCTGACATGTTAGCAAGTGAAAGCAGAACATCAGTTTCCTTCAGGTCTCCTGAATCCCACTCCAATTCCACAATGGAAGTGGGAAGACATTACCATGGATTTTGTTACTGGTTTGCCTCTTTCTCAAAGGAAAAATGATGCTGTATGGGTAATAGTGGATAAGTTAACAAAAGTAGCTCACTTTTTACCGGTTCGAACAGATTATTCCATGGAAAGGCTTGCAGAATTGTATGTTAATGAGATTGTACGGTTACATGGTATACCTCTGTCTATAATTTCGGATCGAGATCCAAGGTTTACATCGAGATTTTGGCAGAGTTTACAGCAAGCTTTGGGAACACAGCTCAAGTACAGTACAGCTTTTCATCCTCAAACGGATGGGCAATCCGAAAGGGTTATTCAGATTCTCGAAGATATGATGAGGGGATGTGCTTTGGAGTTTTCTGGAAGTTGGGATAAATATGTAGCCTTAATGGAATTTGCTTATAATAACAGCTATCAGAAGAGTATTCAAATGGCACCATATGAGGCTTTGTATGGAAGAAAATGTAGAACTCCAGTCTGTTGGACTGAGTTGACCGAATGTAAGTTAATTGGTCCTGACCTTGTTAGAGATACAGAAGAAAAGGTTCAAGTTATCAAGCAGAGGCTGAAAGAAGCAAGTGACAGGCAGAAATCATATGCTGACCTTAAAAGAAGGGATATCGAGTACCAGGTGGGTGACAAAGTATTTTTGAAGGTATCTCCTTGGAGAAAAGTGCTTAGATTTGGGAAAAAGGGGAAGCTCAGTCTGAGATTCATTGGTCCGTATGAAATTCTTCAAAGAGTCGGACCAGTAGCTTATAGATTGGCTCTTCCTATGGAGTTGGCCAAGCTACATGATGTGTTTCATGTATCTACGCTTCGAAAATATCGCTCGGATGAATCTCATAAGATACAAGTTCAAGATATTCAGTTACAGCCGGATTTCACTTATGATGAGGAACCGAAGAAAATTTTGGCTAGGGAGATCAGGCAATTGAGAAACAAGCAGATCCTTCTGGTTAAAGTACTTTGGCAACATCATGATGTACAAGAAGTAACTTGGGAATCAGAGGCAGCCATGAAGAAGCAATATCCTCAGTTGTTTAATTCAGGTATGAATTTCGAGGACGAAATTCTTTAAGGGGGAGAGATTTGTAAGACCCCTAACATGACCCTATTTTAATTCGTATATTTTTATTGAGGATTTTGTATAAGTAAGGGTCAATGGAGTGTGTTATTATGTTAATTGCATGGAAATAAAATTTAAAGGTAAGGTTTAATTTTTATTGAGGGTATAATCGAAGAATAAGTATTGTTTTAGGGTAAATTGGTAATGATGAAAATTTTATAGGTCAATTGGGAATTAGAGAACAATGGAGAGGTTAATGTATGAATAAAGTAAATGTGGGGTATGATTTGTGACATGCAAATAATAGGATGATAATTGGGTAACATGCAAAATCTTGAGGGATTAAAGAGGATATTGGCCAAAGTATTATATATATGAGTTTATGTAGTGGAAAGAAAGAGAAAGTGGCAATTGTGAGGGAGAGTGGGTCGGCATTCCTTGAGAGAAATCCAGAAAATTCCCATCTCTTCTTCTTCCCTTATTTTCTTCTAAATCCTCTCAAGAAATTAGTTGATAAGTTTTGTTGGTTCAACAAGTGTTTAAAACATTAAACTCTAAGGTAAATGATCTCTACTGAATTTCATCATTATCATCTTCATCTTCTTCTCATCTTGCTTGTGGTAATGAAGATCAAGTGCTGGAAATGATGAATGAATTTTGGTTGTAGTCAAAGAAGGAGGAGATAGGAAGGATAAAGGGAAAGACATAGCAAGAGATTGAAAGCTTGAGTGTGATAAGTTTCAGAAAAAGGTATGGGAATTTAGGATTATTCATGTTGCACGTGAGTGTATCTACTTGAATATGATGAGTTTTGCTTGAATCTTGACATGCATGTGAGTTTTCTTGACATGCATGTGAGTTTTAAAGAATTCTGGGTTTGAGTTCATTGGACCTAGATGCATTGTTTTGGCAATATCTAGAGTTTAAAAATAGATATTGAGATGATTCAAAATGGGTATTAAACTAGACGTATAGACAAAGATTTCATAAGAAGAAATCACATTCAAATTCTGTCTCTAGATATTTTTTTATGATTTATTGAATTTAGGAAAACTTCTAAATTCGGATTCTGGACCAGGTTGGGAAAAATTGAGATATCTGTATGTACAATGATCATAATGACATGAAATTAATTTCTATGAAAACTAGACTCATAAATACACATTTTATATGAATGAAGTAATGCCTAATTTTATTTCTAAGTTTGTCAAATAATTAGCATGAAATTCGTTGAATCTGTTGGGACTGTTAGGGTACAGATGTTGGTATTTTGGGCATAAGTAATAGTAGAGAAGTCAAAATATTATTCTGTAAAATTTTGAGTAAACTAGATACCTAGGAGTACGTTTTTGATGAAG
Source organism: Excoecaria agallocha (assembly GCA_037975025.1). NCBI lineage: Eukaryota > Viridiplantae > Streptophyta > Magnoliopsida > Malpighiales > Euphorbiaceae > Excoecaria > Excoecaria agallocha. The sequence continues at coordinate 56,452,520 of CM075810.1, read as the reverse complement.
AAATGTTGGTCTAAATATCTCTTGATTTTATGCTATGAATTTTTATATGTGACAGCCCCCACTGTTTTGGTTCTATGAACAGTCCTTAGTAATTTTAAGATATCTCGAGTTCTAGAAATGATATTGCACATATTTTTGATGTTCTAGAAACTAGAAATGTATATCTACAACTTTGTAGAAGACAAATTTTTCTAAAAATGTCGTTTAGTGTGTCGAAAACGATGTACAAAATAAAATTATTAAGCAGTTTGCAGGATTTTGGGATAAGGGTGAAGATTCGTATGGCCAAGCATACTGTCGCGAGCGCGACACTTGCCGCGAGCGCGACAGCATGATTTTGGCCCATAAATATGTTTTTTATTTCCCTTTATCAGTGTATTAGGCTACCCCCATGTGTTATACATATGATTGAACAAAATAGACCTTGAATGCAAGTATACGAGAGTCATATATTCATGTATATATAAATTTGTATCATTTACATTGGAAATTGGCTTTGAATGTATACATATGCTATGAAATAGGAAACATAACATTATGACCATGTCATATGCATATGGTCACATGGAAACATGTCAATATTTGTATGGTTCATGATTTGATTAATGGTAAATTAATACACATTGATGAACATGCTTATAAGAATAAGCCTACTATGAGCGAATGTACCTACAGGTATGTACATTTATGATTATGTATATGAATGTATGAGCATAAATAAAGTATTGCCTGCAATAGAGTTCAATTGTGGATAGATAGGCGCCTATAGGGAATTGCAGCTGCCACAGTCGACCTTTTTAGGTCCATAGTATAGTTGATCCTGCTGGATCTTGCACAGCCCATTAGTGTTGTTCTTGCCCTCGTGTGGGTATTTGACCGGTCCATAGTACAGTTGGCCCTGATTTGGGTCCATAGTTTTGATACCCTCGGGTATCCACCGATCCCGTTATCCACTCTTAGAACTTAGGCAGGCTAAAGTAAAGCAATAATATTTTACAGTTAATTACAGTATGAACTTTGCATCCGATATATGACTAAACATGTTTAACAATGGTTAATTAAGCATGATTTGGTATCTGTTTACATTATATGCAAATCTTATTATGAATAGTATGAATTCAAGTATGCTGAATTATGTGTGAAGGGTTATCTTGATAGGCTAGCTATTATTATTTTCAATTATTTTGTTTATTCTATATCTTTGACAACCGCTGTGAGTGGTTGTCTTTCATGTTTAGAATCCCCACTAAGCTTTATAGCTTAGCACGGGTTATTTTGATCCGTGTAGGTTTTGGTAGGCAAGGCTTTTGCACAGGAACTATTTCTGCATCAGGACAGGCCAACACCAGTCTATAGAAGTGGATGTAGGAAACTTTTGATAAATCTTGTTTAGTTCCTTACATGTTTAATATGTATAAGGGTTGTAATATATGTATATGTAAATTATATGGAAGTGAAGACTGTAATAAGCTCATAGTGAAAATACTAGTATATGCATGCATGATGAAATTAGCATTACTTTATATAAATGTATTGATATGATGAATGCTAAGCATGAAAGTACAATAGCTACAGTATGATGATATAGTCATATGACTTGATGAATTAAAATGGCATAGTTTGCATTGGATATAGTAAACATGGGATATAGGGTGTTACAAAATTTGTCTTTCACTAGGCTATATTTAAACATAAATTTCAGAATAGTCTGCTGCCTAGTCACTAGGAGCAGACCTCAGTGTTAAGTGAATATCTAAAAATATATAAATGATTTCATGATGATTCTTGATGTCTTAGAAACTAGAAATATAGTTCAACAAGTTTGTAGAAGATAAAATTTGCTAAAAATGGCCTTTGGAAGGTCAAAAATTACATACAAGTAGAATTCAAAAAACTGTATGTGATAGAGGATACAATAGTCAAGTGATAGTATATAGTTTGAGGGCTAAATAAAAAGGGGATATAAATTTAGAGGCCAATGTTTAAATAAATATTAAGTGGGATTAATTTTAAAAAGAGATAGAATGTGAGGGGTTGATTTAAGAAAAGTAAAAATGTCAAAGCATAATTAGTAACATGCAAAAACTAGAAAGAAGTTAGTGGAATATGCAACTTTTCAAGGGACCAAAAGGGAATTTTCCTTAACTATTATAAATAGCCATTTGCTAGTGGAATGAAAGAGAAACTTAAGAAGAGAGAAGGTAAGGGACGACATTTAGAGAGGGAGTTACATAATTTCTTTATTCTCCTCTCTTTCACTCTTGGTTAATCTCTAAGAAAATCTTTGAAGAATTCTTGCATGTGGATTTTTGAAGAACAAGTTAGTGTATATCTACAAGGTAATTAACTTAGTTTGATAATTCTTCTTCTTCTTCTTTTGGTTAATAGTAGATTGAGTTAAATGCTGGAAGTTTGTGTTAATGGATGAAATTTTTATGAAAGGAAAAGAAGGAAAAAATTAGGATCATGAAAGAGGAAGATAGTTAGAGAAAAAGGAGAATTTTCAAGAAGATTTGAGTTGTATGTCCAGGTTTGGGAACTTAATCTTCATGCATGTGTGTGTATATCAATGTTTATGCTTGGATTACTTAATGTTAATGGTTATTTATTAGTTTTTTTAAGGTTTATGAGAGATTTAAATAGAAAAAATCGTGTTTTTGAATGTTGAGGAAAAACTGGGTGTGGTTCTTGTGAACCAGGATGCTTGTTTTGTCCATATCTGGAGTTTTAGACCTCGGATTGAGGTGATTCAAAATTTTGAGTAAACTAGATTAAATTATCTACAATTAATTGTGAGGAGTCATGGCTTGATTCTGTTGTTAAGGAACTCATAAAATTCGTACAAGTTAACTATTTGAGTGTATAGGCAATTTTAAATAGTTACCAATGTTTTAACCATAACTCCTTGTATTTAAGTCATAATTGAGTGAGGTTTGATTCTATGTAAATTTACTATAATGATAATCAATTTAATAGAAGGAACCTGGAGCTAAATATGCATATAACTCATCTAAATATTTACATGAACATTTAAGAGAGCTGCTGATTTCAGTTCAAGAACATATTATAGTAATTCGGGCATAAGTCATGGTTGAGAAGTCAAAATCCATTGAAACAAAATTTTGGTTAAAATAAACTCATAGGAGCATCATTTTCATGAAGTAAGGTTGTTTAAATTCTATACCCATTTTATTATATGAATTTATTAATTGGTAATAAAAATTGAATTGGATGCAATAAAGTGCTGCCTAGGGAACGGGAATGGACTTTAGTAATTTGAGTGTATCTCTTGTTATAGAGGTTGAAATTATATGATTCAAAATTATAATGAAATTATACTTATATATATACAACTTTTATGGAGAAAACATAATTTGATTCTATTTCTTAATATGTGAAAAAGTTACTTGAATTCAAAACTGTTGACAATACTTTTCAGAGGACAGTTTGCAGTATTTTGTGTATAATTAATTTTATATAGGTCAAAATGCTATGATTCAAAATTATGATGAAACTACAATTACATATCTACAAATTTTATGAAGAAACCATGATTTATTTATGTCTCCAAATATGTAAAAAGGTACACTTAATTCCGAAATTGATGGTAGCACTTTTTCAGCAAAATATCTTAATTTTTTTTGTAATATCTTAAAAAGTACAAATGATATTGAAGTTATTTTTAAAGTTCCTGAAACTAGAAAAAAAATGGGATCATGTTTTTAAAAGATTATTTCGACATAAAATGTCTTCAAATAAGTCAAACATAGTTTCAAAATGAACCTTAAATTCTATCTCTATGCAAATTTGTTATTGAGTTTGCCAAGAACCACCTTAAACCTCTCTTGAGTATCTTTGTATTGTAAAAGCAACAATAAAGGGAATTAAATGGATGAATTATAATAATATCTTAATGAGAAGTATTAATCATGATTATGTGGCAAAGAATGTGCATGGTGATTGCAATGCTAAGGTAAATTATTATTTACCTACTTGAGATAATATGAATATAGCACTATATGAGGATTATATGTTATACCTATTTGTTGTGTCAAAAGTATAAATGGAATGAAAATAATGGATAAAGCATGGTTACATGGAAGTATGCTAATTATCGATAATCAAGCAAAGTGCATGATTGCAATTACTTATATTTGATGAGATTGTGTATACATGTATGTACACTAATAAAGGTATAACTTTTCATCGATTATTTACATGAGCAAAAACGTGTGGATTGTGCTATATGATGTGTTTACATGCTTATATACTAGAGATTTGGTATTTTTTTTCATCACATACATGTACAAATTGTATAATTTAGTACAAGTATGATATATGAAATGTTAAATAAGATAAAATAAAATTTATATAAATAATATGTGTTTGAGAATATATGATGGTATTGCATAGTTAAATGAAACATGTCATATAGCAAGTGTATGAACTATTATACTTACTATTTAGTTGAGATAACATGTACATGCTTACATATTTTATGGATATGAATTGTTATGCTTAAGCATGAGAGGAGCAATTAGGTATATTCATGTATAAATACTTGAATGTCATATAACATGGTATGTGAAAGAGTTACATGTTATAAAGCAAGTTTCAAGTATTGTAAGGTATTAAACATATGATATGATATGATATGATATGATATGATATGATATGATATGATATGATATGATATGATATGATATGATATGATATGATATGATATGATATGATATGATATGATATGATATGATATGATATGATATGATATGATATGATATGATATGATATGATATGATATGATATGATATGATATGATATGATATGATATGATATGATATGATATGATATGATATGATGTATATATATATACACACGTATGTATGTAAGATACCTAGACGTATATAATGATGAAAAAGTAAAGCATGGAACAAAGATGTTTAATCATGAGCATGATATAGTGTTATAAAAAATTTTTCTGTACATATATATGATTATGATTATTCTGCTCATAGCCATGAATAGATTTATACTACTATGTATATAAATGCATGATTGAAAAGGGATCATTCCTTGAACTAATTTCAAGTAGAAAATAGCAATACGCAATAATGTGTATGATCACATGTTTAAAGAAGGTATTACATAAACATGGATATGATTACCTTGGACATCATTATACAAATGGTTTTTCACATACACATATGTATATGATTGAACAAAGTAAAGCAATATTTGGAAAATAAATTAAAGAGATATATTTTCTTGCTTTTAGAGTTCAATTGTGGATAGATAGGCGCCTATAGGGATATTGCAGCTGCCACCATTGACCTTTTTAGGTCTAAAGTATAGTTGATCCTACTGGATCATGCACAGCCCTATTTGGGTTGTTTATTGACCCCGTTTGGGTTCTTGATCGGTCCACCGTATAGTTGTCCCTGTTTGGGTCCATAGTTTTGATATCTTCGGATATCCACCATTTTGATACCCTTGGGTATCCATCAATCCCGTTATCCACCTTTAGAACTTAAGTAGGCTAAAGTACAGTATAATTGCATCATAGTCTACTTCAGTATAGTAAGGCATATGTTTATGAGTGTTTCTAATGCATGTATTATATTTATGTATATACTTATATATGTGTTTGTAGATTAATATTTGAAAAATAGAAATTTATGGATGCTAAATTGTACATTTAGGAATGCATGATACATGAAATTGTACTTATAAAATGTGTTGTTTTGCTAAAGTGCTGATATGTAAAGGTATATCACCACCAATACATGATAATTATTGAGTTTTGAGTAAATGAGATAAGTGGTAGGTATGACTCACTATACGATAATAATTAGTGAACTATGAACTCATAAATTGTGAATTTGATTTATTTGGAGATCGAAATGTAAGAGATATGTATAAGCATGAATGTTGGTGATGTTTTTTAATTTTTGTATGGTCTTGTATGATTTTCTTATAATTACTCATATAATTGTTTCCATTGGGAAATGATATGCGATATCTTATATGTAACGATAAGTCACTTATAAACTTGTAACTGGTGAACTGTATATGATTTAGATTTGAGTATGTAAGTAAGATAATAAGTCAACACATGAGTAATCTAATAAATAATCAAGAAAGATTGGTAAATCAAGTGATTAGACAAGAATAACATGCAGGAATCCAAAGTAAACTTGATGTGTAAGACTTTAAGGGTTAAATAAATATTAATAAGAGTAAGACCAATAAGCAGTCGAGATATTATTAGGTAATTTGTAATGGTTATAAGGATAATGTGTATAATATAGTACCTAAATTAAAAATAAGAAAAATATGAAATAAAGATTCCTATTTGAGTAGAACACCAAGTCAACATGGATTAGGAAGTTTATTAAGGTCCAAACATAAATTTAGCTTAATTTTTCTTTAGTTTTTCTTTAGAACAATTGTTCAAGTTTAATTTCTTCTTTATTTCCCTTTATAGAGTTATCAATAAAGCTTCTTCATCTTTTTGTTTTTGAATATTCTTATTCCTTTTGCTTTATTTTTCAAGATGAGTAGTGAGTAATTTCTTTTACTTTTGCTAAAAGAAACTTGAATCCTTGACTTTATATTGTAAAGACTTAGTTTGTGTTTAATGTTATACAAGTTGATTATTTGTTGGTTTTGGGAATAATCTTACCATTGGTTATTAATGTTTTGATTTTTAACTTGTTTTAATTAATACTTGATGATCAATTTATGCATGACTATTGGTTTGCATGTTCTTAGGTTGGTTTATATGCATTAATACATAATTATATTCTAAGTTAGGCGTAATTATGTATTGATAATGGTAAATTAAGACTAAAAAGAGTTAAAATCAAGAATAGGTGAAAGTTAAATTTTCTAGCAAAAGAGTTTAATAGACATCTAGGAGGTTAAAATCAGATTTTTTATGCTTAGTGTTGAATTGTTCTCAACAAGATAGGTTTAATGCTTAGAACGATATTCTTGTTTTAAGATATCTTATCTTTATTGATCTGATTTCTTCATGATCACTTGTGTTCCCTTTTTTATTAAGTCATGATAATATAAGTTAAGGTGGATAGTCCTATAGTGAAAGTTATCTTTAATATTGATTTTATCTCTCTTGTTTAAGTGCTTTTGTTTTAGTTAAATTGATTTAATCTGTTATTGCTTATTTTAGTTTGGTTACTTAAATTTCTATCTTTAATTTAGTTAAACCTTTACCGTTAAAACTTTGGGATTTATTTGCTCTCTCACACATAGTTTTCATTATAAAAATCTAAGATCTTTCATACATACACAAGTTTCCTTTGGGTTCGATATTTAGGGTATTAATCTATATTGTCCTATATTATTAGCTGATTTATTACACTTGATAGACACCGATCAATCATGTGTGCAAAAATATATATAAGAAATTATGGATATGGAATGTATGCAGCATGTAAAAATGAATAGACCATAAAACCAGACAGTTATGGAGCCCAGTTATAGGCATGACTCACTAATTCATAGGTATGACTAGGTGGTTGGCTAGTAAATACCCTTTTAGAACTCTATTTTCAACATATTGAACCTTTGGGTAAACTCATTTTCAAGTGTTTTCCTTCATTTTTTTAAAGTTCCTTCTTTTCTTTTCCTTTCCTTTTATTATTTTGAGGGTTGATTTGTCTATCATTACTGTTCTCTAGCCATGGCTATCCCATTCCTTAGCATACTGTATAAATTACTTGATGCCTTTAAGAATTGGAAAAATTCAATCTTAGCCACATTTTTTGATTTATGATTGTCAAAGAAGGACCAAGCTGACATGCACCTTATGTTAGCAGCTATGTAGATCAAGAGTTATGCTCCTACCTAAAAAATGCTACCATCATGGGTGCACTTTTTTCCCCTTAGATGTTATGTTATCTCTTGAATAATGTGTGAAGCTACTCGATAAGTGTTCTTCAAGCATTGGGAATTTTATCATCTGCAATCACAAGACTAGTGCACCAAGATAGTCCTATATCTCTGAATGTTCTATTTGATATATTGGGAAATTTTCTATCATTATGACCTATCATACTGGTGTGGCCCCAAGTTAGGATGATTCCTCTATCCCGAATATGTGCATACCATTAAAATTGAAAAAGTGTAGTACTTTGTAAGTTCACCATTTATAAATCTAAAATTTTTATACATTATGAATCTTTAAATTAAACATCAAACTTTTCTTTATTTTTAAATTAAGCCTACATTATTCTAAAGGAATGGATAACATATTATAATATAACGGTAACATCCAGAGGTAGAAAACTATCTGACCAATCAAGCAAACCTAAATAGGATCGACTATAATCAAACGGGGTTGTTTATGATCCAACTAGGGCCATTTCTAGTTAGTTGCCTAAACTAGGTCAAATGCAACCCAAACGGGGTTAAAAATGATCCAAATAGGACCATGTCTATTTACTCACCCAAATGGGATCAACTACAACCCAAATGGGGTTGAAATATTCTAATGCAATTGCAAGGTACCCTTATAGGCATGCCTATCTATCCACATCCTAGACTTAATATAGGTAATTAAATCTCTTTACTCAAACTTACTTTGTTTTTTCTTAACTTTATTCAAATATAAATATATATGCATTTATGTAAATGTATACTGGTGTGAAACTATGAAAGGTAATCATATACCTAATATGAATAGTTTTCTATCAACATGTTATCACTTTTGCTTTTAAGAATTGCTACTATTTACTTGCAATGAGATCAAGGCATGTATCTCAACATAAAAATATAATAGCAATATTTATCATCAAGTTATTTAAGTTTCTCTATTCAAAATATACATGCCAACAAATCTATATTTTCATGTTTCATCCAAACATACCATATGTTTAAGAATACATTTAAATATGCTTATAATTTCATAGTTGCACAAGCTTTATACTATTATACATACTAAAGTATAATTATAAGAACTATGAACATATGGTATCTACCCAGTATATATATTATCAATTTATAAATGCTTTCTTTTATGATGCCCTCTATCCAATTCTCATATATCTCTATGTTTAAAACCCAACACAACATGATCATAAAGATTTAACCTTATAGCTTTTCTTTTCTAACCTTATCTTTCTATATTCTTATGAGAATTATTTATTTTAACTTCATTAATTCACATTCTATTGATATTTTATTGATTTAATATAGGAGATAATATAAGGCTTGTTTAAAGAAAGATCAGGAAAGAAGAATAAAGAAGAGAGGAGGGATGACTCGTGCTAGGTGAGATGAGTCATGATAGAGAGCATGTAGGGATGACTAGTGTATCGAAAAATCTGGTGTGACTAGTGTTGATGAATCTAAGTTACCTTACCCTGTTCTATCTAGGAAAGATAAGTAAAATCAATAATTAGCTATATTTTCTAACATGTTTGAAAATTTGAATGTAAATTTACCTTTTGTTGAAGCTTTATTACACATGCCAAAGTATGCTAAATTAATGAAAGAGCTTTGTTCTAATAAGAAAAATTTAGATGGTATGGGTATGGTTCAATTGTCTAAAAATTGTAGTGTAATCATGATGAATAAAATTTCCAAAAACTAAAAGATCCAGGTATTTCACTTTGCCATGTGTGCTAAGAGGGAATTTTATTGGTCATGCCTTGTGTGATTTGAATGCTAGCATAAATATGATTCCTTATTTCATTTTTAAGAAATTGAATTTAGGAGATATCAGAGAGGCTCAAATGAAATTGCAATTGGCAGATAGGTATATAAAGAAACCCAAGGATATAATTAAGGATCTTTTGGTTTAGGTGGGTAATTTCATCTTTCTGGTGGATTTTGTTGTGATCGATATGGAGGAAGAAAGGAAAGTGTCATTGATTGTTGGATGACCATTCTTAAACACCACAAAAGGATTAATAAATGTTCTTATACAAATGGTTTCTTTAAGGTTCAATGATGAGGAGATTGTGTTCAATGTTAATAAAGTGATGCAACATCCCTCGTATGACTTTAAAGAGTTTGTGTGCTTCATTGATAGTATTCAAGAGTGGGTGGAGGAGACTTAAGAGAAGATCATTTTGGAAGATGAGCTTTAAGGCTATTCAATGCATTCCAAGGATAAGGAAAGCGTAAATGAGAAGGAAACTCTACTATTTGTATTTGAAAAATGTTAGATAGTATACCCTTGAGCCCATGTAATTGGGATGTATTTCATATGTATGAACTCATATTCTTAATAAAAGGCATCATTCATTTATTAATGCTATGTTTAAATACATGAGTTTGTAAATCTTAAATTAATAAATGAAGTTCTAGATATTATAAACACAGTGCAAAGGCAATCATGAAAGTATTCATGATGTGAGATGTCTATTGCATGCAAATGTGATAATATCTAAATATCCCTAGTCATAAAATTAATAAGATAGGACATTGTTTATTCGGACAGACTAGCACATGTTATGCTTCTTGAATAGTTCAAGCAATGATTCTCATAACTATGATTATGGAAGATGATCAAAGCTAACATGTGGATGCTTATTAGATGAACAAGTTCATTAGAGACCTGCAAAGAGAATCCTCACATGAATATTAAATCTATGTCAGTGAGGAATCTCTTCATAGCGATTATACAAGTATCCTTAGACTTAAGATCACCAAGGTTATCTTAAGTAGCAAGAGATATACTTTGACTCTATAACTTATTACTTCCAACTGGGGGTGAACATAGTTAGGAGGTTAGGTATATCATGACCTACTTGAAGATAGTTGAGTGATTGACAAAGGATTCACCATCCAAGATTTATTAAGGAAAGTTATCTCACATGATTCTATAATTGCCTTGTTCAAAGAACCTTTGGCCAGAGTAATATGCCAAGATGGATAGGGATCCATGAAGGGCATTTTGTGAACAATGGTTAAATTAATAGAACATATATAATTAGATTTATATGAGTTGATAGAAATCCATACTCAGAATCTATTTGAGATAAGAGTGGTGAAAGGAGTAATTACATTATAACTGATTCTATGGAAGGGTATAATCAAACCACTTGACTTTCCTGATATTTGGGTAGTCATGATGCCTATCTAGAAGCCACTTGTGATTTGTATAATAGTGTATCATAAATATCAATAGGGATTGATAAAATGATTTAAAGAAGTTTAAATCATGTGAGTTTTGAATAGAACTCATAATTACATATTATACTACCAATATGGATAGTAACCTAAGAGGTCACACACATATAGAGTAAAGGATAAAATTGTAAAATGAAAAGGATGATAATATTTAATATTATTATGGGAGAAAAGAAATGAATGAGAGAATAATTAATTAAAGAGTTTAATTAATTATGATCAAGTAGAATTGTTCGCATAACTTTTTAAAAATATTCTGTAAAATGGACCTAATTGAACTATTGTATTTCATAATTAATTATTATTGGACTATAAGTGTTATAGGGCTGAAATAATAATTAATAGATCCATTGAAGGAATTAAAAGAGGCCCAAAGAATTGTTGTTTGCATAGAAACCCTCCAAAGGAAGGGTTACACATCAAACCTATATAGAAGGCCTTAGAGGCCTAATTATTCAACCAGAACAAATTAAATATATTTCATAAGTGTTATGGAGCCTACATATTTAATTTGGATGGATTTGGAATTCATTTGGGGTGATTAAATCCAAGTGCATGCATAAAGGGCCTAGTTTATGGGTTTTATGCATAGTCCTTTATGAATGGACTTAAATTGGATTTAATTGAGCCCAAATAAATTATTAATAATTCTAGAAGCCCATTTAATATTTCTCTAGAAATTTTAATGAGCCCAACCCCATTATGAAGTTGAATTTTTAATCTAACTATAAAAATCCAAGTGATAGGGATTTTAGGGTCAAGTGAACATTAAGAGAAAAGAAATTCTCTCTCTTTAAAAAATCCTAGCTGCCACTACCTTGATAGCATCAAGGGGAATTCAGCTAGCCCTTATGTTCCATCATTCTTAGTTCATTCAATCCTTCTCTAGTGTGGATTACTAATTGGAGGTGTTTAATTTTGGACCCTGTGGTTTGCGACAACCCGATGAGAAGGAAAATCAACTATTCAACAAAATATCAAAGGTGATTTTTCTTATTCTCATTAATATTTATATTATACATTTATGGTAAGATCAAATCTATTGGTTTAAAAATTTTAAATTCCACTTATGCATGTGATGCATGTAACCGATAATTGAACAGAAGATGTATTTTTGGAGGATAATGCAAAACCTATAATTATTTCTTCTCATTTGACATGTTTGGGGGATGAGATGCTTATTAAAGTGTTGACGAAGCATAAGGGAGCCATTGAATGGGAAATTATAGACAACATGGGAATCAGCCCCAGTTTTTGTACACAACGAATTCCTATGGAGAGTTATTTTAACCCATTGTTGCAACCCCAATATTTACTAAACCCAACCATGTAAAAGGTCTTGAAAAGTAAGGCTTTCAATTTATTGAGGTAAAAGTTGATTTCAACACCAGTAATAGAATCATCGAATTGGAGTTTGTCATTCAGGATTATGTTCAATGATAGTGATTACACTGTGGGAGCGATTTTGGGTATAAGAAAGAAGAAGATTTTTCATACCATTTACTATGCAAGTCACACTCTCATAGGTACACAAGTGAACTATACCACCATCGAGAAGGAAATTTTGGTGATCGTATTCTTATTTGAAAATCTTAAACCAAATCTTCTTGGTGCAAAAGTCCTAGTATGGTCTGACCATGCAGCCCTTTGGTAGTTCTTTACCAAGAAAGACTCTAAACCAAGATTTATAAGATGGTAGAGAATTTTGTAGCTACCCATTTATCGCATTTAAATCATGTGGAGAAATGGAAGATTTTTAATTTATTTCCCAATAAATGGAAATGTGTTGTGTATTCTTGTGAAATTTCCATTCCTTAGTTTATTGACACTATTAATTATCTCATAGGGGGTTATCTTTCAAAAGATTATACTTGGTAGCAAAAGAAGAAGTTGGAGGTGGATGCAAGGCATTACTTATGGGATGATCCGTATCTGTTCAAATTATATCCAAATCAAGTGCTATGAAGATGCATTCGTAAGAAGGAACAAGTTGATATCATGAGATCACATCATGGAGGAGAGGTTAGAGGTCACTATAGACCAAATCATACGATAATAAAAATCTTATAGTCAAGTTTCTTTTGGCTCTCCGTTGTTACTGATGTTAAGACCTTTGTATCTTCATGTGATAGATGCCAACATGTTGGTAATATTTCAAAATGTTATGAGATGCCAATGGACAATATCTTAGAAGTATAAATTTTTTATGTTTGGGGAATTGACTTTATGCGACCATTTTCAAATTCTTTCGAATTTGAGTATATCCTAGTTATTGTTCATTATTTTAGCAAATGGGTAGAGACAGTAGCTACTAGGATAAGTGATGCTCGAGCAGTGCTTGAATTCCTTAGAGGAATATTTTTACTTGAATCGAGGCACTAAGGGCTATTATTAGCGATGGGGGCAAGCATTTTGTCAACCATCAATTCTAGTCCTTACTTAAAAAATTTAGTGTCAAGCATAAGATCACCACCCCATACCATCCCCAAGCAAATGGGCAAGTAGAGGTATCTAATAGGGAATTGAGATCAATCTTGGAAAAGATAGTTAATAGTGTTAGGAAAGATTGGTCTCAAAAGCTAGATGAGGCTCTTTTGGCTTATAGAACTGCATTTAAATGGGGGAAATTTGCTCACATGATATTGCCTATTAGGAGAAATTAGGCTATAGAGTCTTTTGTTACTTTGGAATATGTTGATAAGAGCAATATTAAATTTAAATTTAGGCATAAAGGTGTTGAATATGTGTTTAGTTTTAAAGAAATGCATTACTGGTTTAGGTTTCCTTTAAATAGTATGACTTTTGTGCCTCAAACTTTCAATTCTTTTAAAGATTGGAAGAAATTCACATGGTTGAGTAGGTTTGATAAGAAAAACTCTACCAATAAGCAATTTAAGGATGATGTGTTGTTGTTGTTTCACAAATTCATGTGCCATGCTTTATTTGGTCGTGTTGAGAGTAATAAGTGCAAGCCAAAGACCTTTTTATTTTGAACTTAGTTCAATCCAAGAAAACACCTTGTTTTATTGATTTCATTTTTTAAGAATAAGACTGTAGGTATGGGACATATGGTGACGAGGATTGTTTTTGGTTATATTAGAGAATTATGTGGTTTTACGTTAGATGAGGGTGAGATTGTTGCCCTATTAGATGTGAGAATCCTGTGAAATTTTAATATATTAACAAGAGGAGGTTGTCCTCTTAAGTTTATTTCTCATGATGAGCATGTTAGGAGTATAAATGTGGATAAAGGCAAACATCCAGCGAATATTGTTAAGGAATCAAGTGCGAGCAGTGATGATGATAAGGAGCCTATTAACTTGGAGGTAGATGATGAAGGAGAAAGTTCAGTCGGATGGGGTTAAGTCATGGAGAGGTTAGATGCCATGCAAGAATCTAACCAAAATTTGGCTATTAAAGTGGATGGGGTTAAGTCATGGAGAGGCCGAAGCTGCATGTAATGTCGTAAATGCAATAGGGGTCGCGGGCATGACAAGGCTTGCCATTAGGGTAGTCATTTTGAAAAGATGCCTTGAGTCCCTTACATGTTTATCAAAGATTGCATTCTCCCGTAGAGGCACTTGAAGAGATTTCAATCTTGGAATCTTATTTAAGAAAAATTTGGTTAAACATTAAGATAGAGATAGATACTTACTTTTTAACGAAGAATAGTTCTTAATTTTTGATACTCATAAATTTAAGTACAATTTATTTTATCTTTTGAAGAAGAAGACACAAGAAGGAGAAGAATAATCTCTTAAAAGGATTGGAAAGGGTTAAGGGATTTCTTTTCACTCTCTTTCATCTATTTCTTTCTTCTTTGTAATTAAATGAATGTTATTTTAGAAAATTTGAACAACGTTATTAATGTTTTACTTTCCATTAATGTTAGTAGTCTTCCAAAGGAGAATTATTTATTAGTACAACTAAATTATCTTTATAAGTTAAAGTGTAGTCGATATATATACTTTTTCTTATAGCTTATAGAAATTTATTATCAAACCATTGCTTAAGAAATCAATATGTTAAGATAATTACTATAGATTGAAAATTACTCTTAGAATATGTGATTATAATAGACTAGTTCATTAATGAAAATTAATGGATTAGTATTGTAATTGCACCTTTTAGGCACTCGAATTCATATCGAGAGAGGGGATTAGAACGTTATTCCAATTCGGCTTGCTTAAAGGATTATAATAAAACCAAAAGAATGGAATCAAGTTTCATCATCATTAATCCTTGATTAACATCTAAGTTGTCTTTTTTTATTATCATTAACTAGTTTTAATTAATAATTTAACTTTAGCTTTATATTTATCGACTTGGTTTAATAGTCCGAAATTAATAGTTTTAAATAAGAATAAAATTAAGTAGTAGTAGTAGTACATAATAAGTAATCTTAAGTCCTCGTGGGATGGATATCTTAAGTACTATAATTAGTACACCATACGCTTGTGGTTTAGCACACATCACGGTCCCTCTAGTCCACTAGCATTATCAGAGTCCTTATCCTGCTCATCAAGTTTGAGGATTTTCACTAGTTACTACTAATGGCAAAATCAAAATTTTATAAGAAAACAGGGATAATGGGGTAAATGTTACTTAAAAGATGTCATAAATGTGATTAAATGATGAATAATGTGAAAAATGAGATTAATATATTCAAAAAGGGTAAAAAGGTAATTATGGGATAAATTAGGGGTAAAATCATAATTTGGTATTAAAAATGTGATTAAGAAGGTTAAAATAGCTAAATGGACTTAGAACGAAAAAATCATAAATAATAAAAAGTTGAGGGACCAAAACATAAATTGCCATCTCAATAGTATTTATAGGGAATAAAATGTAAATTTACTAACTAAAGAGAATTATAAGTCAAAAGAAACTAAAATGGTCAAAATTGGAATTAAATTGGATAAAATAAGGTAAAAAGAAATTATGGGAATCTAATTGTAATTTTCCACTTAAGTAAAGAAATAAGTGAAATTAAATAGGAAAAATATTTACTAAAAAAATTAAAAAATGAATTATGACATTAGAAGAGCAAATTACAAGTTAATTAATTAAAAATAACAACTGAGGGTAAAATGGTAATTTTACTCAAATTAAATTATTAGGTAAAATTTTGTATAGCTGTATCCACCACTAGGCAACAATGTTGCTTAGCCCGAGGTTTGTTTTGACTACATGTAAGCATAGGTAAATCGAAACCGAGATAGGAATAGCAAGGTGGCAAGTACATGAGAAGATTTCTGGGACATGACTTTTGTAATTGTATGTGTAGGAATAGTGGGGACTTGATGTACAAATGTTGTATGGCATGTAATGATACTTAAAATATTAGTGAACTTGATGAGTTCTATATGTAATATAATGCATGTTGTTTGAATGTGTTGCGGATTGAATTTAGAAGTGGTGTGAATGTGATTGAAGTATTTGAAGTGGAGATTATTATTTGGGAGTGTTATTTTGACTATTTGTAGGTTTGGATAGCATGAATTATAAGCCATCATGCTATCGAAATTTACACCAAATGAATAGTGGCTTAGCAACACCAAAATAAAATTAAAAATGAAATGGTAACTTCGCTATTAATTACTAGTAGAATTATTAAATAAATTAGGACAAGTAATTATATGATATGGTTAATAATATTTAAGGATGTACAAAAATATGAATAAACATAGGGTGTCACAACTATTTTTCTGCAATTACCCTAAGAACTATCCCAAGGTTATTTTTCATGGTCTAGAATGCACCATGTATGTTAGATGCAAATTTTGGGTTGTTACAAAAATGTTGCTTCATATAAAGAGAAGATAAAATGTTGGCATGATAAGAAGTTGGTTCAAAAGGAGTTTATTCTATTAATGTTAGTACTACTCTACAATAGTAAGTTGAGGTTATTCCTGGAAAAATTAAACTCCAAATAGCTTGGACCATACAAAGTAGTCAAAAGTAATGAGTTTGAGGTGGTAACTATGAAAAGTACGAAGGATGAACATGAATACAAGGTTAACAGGCACCAATTGAAGTCTTATAATGCTGCTCAAGTAGAGGTTGCTGAGGTAACCTTAATTTTTCATGACAAGTAAAGTGGTTTCAAAAGTATAGCTGAAGACTTTATAAATTTAAAACTACATTTTCTAACCTTTCTCTAATTTTAATTTTGTATTTTATTTTGTGTGTTTATGATCTACTTTCTTTTGTTATTTTTATGTGTTTTGTTATTTATGAACCTAAGGTGGAGTTTTGATTAATGGTAATTATGAGTGGAAAGTTAAACGCTAAATTACAGGTATGAGTTCTTTTCTCTATTTACTATCAGTTATCTTGGCGAAGTGTGAGTTAAGAGCTTATTGTGTACTAAGTTTGTGCAAACTAGTTTTAATTAATTTTGAACATTATTATAAATTAGCTTAAAGTTTCCAATTAAGTTTTAGGGCATTTAAATTGGGGAAGTAAGTTTAATTGAGAAAATAGGGTGGATTTTGTATAAAGATAGCCATAACTTTTATTTTGAGAAAATCAGCTTGACATGGAGGAATGCCATCCCTACCAAGTGTCTTGAGTGTCTCAACACAGAAGATTAGATCTCAGTAGCGATAAAAACCATCCCTACTGAGTCCTTTAAGAAATATAAAGGTAGAAACTACCCTTCCCCGCTGAGTTCCCCTTTATCCCCACCGAGTGCCATTACTTCCCTATCGGGTCACTTAAAATTCCTATTTTTTTCTTTTGTTTGTCTGCCACGTACTTTGCTCTCCCTTTCCCATTCTTTTTTTTTATTATCTTTGGCAAATGCACACTACCCAAGTAAGTATCTCTTCCTAATGTTAATTCTAAGTGCTTATTTGTTTATTTTGCTTTTGATTTGAATTATTTGAGGCGAAATTCTTCTTCTTGGTTTTTTTCCCTCTTGCGTATGGTCTCTAGTGCTTGTTTTGGTTTGAGCTTGTGCTTAAAATGCATGTATTTGTGTGTTGTAATTTCAAAATTTGGTAATTTATTTATTTCAAACTTGGTTGTTTTTCAATTTTTTTATACCAATGGTTTGGATTATTCTTGATTTAGCTTGGCTATTTGTAAGCCCACAATGTGTTCAATAAAATGCCACAATGAACCACTTAAGCTCTTTTACCCCATTTTCCTTCACCAAATCAATGCCAATTGTTCTTAACTTCTACACCTCACTCCACACACTTGTTAGCAATTGTTTGATAAATTAGTTTTGTGAAATTGGCATTTGCAAATTTTAACTTACGTTAGTATCTCTATTCAGGTAGCCTTGCCATTTTAGACTTTCCCTCTACATTTGTGTTTAATTGCATGTTAGATGCTTGGCTTAAGTGCTGACTAGTAAGAGGTTTATTACTTCTGGATTTAAATTGTTGGTTTATATAATAACCTATTTCCCTTAGGTGTTATTTGTGTTTATCTTTCCTTATACACTATATCCACCCAATTACTTCATGGTTTTAATCTTTAATTGATTTTGCCTTGCTGCTACTTGTAATAGTTGTGACTTATGTCAATTATGGTGCTTTTTTATTTTACATTTATATTAGCACTTAATTGTTATTTTGGATTTATACAGTAGCTCCTAAGCACACATACATTGATGGTGTTTCCAGTTCATCAGGCATTCACATGCCTCCATATATGGATAACGAGTATGCCTCTTTATATGAGTATTTTATAGGGGTTTAGTATGTAAAGCCTATGTAATTGAATAAATTATACCTCGATATAAGCACCAAAACTTTATGGATAGAAGTGAATTAGTGGATTGAAAATATTGGTTGGACAGGTTGTCAAGAAACGATCGAAAGAGCATCCAACAATAACTTGGGACTTTTTAACCACCTTCAGTTGTGAGTTTGAAGATGAAGATGATGATGATGATAATGATGGCACTATCCATTTTTACATGGGGTAAAATAAATATAAAATGATATTTAAGAACTTCACCAAGCATTTTCGCTTCCCTGTGGATGGTGTTTATGTTGGAATTTTATCGGTTACATGCATCTCATACATAAGCGGAATTTAAAATTTTAAACAAATATATCTGATCTTGCCATGAATTTACAATATGCATATCAATGAGAATAAGAAAAATCACCATTGATTTTTGTTGTACAGTTGATTTTCCATCGCACCGGGTTGTCGCAAACCATAGTGTCCAAAATCGAACACCTCCAATGAGTAATCCACACTAGAGAATGATAGAATGAACCAACAATTGGGAGAGAATAAGGGGATGGCCAAAAATCCCTTGAGCTAGCAAAGGGAAGTAGCTGCTAGGGTTTTTGGAGGAGAGAAAAACTATTTCTCTTAATTGTTCACTTAACCCTAATTTCTCATCACTTGGATTTTTATAGTTAAGTTAAAAATCCAACTTCATAATGAGATTGGGCTCTTTAAAATTGTTGGAGAATTATTAATTGGACTTCTAGAATTATTTATAATTATTTGGGCTCAATTAAATCCAATTTAAGCCCTTTCACAAAAAACTAAGCATAAAACCCACAAACTAGGCCCTTTGTACAATACTTGGATTTAATTACCCAAATGAATTCCAAATCCAACCAAATTAAATATGTAGGCTCAACAACACTTATGTAACATATTTAATTTAATTTGGTCCAAGAAATACGTCTCTAAGGCCTTCTGTTTGGAGTTGGCGTGTGGCCCTTCTTCTGGAGCCAATCACTCATATGTCTTAGACTCCATGCTATTTATATGGTGATCATGCTTAATCTGGGAAAGTGCTTTAGTGAGGGGATCCGCCACATTATCATCTATGGGATCCCTTTCTATTTCCACATCATTTCTAGCTATTATGTTCCTTATGAGATTGTAGCATCTGAGAACATGCTTGGATCACTGATGAGACCGTGGTTCCTTTGCTTGTGCAATAGCTCCATTGTTGTCACAATATAAAGGAATTGGATCAACAATGCTAGGCACCACTTCTAGTTCAGTTATGAACTTTTTGATCCAGATTGCTTCTTTGGCTACTTTTGAAGCAGTAATGTACTCAGCTTCTATTGTGGAGTCAGCAGTTGTTTCTTCTTTGCAACTCTTCCAACTAACTGCTCCTCCTCCCATTATGAACACATAACTAGACTGTGATTTACAATAATCTTTGTCAGATTGAAAGCTGGCATCTATATACCCATTTAATTCCAAACTGCCCTCTCCATATATCAAGAATATATCCTTAGTCCTTCTCAAGTACTTAAGGATATTCTTGACAGCTACCCAGTATTCCTCTCCAAAATTGGATTGGAATTTGCTTGTGACACTCAAAGTAAATGCTACATCTGGATGTGTACATAACATAGCATACATGATAGAATAAATTGCAGATACATATGGTATTCTATTCATGCTCTCTCTATCCTTTAGTGTCTGCAAACACATAGACTTAGAAAGGTGTTTCCCATGCACCATGGGTATAAACCCTTTCTTAGAGAGATCCATATTGAACCTTCAATACTTTATCTATATATGTACTTTGAGAAAGACCTAGCAACCTATTGGATCTATCTCTATAGATCCTTATTCCCATAATATAGGATGCTTTTCTAAGGTCTTTTTATGGAGAATTGCTTGGATAACCATATTTTAATAGATTGGAGAAGAGAAATGTCATTTCCCATTATCAATATGTCATCCACATATAGAACTAGGAAAACAATTGCACTCCCACTAACTCTTTTATACACACAAGGTTCATCTTCATTCTATGAGAAACCAAACTCTTTGATTGTCTCATTAAATCGTATGTTCCAGCTCCTAGAGGCTTGCTTCAATCCATAAATGGATCTTTAAAGCTTGCATACCTTTTTGCCATTTCCTAATGTGAACCCTTCTGGTTGTGTCATATGCACATCCTCAGTCAG
This sequence comes from Excoecaria agallocha, assembly GCA_037975025.1. NCBI lineage: Eukaryota > Viridiplantae > Streptophyta > Magnoliopsida > Malpighiales > Euphorbiaceae > Excoecaria > Excoecaria agallocha. The sequence goes on along the minus strand of CM075810.1, from coordinate 56,431,449 downwards.
ATTTCCATTTAGGAAAGCTATCTTCACATCCATTTACCAAATCTCATAATAATAATGAGCTGTAATGGCTAAAAGTATTCTTATAGACTTAAGCATCGCTACAGGAGAAAAGGTTTCATCATAGTCAATACCTTCTTTTTGACGATACCCTTTCTTACTAAGCGAGCTTTATAAGTAACTATATTACCTTTCATGTCGGTCTTTTTTTTAATACCCATTTGCAGCCTATAGGTTTTATCCCTTTAGGTGGTTGAGTCAAAGTCCATACTTTGTTCTCATACATGGAGTCCATTTCAAAACTTCTTGATAGCTTGTAAGCTCATTGTCCTCTACTACAGTTATGCCTCTATCCGAATCAATGTGAAATCAATATCTCATAGGGATAGAATGCATCCTAGGAGATCTTCTAGGATTTTGTGTATAATCAGGTTCAACTGCAATCTCATCATTACGAAATTTAGTTTTGGGTTCAATCGGTTGATCTGCTTCTATTTGTGGATCTTGAACTTCACCAAGTTCAATTTTACTCCTACTATCATCTCGTAGGAGAAATTCTCTTTCCAAGAAGACAGCATGCCTTGAAACAAACACCTTTTGTTCTAAGGGATGATAGAAATAATATCCAAACGTTTCTTTTGGATATCCCACAAATAAAAATTTGCCAAACTTAACATCTAGTTTGTCTGACATTGTCCTCTTCACATATGCAGGAAAACCCCATACTTTCATATGAGAAAGCATGGGTTTCTTGTTATTCCACATCTCATATGGAGTAACATCAACGGATTTACTAGGAACTCTATTTAACACATAAACAACAATTTCTAGTTTACATCCCCAAAAGGATTTAGCCAAGTCTGCTCGGCTCATCATTGATCGAACCATATCTAATAGTGTTCAATTTCTCCTTTCAGATACACCATTGAGTTATGGTGTATATGGTGGAGTCCATTGAGATAAAATCCCATTATCTCTAAGATAATCTTGAAATTATTGGCTTAAGTATTTTCAAATGCTTCTGATTTATATTTCATTAGATAGATGTATCCAAACCTGGAATAATCATCTATGAAAGTAATGAAGTAGGAGTAACCTCCTCTAGCATGTGTAGTCATTGGACCACATACATATGAATGTATTAAGTCCAAAACCATTTTAGCTCATTCTCCTTTACCAATAAAGGGAACTTTTGTCATTTTTTTAATAAAAAAGATTCGCATGTATCAAATGATTCATAATCAAATGATCCCAAATCACCTGACTTGTATAATTTTGTCATGCGTTTCTCATTTATATGGCCTAAACAACAATGCCATAAATATGAGGTATTTAGATTATCATGTTTCATTTTCTTGGTATCCATATTATGCACTTCTTTAATTAAATCAAGAACAAATATACCATTCTCAATGATAGCTTTTGCATAAAACATATTGTTCTTAAAAATGTAGCAACACTTTTCCTTTAAAGAAATGTCATAATCGTTCAATAAACAACTGAAAGAAATAATACTCTTGGATAAAGATGGAACATAAAAATAATTATTTAATTCAGTTACTAATCCACTAGGAAGAGGCAAACATTAAGTCCTCACAACTGTTGTAGAGATGTTTTGTCCAGTAGCTGACTGCAAACATATCTCTGCCTTTCTAACTCTTCTAAAGCTTCTAAGCCCTTGTAGATCATTACACAAGTGAGATCCACATCCGGTATCTAATACCCAAGACTGTTTCGAAGCAATAAAATAAGTATTAATTTCAATCATATGAATACCTAAAGTAGAAGCATCAGCTTGCTTCTTCTCCTTGAGAGAATCTAGATAGGCCTTGCAGTTATGCTTTCAATAACCATCATTTCTACAATGGAAGCAAGTTCCTTTAGGATTCTCTTTCTTGGCAACCTTTTTCTTAGAGATCCCACCATTTTTTCGCTATGCCTTGGTTATTTTCTTCTTTTTCTTTTGCTTCTTGCCTTTAGCAGAAGTGACAACCATGACACTTTTTGGATCCTTCTTAAAGGATCCATCAGCTGTCTTGAGCATGTTGATTAACTCAGGAATGGTTACTTGGATCTTGTTCATGTTGAAGTTAAGCACAAAAGGTGCATAACTTGGAGCCAAAGAGTACAAGATTAAATCTATGCATAAATAATTATCCATAACATAGCCAAGTCTACTCAAATGCTCAATATACCCCTACATCCTTAATGCATGAGTAGCAGCTGAAGTGCCTTCCACCATTTTGCAGCTAAATAGAGCTTGAGCAATCTCATAGTGCTCAGCTATAGCCTGAGAAGAATAAAGCTCCTCAAGATGCAAAATGATGGTTTTAGCATCCATCATCTCATGTTGCTTTTGAAGCTCCGAGGACATAACATCCAGCATCAAACATGCTGCCGCTTCACTATCCTTCATGTATTTTCGATAAGTTCCTTTGATCTCATCAATGGCATCTTCTGATGGAAGTGGTGGTGGATCTTTATCCAAGACATAATGGATCTTTTCAGCTCTGAGAATAATTCTTACTTCCCTGATGCAGTCAGAATAATTGCTATCAACCAGCTTGTTATCCAAGATTGATTATTATTAATGTTTAATGTGCTCATGATGATGACATAGATGTGAAAAAGAAAACTTATGAGAGTATGTTCATATATATGTATGCATTAATAAGGTATTTAATTAATCCATTTACTCCCACTATTTTATTGTGAATTAATAGCCCTCACTATATAATTCGAGAAAACCCGTTGGTTTTCCTAGTGGGCCAATATCCAATCCTTGATGTGTAATTTCACCTTGACTGTGGTCAACAAGCCAAACTCCATACCTTTGAAAGGTAGGTATCTCTATACCAATTGTGTCTCTACACAACTATTGGATCATTAGGTTATCAACTCTTGATGCATGCATATCGTATATGCATTCCCTAATCTTGCCTCTAGAACCATTAGCCTTGACTGTAGTCAACAAGCTAATGGGCTAGCTAAGATGACCCATTTAATTAGATTTGAACATATTCAATATAATGTGAACTTAACTATGGTCAACAACCCACACTATAAAGAACTCTGGTTCTCCTCAAATTAATTGAAGGCTTATATACCTTAGTATTTGTTTGTGGGTTTTAGTTAATTAAGTCTCATCATACATGGTTGGCATGCATTGGTATGTATCCTATATCTATCACATAAATATAAGCATACAAATATTGTATAGTTATGGACTTTACTACATTGATTTTCCCGAGCCAAGAGGGAAATCAAAAGGTCACACCTAGGTAGTATGCATGATTCAAACAAGAAAAATAATTACATTATCTTCAAGCTTATTGGATCTCCATTCGGCCCATCTTACTCCTTGATAGTGGTTTCCATCTCTATTTCTAATTCTAATCTAAGTAATCTAATTACATATTACAATTTGAAAAGAAATACAAACCAAAACCAAGTGGTCGGGACATGAAAGTCCTCATTAGGCCAAAACATGCATAATGCTTAATCATATTGGGTCTTGTCCATAACTATCCATCATGCCAATCATACACCTTTACATGCATTTCTAATGCATAAAGTAATGGATTACTAACTTTGTTTCAACTCTTGAAACCTACTTTTGAGTTATTTTAATAATGTGATCAAATTAGAAAACTTTTTCCATTTTGGAAACTTTCATTTTAGGAAACCTTTTTACATGCATGTGTTCTTGCCTTAATAATCAATCCAATTGATTGTTAATTAATTATTTATTGATTATTTAATTAATTAATCATATTAAATATTTAAAAGAATCAATTTTGGGCTTAAGATAAAGGGTAGGTTGAAACCCACCAAATTAAACCCTAAATGTGTTCACACACAAACTAGTTTTGTGTCTGTTGGACCATTTGGGCTTTCTGGAATCAGCCAAGCCTACTCCAGCCCTTAAAACCCATTAATAAACTTAATTATTTTTTATAATATTTAATTTAAATCAGCTTCTTGGTCCCATCAATTCATTCACTAATTTAAACCAATTCCGTAAACATAATTAAACCCATTAAGTGGTTTTAATGAATTAAAATTAATCAAATTAATTTAATGCCTATTTTAATTAATAAAATTAATTAAAAAATTTAATATATCAGATATATCAGATTTAGAAGATTAAAAATCTTTCTAAATAAGAACACACCAAGAACATATCAAGAACACATGAAGAACACCAATTTATTGAACTTTTAGACTAAACTAGTTTTCATGCAAAACTTGTTCCATTTTAATTTCATTTGATCCTATGGCTTTATATCACAGATTGAAAACATAAATTATCATCTAAATGATCTTATAATGGATCTATAAAAAATTAATTTAGAACAGCCCCTAAAATTAAAAGCTCTTCACGCAAAACATAAAATCCTTTTCTCAAAAGAATTGTTTTTGTTTTCGTTATATATATTTGATCACACTTATATCCAAAAAGAAATATTTCTCATTCATGAACAATAAAATCTGATATTTTAAAGTTCATGAAATAAATAACTCAAAAATAAAATTTATTCCGCAGAAAAATATAGAATTGTATATTCATGGCAAAACCTGTCTCTGATACCATGTTGGAATTTTATCGGTTACATGCATCTCATACATAAGCGAAATTTAAAATTTTTAAACAATATATCTGATCTTGCCATGAATTTAAAATATACATATTAATGAGAATAAGAAAAATTACCTTTGATTTTTGTTGTACAGCTGATTTTCCTTCGCACCGGGTTGTCGCAAACCACAGTGTCCAAAATCGAACACCTCCAATGAGTAATCCACACTAGAGAATGATAGAATGAACCAAAAATTGGAAGATAACAAGGGCCTGACTGAAAATCCCTTGAGCTAGCAAAGGAAAGTGGTGGCTAGGGTTTTTGGAGGACAGAAAAAATATTTCTCTTAATTTTTCACTTAACCCTAATTTCCACATCACTTGGATTTTTATAGTTAGGTTAAAAATCCAACTTCATAATGGGATTGGGCTCTTTAAAATTCCTGGAGAATTATTAATTGGGCTTCTGGAATTATTTATAATTATTTGGGCTCAATTAAATCCAATTTAAGCCCTTTCACAAAAGACTATGCACAAAACCCACAAACTAGGCCCTATGTACATATACTTGGATTTAATTACCCATATGAATTCCAACTCCAATAAAATTAAATATGTAGGCTCCACAACACTTATGTAACATATTAATTTAATTTGGTCCAAGAAATATGCCTCTAAGGCCTTCTGTTTGGACATGTGGCCCTTCTTCTTGAGGGCTTTTATACCAACTTCATTTCTCTAGCCCTTTATAATTCCTCTAATGGATCTATTAATTATTATATCAATCCTATAAAACTTATAGTTCAATAATAATCAATTATGAAATATGTTATTTTAATTAGGTCCAATTTTACAGAACATTTCTCAAAAGTTCTACAAACAATTTTACTTGATCATAATTACTTAAACTCTTTAATTAATTATTATCTTATTCACTTCTCTATCCCCATAATAATATCAAATATTATTATTCTTATCATTTTACCATTTTATCCTTTTTCTCTATATGTGTATGACCTATTGGATTCCTATCCATGTTGGCAGTATAATGTGTAATTGTGAGTTCTATTCAAAACTCACATGATTTAAACTCTTTTAAATCATTTTATCAATCCCTATTGATATTCTTGATACATCATTATACAAGTCATTATTGGCCTCTAGCTAGGCATCATGACTATCCAAATGTCAGGAAAGTCAAGTGGTTTGATTATACCCTTCCATAGAAACAGTTACCGTGTAATTACTCCTTTCACCACTCTTATCTCAATTACATTCTGAGTATGGATTTCTGTCAACTCATATAAATCTAATTATGTATGTTCTATTAATTTAACCATTGTTCCCAAAATGCCCTCCATGGATCTCTATCCATCTTGGCATATTACCATGGCCAGAGATTCTCTGAACAAGGCAATTATAGAATCATGCGAGATAACTTCCCTTATTAAATCCGGGATGGTGAATCCTTTGTCAATCACTCAACTATCTTCAAATAGGTCATGATATACCCAATCTCCTAACTATGTTCACTCCCAGTTGGAAGTAATAAGTTATGGAGTCAAAATATACCACTTGCTACTTAAGATAACTTTGGTGATCTCAAGTCTAAAGATACTTGCACAACCACTATGAAGAGATTCCTCACTGATATAGATTTAATATCCATGTGAGGATTCTCTTTGCAGGTCTCCAATGAACTTGTTCTTTTAACAAGCATCCACATGTTAGCTTTGATTATCTTCCATAATCACAGTTATGAGATCCACTACTTGAACCATTCAAGAAGCATAACATGTGCTAGTTTGTCTGAATTAACAATGCCTATCTTGTTAATTCTATGACTAGGGATATTTAGATATTAACACGTTTGCATGCAATAGACATCTCACATCATGAACACTTTCATGATTGCCTTTGCACTGTGTTTATAATATCTAGGGCTTCATTTATTAATTTAAGATTTACAAACTCATGTATTTAAACATAGCACTAATAAATAAATGATACCTTTTATTGAGAATATAAATTCATACATATGAAAAACATCCCTATTACATGGGTTCTAGGGCATACTCTCTAACAATTTAAACATAGCATTAATAAATGAATGATGCCTTTTATTGAGAATATAAATTCATACATATGAAAAACATCCCTATTGCATGGGCTCTAGGGCATACTCTCTAACAATTTAAACATAGCATTAATAAATGAATGATGCCTTTTATTGAGAATATAAATTCATACATATGAAAAGCATCCCAATTACATGGGCTCTAGGGCATACTCTCTAATAGTTTAGGGCTTACCAATTTTAACCTTGAGGCAGAGCTGGGTGGTGATCAAAGATGACATAGACCCCACTAACTTCATGGCAAAGAACACTAAATCTCGCTATCTGAAAAATGATGCATTGCAAGTTCTTCATAGATGTTTAGCTTTAGCATTTTTTTGGGTATATTGGAGGCCCTAAAGGTGTCAATGTAAGAGAAGTTTTAATTATGAGGTGTATGGTTGAAGCGATTATATTGATTGGTTTTTATCTTTTATGGCAAAAGATTAAGTGTTTGCAAAGAAACACTTATTTTGTGAAGAAGATCTCTTTAGGGGGTATGGTGACAACGGTGGTAAAGTTGGTCCATCATTTAGATTTAGGACCTTATATTAGTTCACTAAGGTATATTAATTATAAGATGCTTAAAAATATGAAGGTCTCATGGGATAAGCCTCATAGATATTGGATCGATATAGCATAATATCTTAACTTAGTCATTATTGGTTGTGTGCGACTACCTAAAGCTGATTAGGTAAATAAGAAGAAAAAGGATTCAAAAGAGGAAAAGGAGAATGATGCAGCTGATATGGGAGATTATGCTAGTGCTACCAAACCCAAGCTAAACCCACCCTGCAATGGTGGATTTTATAAATTGGGTCAATGCTCAATTGGACTTACCAGTCAAACAAATCGACAAGCTCCAACATAATCTTAATGTCATTCACCAACATCATAACTATTTTTTTGCCACTTTTGGGAGAACTTTCCACCTCCACCACCACCACCACCATCTTATCAACCACCACAATGATCATGATTTTGTGCTACGTTACTGAGGACAACAAGTAATTTTAGAGGGGGCAGATCTTATTTAAGCTTAATTTTCCTTTGAGATTCAAGAAGTGTTAAAAAATATCAACCCCCTTATGTTTATGAATTATTTTTCAATTTTTCTTTTTCTGTTTTATTTTTTTGTTTTAGTTGTTTTTATATGTAGTTAATTGTAGTACTTTATCTCAGTTAACTTTGTATTTTCTATTTTAAGAATAATCTTTTTACCTTTCATTTTGGTGTTTTTATTCTTATATTGATTTTAGTTTATGTAGTTAGGTTATAATTGTGCTATTGGCATAGTGTAGTTTAGGTATCTTATATTTGAAATTTAGTTTAGTTCGTCCTATTTTATTCTCGAAAGTAAACTTTTTGAACTTTTACTTAGAATTTTGTAGTGTTCAGAACTTTAATAAGCAATATGACAGTTTTGTTGCTTGATTAAATTCCAGTTAAGTTAGGATTTAACTTGAAAAATATTTGTTAGTTCCCATAAATTTAAACACTAAGATAAGTTTTTAAAATAAAAGAAAAACAAGTGCATGAAGGTAGTAAAGTTAAAAATTCTAGAGCGCTAGAACTTTCCTTATTACCTTCTGAAGCATTGAAACAACTTGAACAATGTAGAGCGTGATCTAGGCAATTTTTTCTTGTTTTACCATATTGAGTTTGTAAGGACCCAAAATGGGCCCTGGTAGAATTCAAGGATATTAGTATGTTATTAAAGTCTAATTAAGCTTAATTAGATGAATTATTATAAGTTAAGACCTAATGGATTAATGTCTTAAGCGTTAAAGGAGTAGAGAGTTAATTAAAAAATTTTGTATAGTCGTGCATAATTGAAAAGAAATTGAAATTAAGTGGTAAATTGAGATGAAATTATAAGTTATTTTATTGAAATAAAAATTAGTTATTTATTTATGATTGCAATTGAAATGAAATTTGATTTCAAGGGTCAATTATAATATAAGAAAAGTCAATTAGGGTACAATTGTAAGATAAGAAAAATCAAATGGAGTGTAACTAAAAGGTTGATTGGTCAATTTTGATATAATTAAAAAATAGGGCCAAATGTAATAAAATAATTTTCATTTGGGGTCCAATTAAAAGAGATTAATAATCTAGGGGCTAATGTCAAAGGAAGTAAGGAAGTGGGGTTAATTTTTTAACAAATTATTTAGAAGAGGGTAGTTTTATTACATGCAAATTATTGAGGGACTCTAAAGGCACTTTTCTCTTCATCTTTATATAGTGGAAGATCACATTTAAGAGAGAGAAAAGGTGGGAGTGGTTGTGTTCTTAGCTTGGGGTGGCATCTTCTCCCTCTTAAGCTTCTTATTTTTCTCTCTTAAATAATCTACAATGAAAAATCAATTGCATGTGAGTGATCAAAGGATTTTTAAATTATAATTTCGAAGAAGAAGAAGAAGGAGAAGATATTTATAGAAGAATGAGTAAATTTTAGGTTTGGGATTTTTATTTCCTAATTCTTCTTATGAATGTGTGTCAATATTATTATTTATGCTTGGATTACTTATTTTTAATGGTAATTGATTAGTTTGTTTAGGGATAATGATAGATTAAATAGGAAAATCATATTTTTGAATGTTGAGGAAAAATTGGATGTGGTTTTTATGAACTAGTTTATTTGTTTTGCCTATCTCTGGAATTGTAGACCTTGGATTTAGGTGATTCAAAAATTTAGGTAAAATAGATTCAATTATCTACAATTTATTAGAGGATTTGTGGCTTGATTCTATTGTTAAAGAACCCATAAAATTCATACAAGTGAACTATTTTGAGTGTGTTGGTAGTTTTGACCAATGCCCAATTTTTTAACCATAACTCCTTGTATTTAAGTCATAATTGAGTGAGGTTTGATTTTCTATAAACTAGTGAGATAGGAAAACAAGTTTTTAGAAGGAACTTAGAGCTAAATATGCATATAAGTGATCAAAATATTTACTCAAAAATTTAAGAGAGCTATTGATTTTGGTTCTAGAATAAAATGTAGAAAATATGATATATCTCCTTGTATAGTAAATAAATTGCTATCAAGTTAAATTCTATAAAAAAATAGACTTCTAAATCTATAATTTTTATGAAGAAAGTAAAGCTTAATTCTGTCTTTAAACTTGTCAAAGTTTAGCTTGATTTCAGACCTTTACACAACACTGTCAATAGAAATATTATTCAGTTAAATGATAATATCTTAAGTTCTAGAGATGATATTGAAATGATTTTTTATGTTCCAGAAATTGGAAACATAGGGGATCATGTTTCCAGAATGACATTTTTGCTAAAAATAACATTTTCCAAGTTAAAAAAATGGCATATAAGTTGGATTTGAAATTCTGCCATTGTGTAGAATTCTAAATGCAGAATTTTTAATGTTTAATGTTTAATGTTGTTTATGTTAAATTTATGTATACACAAAAATACATTGATTTACAAATAGCATGTAAAATAATTTATTGAAGTGTTATATATATACATATATGTTCAAAAATATGTACATGAATGGTTATGTGAAATTATGCTTATATATATTTAATCAAATGATAGTCTATATTTTTATACAATAATTAAATTATGAAATTGATAATGAAATATTAAAGCATGATAAATGAAATTTGATTTAATAAAATGTATATAGAGTACAATAATTTAAGAAGAAAACATGAATATATATAAATACATATACATGAATGTTCGAAGTTATATATATGAACATACATAATTTTCCAAATGGACGCATATGATTTATACTACCTTAAATTGAATGTGCATGTATATGTATGTTTAAAATATTAAAAATATATGATGATAGATATGGCACTGTTATATATTTATATATGACCTACTACATATATAATTATGCTATATGCTGAATTGGGATAGTAAAATACGTATAAATGCTGATACCATCATGCATGAACATAATTAAGATGTTGAAATGAGATAGCATATATATATGCCCAAACAATTATATGCTTAGGAATATATCTAATTAATATTGATTTCATGGATTTACTAACAGACTTTAGTATTAGACATCAACCTTGAAATGTAAATATGGATGATTAATTTACTTGGTATATTATGCTAATATATTGTGCTTGTCAGGTAAAATATGTTTAAGATTAATGATATAAAGCATATATTCATAGTGAATAGTATAAATATGCAATTATATAATGATAACATACATGTGTACATTTATCTCCATATAACTATGATTCCTATGAATGTGTTATACGAGTATGATAGAAAAATATGTCAAAAGATATGCATACTCAATATATGATTCTAACTTTATGTATATCTTGAAGTAATAGGAAATGTTGGTATGTATGTATATAATAATTGAATATTAGAATTTAAGATAGCATGATGATAAGTATCGTTATCACATAGATGTGAATAAACTACATGCATTTGAATTGATTAAAAGTATTGCTTATTTATACTCATACATGTTTGTGATATCATGTTCACATAAAGTCTAAACATGAACAGGTATATGAAACTCTTTATATCACTGCATATATGTGTGTGTGTGTGTGTGATTAGAAAGATAAATCAAAGGGATTTAATTGCCTACATTAAGTCTAGGATGTGGATAGATAGGCATGCCTGTAAGGGTACCTTACAGCTGCTTCAGAACAGTTTTGACCCATTTGGTCAATTTGAAATTTAAAAGTTATTATAACCCTATTTGGGTTTGAAAGTTAGCGTTGATTTGAACAACCCATTTTGGGTTGTAGCTGACCCCATTTTTATCTACTTGACCGGTCCAAGTTATTTGTTTAACCCCATTTGGTTCCCATATTCTGTTATACCCTTTTGGGTTCATTGTTTGTCCTTTAGGACCTCTATATTGACCCTTTTGGGTTCATTATTTGTCCTTCAGGATCTCTATATTAACCCTTTTGGGTTCATTATTTGTCCTTCAAGACCTCTATATTGACCCTTTTGGGTTCATCGATTGTCCTTCGGGACCTCTATATTGACCCCATTTATCCACTACTTTAGAAAAGTATAGGCTTAATTATAGAGGTTAAGAAAATTTTAATGATGAATTTAAAGTTTCATAAAGCATGAAAGTTCTTATTTGACTTCATACTATTTTACGTATAGAATTCATTTGATTGTAAACAGAACGTGCATTTACAAGAAGACCACATAGTAAAAATATGTAAGCAATATTATTAGTATAAAAAATACATGCTAGCTTGTTAAATGATGAACTTGCATTGTAGTAATGCTTTGATTATAATGTATGATTTGTGAAGAAACTTGTGTTAGGGTAAAGGGTATTATATTATTAAATTAACACAATAATTTCATATTTACATAAGAATTTTTCCATATTAAGGAATATAAGAGTTATACAGTAACACCCATTCCTTGTAATGTTTTTATATGGTTATATCTATATGTTCTTGTAATGTTGGTATGTGTATATCTAATGATATGTATTTGTTATTGTGGTTCAAAGTATGCAAATCTAAGAACCATGACCTTGGTATATAAGAATAGTCTAGTGATGATGTATATTTGATATGCCTAATTAATAGGCTTGTTTTTATGATACAGCTAGTACGTTGAAACATGAGTAATTTTATACATTATAAAGTAAACTTTAAATAATATAATAATCTCATGGTATTGGATGTGTCGACTTGATAGATAATTCTAATATATGTATAACAAAGATAGATAAGAATAAATGAAAAGATAATTTCAATATATGTGGAGATTGTATATGAGTTTGATAATAGATAATTATACTTTTATGGTTTAGCATCAATTAAGAAACTAATCATATGATACATAGTTGAAATTAAGACCATATGATGTTGGTGTTTACATGATTATCTATGGTGAATGAAGCATTAATGTAATTTTTTATAGTTGAACTTTATGATTTCCATAAGTGGATATTGTTAGTGTAAGCCCTAGCCCCAATACATTGTTATAAAGCATTTAATTTAATAAATGAGGCATTTGTTTTATCTATTGTATTCCTATGCATATCAATTGATAGAACTATCCAAGAATGTTGTTTCAGTTTAAGTTATCATATGTGAGGCACATGGTTGTAAGACCTTGAAACAAATGAGACTTCATTCTAAATATCCCTAGTCAGTCATTGTTATGGGAATAACAAATGAATTAAAACTAGTATGCTCTCTCTGATAAGTTGAGTTCTGTCTTACGGATCATAAGGACAAGAGTGTCAATCAGAGATCATAGATACATGTTTAGAACACGGTATCTGGATTAGATCCACTCATGAGAACACTACATGGTACAAGTCATAAGTGTTTCTCATATGCAAGTTTTGTATCGGAGTTCTTAGACATGAAATCTCTATGAAACTCTTTATGAATTACTGTGTACTTTGACATACACCTAACATACTCGTAACAGAGTGACAAGTACGGGTATGATTGGGTATGCATTGATTCATGTTAGAGAGCATGAGAGAAGTGAAGGGATTACCCCTCTCATTAAGAGAGAAAATATCATCGGCCACTTGATCAGTGAACTGAGAAGTGTATGGCCATACCGAGATGAAATAATGAGTAATCATTATTTATCTGAGAGTTCAGTGTCACTGGAATATCAAGAAAGGAATTAATATATATAAGGATGACTGGTTCCATGCCTTATATTAATTCTGATATTTATGGGTAAGGGACTATGCAAAATTGCATTAGGTCACTAAATGCCATATGCATTTTCATTTAATTTGGAATGCTATAATATCTTGCTAGAGAATATATATAGCTTTTGAATTAATTTATTAATTCATTGCCAACATTAAATGGACCTATAGGATCGCACACAAAGCATTGGGCTTAAAATATTTAAATTGTGTATTGGGAATTAATTTGGACTTTTATTTAAAGTCAAATTAATGCATAAAATGGGTAAACAGATTTTTGCCTAAAACAGCTAGCTGTTTTAGGCAAAACTGTCAAGGTGCGATTTTGCCTAAAACAGCAAATCTGTTAAGCCACGATTTTATGTTGAACTGTCTTTTTGCCTAAAACAGCTTGCTGTTTTAGGCAAATCTGTTAACAGTTGGTCACGAGAGAAATTTGTTGGCATGTGCTAGGTTTAATTTCAACTGATTAATTATCTATGTATAATTAAGTTAATTGAGTATTAAATCCTAATTTGTATTTAATCAAAATATAATACTTGAGAGGGAATTAAAGTAGCCAAAATTCAAACTAAAATACTAGTTGAATTCGGCAACTTATCACCTTAAATAAGTAAGTTTGTTTTGATTAAATGACTAATGCCATTTGAATTTAAATTCTAATAGAATTTAAATTAAGATATATCTCTTAATTAGGAAGTGATGGAGGCTGAAATTAACACTTAATTTTCGGCACTCACACTTGACCTAAATTAAGTGATATATATTAATGAATTAAATGAATAAAAGGGTATGCCGTTTTGCTATTTTTCTCTCTTGGCCGAAATACTCAAGGGGAAAGAAATCTTTCTTGTTCTCTTGTATTCTCGGGCTGAAACAGTAACCTAAAGGAAGAACAAGATCAGATCTTGTGGCTTCAAATCATTCCCATTGCCGAATACATAATCATAGAGCTAGCACTCTTGATTTTAAGCCATCTTTGCAAGTGTGTGTGTGAGAATAGAGGGAGTGGCGTAAAGGCTGTTCCTTGGCATTGGTGGTGAAGATCTAAGGTGGACATATCCTTCTTGGTTGCTGGTCATCATCAAAATCAAGTTTTAAAGGCATCTAAAGTTGTAAGTTTAAAACTCTAAAATTGCATGTTTCGATTCTTGTCATGGAATTGTATGGCATGTATGATAAAATTTTTTTATTTTTCCGCTGTGCTATCATCACATTCATACCATGTCATATTCCATCAGTGGTATCAGAGACTAAACATGCTTATTTTAGTGCTTTAGATGCATGAAAAAATTAATTAAAAATCGTCATTATGAAAACATGCAAATCTGAAATTTTCTGTTTTGAGTTTTTTGCATTGTTTTGGTGTAAAAACGATTTTAATTGATTAGATAGGTATTATAATTAATATGACATGTTAATATACTGCCCTAAGATGTTATTAGGGATGGTAATGGTCGGATTTAATTATTTATACCTGATGGTACATGTTAATTATGAAACTAGGTGCTTGTTGGCATGTAAATTGCTATTTTAACAACTAGTTTTCAAAATTAAATGTAAAAACGTTTTTGGCATGTTTGTAAGTGATTTTTAAAGATTAAATATCAGGTCTGGACATATTTTAAATTTGGTTTTACTTCTGGTCCATGACAATTTAATTGATTAATTTTAAAATCACTTAAAACTAAGACTAGTTTGTGTTTGTTACATGTTTAATCAACATTGTTTGTTTTGTTTTGATTAAAATGGTAAAAACAAATTTAGATCAGATTTGTACAGAATATTAAATCAATATTTATGGACTTATTTAGATTATTAAATGACTCATAAAATTGATTTAAATGTTTGTGCATTTTATGGCATTACATAAGCATTAAACAACTAGTTTTTGTTGTTTGTTTGTTTTTGCATGAATGTTGTGTACCATATATGTGTTCTTCATGATTTTATATTTTTAATTCATGTTAGCACATATTATATGTATTTTTAATGGTTATGGGCTGTATGACATAAAATTAAAAATGGCAAAATTGGAAATTATACTAGAGTTGATTTATAGCACAAATCTAACTAGTTAGTGTTTTGGGCTTTTAAGAGAACTTATTCAATAAGAGGATTTAGTCCATTTAGGCTTTGGCCTAGGCCCGTCATGGGATCTTCTCTTAAAGGTTCAAGTACACGATTTCCATTAATGGGCTTGGCTAAATTAATTAAAATTGGACTTTGTTTTATCCATGAATGCTATGTATATTTATTTGCTAATTTGGTGTGATGAATGGATATGCATGGTGCATTCATGGGCCCTGGGTTTTGTAATTAAATATGGCATGCATGTCATTATATTTTATTGTAAAAGTTTCATTTATTTCTTAGAATAGAATTTATTTGAAGACTTTGTAAATCAAGACGAAGCCCACCGGAGTGGAGAAGCCCAACTCGAAGATTCTTATGTAATAGTATAGAATCTTAGTTGTAGGTTTTTGGGCACATGTTTGTCACGCTTTACTTTATGCAATTATTTATATATGCATGCTATGTATGGATGACAAAGCGTATGCCATGTAAGCCGTAATAAAATGAATCCCTAAAATAGTAAGTCACAAAGTTGCCTTCCTAATTCGAAACATGTCAAGGCATCGATCATCGGTCACGTAGACTAGGAGTCCTAGATGCGCCCGATTATCTTTGCGAGGCATGGGTTGTGAATGTAGGTTGAACTTAACATGGAAAGGGATGCCCGGTCCTAGGCAACTAATAAATGGGTTGTGCTATAACATCTTAAGAGGTTAACCCATTTGATCCAAGAGTCATGTACGAGACATGATTGGAGTTTTGCTACCTAAGTAACTTAACTTATTAGGTGTACAGGCTCAGCTTGACTAATAAGTTGTTGTGAAAAGTGGATCTTGGCCCACATTAAATCACTAACGCGAATTATTTAAGGGGATATTAATTCGGTTTGTGGGATCATAAATAAGACCTCATTTAATCTTGCTAAATTTTATTGTAGATTGAAAATGGCATCTTCAAACAATAATTTCTCATTGCGATCGGTCCTTGAGAAGGACAAATTGAATGGCACCAATTTCATAGACTGGTCTCGAAACTTAAGAATAGTTCTTAAGCAAGAGAAGAAGTCGTATGTTTTGGATGCACCCTTGCTTGAAGAACCAGGAAGGAATGCCTCTGCGGTTCAAAAGGAAACTTTTGAGACCAAGAAGAGCGACTCCAATAATGTGACCTGTCTGATGCTGGCCACTATGGTGCCTGACTTGCAAAAGCAATTTATGGACCAAGAGGCTTATGCGATCATGGTGCACCTCAAGGAGATGTTCCAAAAGCAAGCTCGTCACGAAAGGTTCGTGACAACAAAGGCTTTGATTCTTGTAAGATGGCTGAGGGTACTCCTGTTAGTACCCATGTACTCAAGATGAAAGGGTATCTTGATACTCTTGAGAAGCTTGAGGTACTAATGCCAAAGGAATTGGCTACTGACTTGATCTTAGGATCAATGCCTGCTGCTTATGATCCATTTGTGATGAATTATAACATGCATGCAATGAACAAGTCAGTCACTGAGCTTCATGGGATGCTTAAGAATGCTGAAGAGAACATTCGAAAGACCAATCTCGTACTAATGGTTCAAAAGGGAATTAAGAAGGGACCTGCTAAGGGAAAGGGAAAGGGAAAGGGAAAACCCAAGTCAGTTAGGAGTGCACCTCAGGCCCAATCCAAGCCCAAGGCACCAAAACTCAAAGAGAGTGAGAGCACTTGCTTCCATTGCAACAAGATAGGGCATTGGAGGAAGAATTGCGCTCTCTTCAAGGAAGAACACAAGAAGAATGGAGCCAAGGCGTCCAGTTCTGGTATTTTTGTTGTTGAAATTAACCTTTCTATTTCTACCAATTGGGTATTGGATACCGGTTGTGGTTCTCACATTTGTTCAAATGTGCAGGGGCTAAGAAATAGGCGGTTACTTGGGAAGAATGAAGTGGACCTCCGTGTGGGGAATGGAGCACGAGTTGCTGCCATGGAGATAGGCGACTATCACCTCACTTTACCTTCCGGACTTTGTATTGTTTTGAATAATTGTTATTATGTGCCTGCTATGAGCAGAAACATTATTTCAGTTTCATGTTTGGATAATGATGAATTTGATTTTGTTATTAAAAATGGCAATGGTCATATTCGTCGCCAAGGCATTTCTTATGGCAATGCCATGTTGCAAAATGGCCTTTATATCCTTGATTTACAAAACAAAGAGTCAATATACAATATTAATACAAAGAGGGTTAAATCAAACGAATTGAACCCTACTTACTTCTGGCATTGTCGTTTAGGACATGCAAACTAAAAACGCATTTCAAGACTCCACAAAACTAGAGTGCTTGGGTCATTCGACTTAGAGTCTTATGATACATGCGAGCCATGTTTGCATGGAAAAATGACAAAGTGTCCTTTTAATAAAAAATGTGAGAGGACTAATGGCTTATTGGAAGTAATACATACTGATGTATGTGGACCTTTAAGTACACATGCTAGAGGTGGTTTTAGCTACTTCGTGACATTCACAGATGACTTCAGTAGATATGGCTATGTCTATCTAATGAAGTACAAGTCTGAAACTTTTGAGAAATTCAAAGAGTTTAAGAACGAAGTAGAAAACCAACTTGGCAAAAGTATAAAAGCCATTCGATCAGATCGAGGTGGCGAATACTTAAGCCAAGAGTTTGACAGTCATCTAAAGGAGTGTTGTATTATTTCACAGCTCACTCCTCCTGGAACACCTCAATGGAATGGTGTGTCCGAAAGGAGAAATTGAACTCTGTTGGACATGGTTCGATCTATGATGAGTCAAGCTAATCTTCCTATCTCTTTTTGGGGTTATGCATTAGAAACTGCTGCATTTCTATTGAACTGTACTCCAACTAAAGCAGTTGAGAAGACTCCATACGAGGTATGGACTGGGAAAGAACCCAATATGTCTTTTCTCAGGATTTGGGGCTGTGAAGCACATGTTAAGAAATTAACATCTGACAAACTAGAGTCCAAATCTAGTGTCTGCTTGTTTGTGGGGTATCCTAAAGAAACAAAGGGATACTACTTTTACTCACAAGCCGAGAATAAAGTATTTGTTGCTCGCAAGGTTGTTTTCTTAGAAAAGGAGTTCCTTCTCAAGAAAGACAGTGGGAGTAAAGTAGAACTTGGAGAAATTCAAGCACCACAAACTCCTATAGAGGATGGTTTGGAAATGGGATCAAGTTCACAAACAGTTGTGGAACAAGAACCCATTACACAAGAACCTAGAAGGTCCGGTAGGGTACGTCAGGAGATTGAGAGATATGGATTTCTAATCATTGACAGTGACACTATTGAGTTAGTAGATCGTGAGGATCCTACTACCTACCGAGAAGCTATTGAGAGCCCAGACTCGAAAAATTGGCTTGAAGCCATGAAATCCGAGATGCAATCAATGTACGATAACCAGGTTTGGACCTTGGTTAATCCACCGGAAGGTGCTAAGGTAATTGAATGCAAGTGGCTATTCAAACTCAAAGCTGATAAGACCTACAAAGGTAGACTAGTAGCAAAAGGTTTTCGACAAACTCATGGTGTAGACTATGACGAGACCTTTTCGCCTGTAGTCATGCTCAAGTCCATTAGGATCTTGCTTGCCATAGCTGCATATCATGATTATGAGATATGGCAAATGGATGTCAAAACTGCTTTCCTCAACGGAAATTTACTTGAGGATGTGTATATGACACAGCCTGAAGGTTTTGTCAATCCCAAGCATCCTAAGAAGGTTTGCAAGCTTCAAAAATCCATTTATGAATTAAAGCAAGCATCCCGAAGTTGGAATCTTCGTTTTGATGAGGCAGTCAAAGAATTTGACTTCATCAAGAATGAAGATGAGCCTTGTGTGTACAAGAAGGTTAGTGGGAGCATAGTAGCATTTCTGGTCCTATATGTGGACGATATCCTTCTCATTGGGAATGATATTCCAACATTACAAAAGGTTAAGCAATGGTTGGGAAAATGTTTCTCAATGAAAGACTTAGGTGAAGCCGAGACAATACTTGGTATTCGAATCTATAGAGATAGATCGAATCGGCTCTTGGGACTAAGTCAAGAAAAGTACATAGACAAAGTACTAAAGCATTTTAGTATGGGAGACTCAAAGAAAGGGTACATACCTTTGGCTTTGGGAGTTCCTTTGACTAAAGAACAGTGCCCTAAAACCAAAGAGGAAAGGGACAACATGAGTAGAATCCCATATGCATCTGCTATTGGATCTATCATGTACGCTATGTTATGTACTAGATTGGATATTGCTCATGCACTAAGTATAACCAGTAGGTTTCAGCAAGACCCTGGTGAGAAGCACTGGTCTGCTGTAAAAGGGATTCTGAAGTACCTGCGAAGGACTAAGGATCACTTCTTAGTGTATGGTGGTCAATAAGAGCTCGTCATACAAGGTTATGCCGATGCTGCTTTTCAGACCAGCACTCAAGATTCTAGATCACAATCTGGGTTTGTTTTTGTTTTGAACGGTGGTGCTGTCAGCTGGAGAAGCTCAAAGCAAGAAATCGTTGCTGACTCAACTACTGAATCTGAGTATATTGCAGCAAGTGAGGTTGCAAAAGAGGCTGTTTGGATTAAAAATTTCATTTCTGGATTAGGAGTGGTCCCAAGCATCCTAAATCCATTAGAAATTTTTTGTGACAACAACGGGGCCATAGCACAGGCCAAGGAGCCCCGGTCACACCAGAAATCCAAACACATACTCAGGAGGTACCACCTGATCAGAGAAATCATTGATCGTGGGGACGTTAAGGTTAGCAAGATAGCAAGTGAAGACAATGTAGCAGATCCTTTGATGAAACAATTGTGTCCAAATCTGCACGAAGCTCATTTGAGAGCGTTCGGTCTTAGGGCTATGCCCAATTGGGACTAGTGCTAGTGGGAGATTGTTAGTGTAAGCCCTAGCCCCAATACATTGTTATAAAGCATTTAATTTAATAAATGAGGCATTTGTTTTATCTATTGTATTCCTGTGCATATCAATTGATAGAACTATCCAAGAATGTTGTTTCAGTTTAAGTTATCATGTGTGAGGCACATGGTTGTAAGACCTTGAAACAAATAAGACTTCATTCTAAATATCCCTAGTCAGTCATTGTTATGGGAATAACAAATGAATTAAGACTAGTATGCTCTCTCTGATAAGTTGAGTTCTGTCTTACGGATCATAAGGACAAGAGTGTCAATCAGAGATCATAGATACATGTTTAGAACACGGTATCTGGATTAGATCCACTCATGAGAACACTACATGGTACAAGTCATAAGTATTTCTCATATGCAAGTTTTGTATCGGAGTTCTTAGACCTGAAATCTCTATGAAACTCTTTATGAATTACTGTGTACTTTGACATACACCTAACGTACTCGTAACAGAGTGACAAGTGCGGGTATGATTGGGTATGCATTGATTAATGTTAGAGAGCATGAGAGAAGTGAAGGGATTACCCCTCTCATTAAGAGAGAAAATATCATCGGCCACTTGATCAGTGAACTGAGAAGTGTATGGCCATACCGAGATGAAATAATGAGTAATCATTATTTATCTGAGAGTTCAGTGTCACTGGAATATCAAGAAAGGAATTAATATATATAAGGATGACTGGTTCCATGCCTTATATTAATTCTGATATTTATGGGTAAGGGACTATGCAAAATCGCATTAGGTCACTAAATGCCATATGCATTTTCATTTAATTTGGAATGCTATAATATCTTGCTAGAGAATATATATAGCCTTTGAATTAATTTATTAATTCATTGCCAACATTAAATGGACCTATAGGATCGTACACAAAGCATTGGGCTTAAAATATTTAAATTGTGTATTGGGAATTAATTTGGACTTTTATTTAAAGTCAAATTAATGCATAAAATGGGTAAACAGATTTTTGCCTAAAACAGGTAAAAACAGTTTTTTTGTCTAAAACAGCTAGCTGTTTTAGGCAAAACTGTCAAGGTGCGATTTTGCCTAAAACAGCAAATCTGTTAAGCCACGATTTTGCCTAAAATAGCTAGCTGTTTTAGGCAAATATGTTGAACTGTCTTTTTCTGTTTTAGGCAAATCTGTTAACAGTTGGTCACGAGAGAAATTTGTTGGCATGTGCTAGGTTTAATTTCAATTGATTAATTATCTATGTATAATTAAGTTAATTGAGTATTAAATCCTAATTTGTATTTAATCAAAATATAATACTTGAGAGGGAATTAAAGTAGCCAAAATTCAAACTAAAATACTAGTTGAATTCGGCAACTTATCACCTTAAATAAGTAAGTTTGTTTTGATTAAATGACTAATGCCATTTGAATTTAAATTCTAATAGAATTTAAATTAAGATATATCTCTTAATTAGGAAGTGATGAAGGCTGAAATTAACACTTAATTTTCGGCACTCACACTTGACCTAAATTAAGTGATATATATTAATGAATTAAATGAATAAAAGGGTATGCCGTTTTGCTATTTTTCTCTCTTGGCCGAAATACTCAAGGGGAAAGAAATCTTTCTTGTTCTCTTGTATTCTCGGGCTGAAATATAACCTAAAGGAAGAACAAGATCAGATCTTGTGGCTTCAAATCATTCCCATTGCCGAATACACAATCATAAAGCTAGCACTCTTGATTTTAAGCCATCTTTGCAAGTGTGTGTGTGAGAATAGAGGGAGTGGCGTAAAGGCTGTTCCTTGGCATTGGTGGTGAAGATCTAAGGTGGACATATCCTTCTTGGTTGCTGGTCATCATCAAAATCAAGTTTTAAAGGCATCTAAAGTTGTAAGTTTAAAACTCTAAAATTGCATGTTTCGATTCTTGTCATGGAATTGTATGGCATGTATGATAAAAATTTTTTGTTTTTTCGCTGTGCTATCATCACATTCATACCATGTCATATTCCATCAGATATAAACTTTGAATTTTATTCATTTCTTAAAATAAATCATTGTTATAATTGAGGCATGATGTGTGCTTGTTGACGATCACTTTGAGTGGTCGTTTATCATGATTTAAGTTCCACACTAAGCTTTATAGCTTAGCACTGGTATTTCATCTGTGTAGGTTATAGAGATAAAAGTTCATCTCAGGGTTGATATCTATAGTGCATTGGCCAAAACAAGTTAGTGAAGATTGAAAACTATATAGTCTTCTTTTTGGTTTCTTTTTATATTTTGAGGTTTTTATTTTTTGTTAGAAATCTTGTATAATTACAGTTGTTTTGTATATGTAGAATTGTAATGTTGTTAAAGGACTCTTATATAATTAAGTATTATACCTTAAAGTTGTTATATGTGTGCTGAGTTAAGCTTTTGTATAAGACAATCCTTATAGTAAGGTTTTCTATTTAACAAAACAATGATGTATGATTAAATAGTTGAATTATTGATACCGTTAGGATAAGAGAATTAGGGTGTCACGGAGACTATATACCTGCCCTTTATGTATTTATTCCTGTTTTAGCGTTTTTGAGCCTAATGAGGCATGCTTAAGGTGTGTTACGATTAATTTATTTGTTACACACATCTATATACCCTATAAACTAACTTTGTCTTCCCTTTAAAGAATTGGCCACTCTAGGATTAGGAAGGTTCATAGGTACTTAAAAGAGTGCAGTTTGAAAAGGGGTTGTTGGAATGTTATTAAGGGATTATTTTAAAGTTAGGAATGCAATAGAATGGTGAACTTATGAATACCCTTATGTTTTATGATGCAATTAATAAAGCTAGCAAGTTTGTTACTTCTGAAAAAAGAAAAAGAAAAAAGAGAAAACAAAAAGAAATTTTAATTAGTAGCTAGCAATCTATAGCAAAATTTTAAGTGTGGAGTATTTACAAGAGAAAGAAAAAGGTTTCCAAATGTGGTTGAGTTGTGAAAATTTTCCAACCTCTTTAATGTTTTGCATCCAAAAGCTTTTATAAGAAAGTATTATGCACGGGTGTACATAAACATGCATAGGTGTGCAATTTAATAATGCATAGACAAGTACAACTAATGAATTTGAAAATGTGTATTCCTTTCCTTATGCACAGGTGTGCAACTCATTAATAGATAAACAAGTAGGTCAAATCGATCTAAAAAAGTAAATTCCTTCCCATATGCATAGGTGTGCAATGCTATGCATGAGTGCGCAACTTAATGATGAGCAGATAAGTGGGGCAATGGGAAAATAATAAGGGTTATTCTCTGATGTATGGATGTGTATAAAAAATGAATCACATGCATACATTAGAAATATAATTCATTTTCAAACTCTTTAAATTCCTAAAAAAATTCACAAAAGACCTCTAAATTTTTTTAAAAGTTTCCAAAATATGAAGAGATCCTAGTACCCTTTATTCTTATATTTAAAAGAGAAATTTTCCTTATAGGTAATTCTAACAAAAGTCTACTTACAACCTAGTGTCTACACTAGGGAAATTGTAAATTGTACTCTTTTGCAATGTGATTTTTTTAAGAAAGTACATTTCGCATCCTTCCTAACCCTCGCTCCTACAATCAATCATTACACACCTTTTAAAGTTTGGCGGAAAACAATTTTCTACTCCATCATTATTGATAAGGAAAGAGTCATATCTAGAATTAGCTTTGTTTATTAGGATATTTGGAAAGATAGGAATGAACTAAGCTTTAAAGGAAAAATAAATGATCTTGGTAGATTAGTTGAGAATGTTAACAAATACTGAAGTGAATTATAGAATTCTTGTAACAGTAATTCCCTCTCATCTTCCTTTTCTCCATTTGCTTGTAAGTTAAGCTATCCCTACAAGATGTCATCAACAATAACTATGATGGATCGTTTAATTATAGGGAAAAAATTATATGGATGAGTTGCAATTGTAATAAGCCACCAAGGCACCATCCAAGCTATATTTATCAATTCTTAACTAGCTGCTTTTTCATTCATTAGTGAAGCTTATGCATCCAAATAGGCAATCAATCTTGTTTTATCCATGCATTTCCCTATAATAATTGTAAAAAGTGATTCCCTTACATCGATTGACACCTTACAAAAAAAAATGTCCATTTCCTTAGGAGATTATGAACATTTATGTTGATTATTTTTCATATTTAAATAGTTTATTTCCATTGTCTTTGATTTTATTCCTAGAAATGTGAATAGTGCTATTGATTTTGTTGCTCACTCTATAAAATTTTCAAATTATAATAAAGCTTGGCTACTAGACAACTCATATGAGCTTAGTGTAAATATAAAAGAAATTATTCCTTTACTTTTTTATGCAATGAACAATGCTTATGATTAAAAATAAATAAATTTTAATGCATTCATTATTAAATTTCCTATTTATTGAACCCTGGTCTAAATTTTAAGAAATTAAAAATAGGTAAAGATTCAAAACTGCCCTTCTACTTTCATCAAAATTGCAATGTAACCCTCTTACTTCACTTTGGTGCAATGTTATCTCTTTATTAATAATTTAGTAAAATTGATCGATTATCATCAATTGAACTTAACATATTTTTGCTAAAGGTGTAATTTAGCCCTTTTACTTTCACTTTTGGGTAATGTTACTCTTGAACGTTCAAAACTAGTGCAATAGTGTTCCTTTGTTAGTTGTCTTTTAAAGTATACAAAATTTCATCTACTAGCCTTAATACCTATAATCTAAATATTAATAAATGACACAAAGGACACAATGTGTTCTTTATATGTATAAGACATGGCATAAAGATAAGTAAATGACAAAAAATATATATCTAAATTAAAAGAAAGTAATAAATTTCTTTTTTTTTAAATTAAAAAAAAATTATGGAAAGATTATAAGGTTGTGTGTTCTCTTTTTACTAGGGGTGAGCATGGATAAATTAACTGGTCCATAGGTGTAAAAATTAAACAGTCCATTAATATTAATTTTTTAAAATCAATAGCTATTAACCAGTCCATCAATTTCAATTTTTTTTTGTTTGCTTAACCAATATTTTTCGATTAACCATTAAAATTTATAATATAAAATTATAAAAAATATGCAAATTTCAATTCAATTTCAAATGTGCAAAGTAATTCAAAAAAATTACAAAATAAATATAATTTAGTCGCCAAAAGCCATGTTCAATAAATTAATAGCTAATATTATAAAATAAATTTGATATTTATTAAAAATTAACATACTTGATTCTAAATCATATAAAATTTTAAATGAATAAATGAAATTGAATGCTAAATAATGAAATTGGTATAGTTAAATGCATGAAAACATGATTAAACATGAGATGTTAGAATTAAAATATATTATGTAAGTATAAGAATTCAAGTTTTTTATTGGATTTAAATTTATTAAATGTTAGAATTATGTAAATTATACTTGGGGAATATGTTTGGAATGATTTATGTAAATTAAACAAGTTGATATGTGAGAAATCATATTATGGCCGAATGGAAGAAAGAACATTCTTGTTGGGATAATTGCTAATTATAGTGAAATAATAGTAGATATGCATGTTTTAAGCCCTAAAAACATGATGAGAGCAACTTATCGCATGAAAATGTATGTGAATGGTTATGTAACTGCATTGGTCGAATGGTATATGTTAGCAAAATAGGGTAGTTATGATGATTTGATGAATGATGAATGATGAGAATGGTAAATTATTGAAAATGATACATATTATATGAAATTCACGTGTTACATAATGTGAAATGTGAGAATAATGCATACTTTTATGTTGAATTTGTGAAAATAGTTTTGCCCTTAGAGTCTAGCAACAAAACCAGAAGCATATGATATAATTCATTAGTCATAGGGACACTCACTACGGTACCAAGTCATGGCAACTTGTAAAAGTTGACTAAAGGTTGATCCACACTGTAAATATGAGAAAAAGAATAAGAAAAAAAAATAAAAAAATGAGAAATTATGTAGCTTTGGACTTGTGGGATCCACATACTAAGTATCCTGTTTGAGGGTTTCATTTCCAATAAAAACTACTAGGGGCAAAACTAATGCTAAGATAATGAAAGATTGAGGAAAATGGTAAGTATTAACTAAAGATAGAAAATGAGAGATAAAATGGAAAGAATGTGATAAAATATGAATTCAAAGGTAAAATGGTAAAAAAAATACTGTAAAATGTAATTTAAAGGTTAAAATAAGATTATGGGTTAAATTTGGCAAGATGGAGGTAAATTTGTAAATAAGTAAAAAAGTTGTAAAAGTAGGGACTAAAATGTAATTTTGGTAAAAAAAGTAAATTTAAGGACTGAAATGAAAGAAAATGCAACTTAGGTGTTAAAAATGTAAAAGAATGATAAAATTGGCTTAAAAAGAAGAACTTAAGGGTAAAATGGTAATTATAGCAAAAGATGGAACTCTAGGAATTAAAATGTAATTTTAACTAAAGATAAGACCATTAAGGGTAAATATGTACATTTTGGCCCATAATAAGGATGATAGTGAAAATTGTGAAATTCGAGTAATAATAAAAGGATTTATGATATTTAATTATGTAATTTGGAGAAAAATAATGAAATTAAGGAATTAATAAGAAAAATACAGAAATTTAAGTATAATGGAGGAATATTAAATACACTAGGTAGGCAAAGTGTTTACATTAGGTTAAATGTGAATTATATGTTTAATGAGATAGAATTTAGTATGTAATAAGTGAAATTTATTATTTGGGAATCTAACACTAGACTTTATGCTTAACGTGTAGCTTGTTGCGCATAGGTATAGGTATTCAAAGCTGCAGACATAAAGAGGATTGAAGAAGGAGGCTTAAATTGGAGTAGTTCTAAATGTTTTTGTGTGTGAAATGTTTAAGATGAGATGTATGTATATATTTAGACTTCTGGTGTGCCATGTATGTGTAATTAATGTGTGGGAAAATGAGATGCTTACAAGGATAAGATGTATGTATATCTGTATATCATTGATGGTTTATGTTTGTGATGAATATGATGAAATTTTAGAAGTGCTTGTCTTGTTGGTTTAAGTATTAGAGTTGGAGGTTGAATATTGGGAGTGTATTTTTTGAAAATTTGCAAGAGTGTAGGTTATAATTATAATCATTATACTACCAAATTTTTTACAAAATGAATAATAATTTTTGACCAAGTGACTATTAAAATTACGGTGATTATCAAATTGGGGTGTAATAGACAAATTAATTGGTAACTATATATTAACCTCTCATTTTGAAAGAAATGAAATATGAATCAACAACATTGTCAGTGAAAATCTAGTGAGTAATTCCATTTATAGTTTGACAATATTCGAATCTAAAAGGGCATAGGGTACCACAAGAAGATACTATTATTGAGTATCAATAGAAGAGGTAATAATCTCACGTATCAAACATCAAAAGGTGTCATAGCACTAATGTCAGAAGACATCGTAGTGTCGTAAAAGCAGTTGCAAAAATAATGT
This sequence comes from Excoecaria agallocha, assembly GCA_037975025.1. Classification (NCBI taxonomy): domain Eukaryota; kingdom Viridiplantae; phylum Streptophyta; class Magnoliopsida; order Malpighiales; family Euphorbiaceae; genus Excoecaria; species Excoecaria agallocha. The sequence continues at coordinate 56,403,625 of CM075810.1, read as the reverse complement.
TTTAAAAATGCCTAATTATCGGACACCAAGACTCGTAGACCAGAGCTTACTTCAATAAATTACCTTCAGACAATTGGAATCCATATAGAAAAGTTACGCATGTGTATATATATAATGGCTTACAGAATCATCAAAGTGAACACACTGTTAACTTTTACATAGAATACTATTTAAAATTATTAAATTGCAAAATCATAGGATTACCAATGCATTTATGTGCCTTGGATACTTTGAAGTATATTCGAAATGTATAAGCAAGAAATTCAATTACATAAATAAAGTAAGAGGGTACCTGGCTGGATTGGGGATCATCTCAACCAAGTGACCTTTATTTTGTACTAAAAAAACATAAACAATCCGATTGGATTGAAATCATCTCAGCTGAGTTCCTACATTCTGGACTGGTAGAATATCAACAACCCGATCAAGTTAAAGGTCATCTTGGCAAGGTTGATTGAATTTCTAGTTCTTTACGAACTATTTTCTTAATTGAACCTACAATGCATCTTACACCTATATTGCATGGTTTCATCTAATGTCCTGCAAATTCATTATTCTATCAAACCCGAGTTTCATTAACCTAAAATTTATTTACTTCAAATGAGTCATCATAGGATGAGTTCACTAAACCACTTTTCCATTGCAAATGATAACAAATACTAGATTGAGATTACCTTCAACCAAAGTTAAGAGTTTACAGACCAAACACTCCAGATGAATTTTAACTTACAATCTTAAGGCCTTTGCCTATTGCTAGTTATTTTAATGCTAACCAAACTTGCGGGTTTATTAGACAATCCTTACATAAGTTATTTATTTTTCCTTTCTTTTACAGGTCCCATAGACCTAGCATCATAATCACAACAATCTCCTTCCCTAATGTGGTATCAACCATATTAACTATTATGTTATCACACAAAATTTATTAAGGAAGAATTTTCCAGAATTACATGACATTAGAATAAATTAATATAACTTTCCCTTTACCTCTTAGAGGGACAGTAGACCTAAGCTTCTAGATTGTCCCCTCTCTTTAAACTTCTCATGATCTTCAGCTACAAACACAAAATCTCATCAATTGCCACTCTAGAACAGGATTTCATACTTTAAATTTATCAGTAAAAACGGTACAAAAAGGAGAAATAACAATTTCATCCATCCCAAATCTTACATAGCTTAATCCTTCATATAACACAATCTTTCTTCTTCTTGTTAAATTTCCATATATCCCAACCCTACCATAGCCTACAAATAATTTGGGTCTCTATTCAAATAATCCACAAAATTTCGGATTCTGTCCGAATAATCCAAATTATTTTTTTAAATTTAAAAATAATTTTTTCTTTTAATTTAAATTATAAAAAAGGAATTCGGGTCGGATAAACCCGATTCAAACTTGTCCGATGAATAAAATACTACGTTTTAAAGGAAAATGGTATATTATTTCGGCATGTCAGTTTTATGAGTGTTTAACCGGCCCAATCCGATATCGAAAAAATTCAAAATCCCCAACCATATGCGGCTCTAACAACCTAATAATTCTATCCGAATTTCTTATTTGGATTGGATGGTTTGGATTGTTTGGGTAGGATCGGATTTTGAATATCCTTGGTTCCATCCTTGCACGAGTATTGGAGCCTGGCCCCCAAAGTATATAAAGACCAAAAGCCATAAACTCTTTCTTCCCTAGGGTGCGATGCGAGTTTGTGGAGAGGAAAAAGAGTCCATCAGCGAACGCGTAAGCATAAAAATAATTAAAAGCAAAGAAACCTTCAACACGGTAAACATACAGTCGGCAGAAAAGAAATTAAAATTGAAATCTTGTTGTTCTTTGGTCTTTGCGGATTTGATATTTGGACTCGACCCTTTAATTCAATTCTAAATAAATAAAGAAACAAAAGTCTAGTCCACTTCAGTCGTTGTCTCTGCTTATCCTTTCATAATTCCTCTATTTTTTTTTTTCCGTTTCCCACACGCCATTTCTTTTTGCTGTTCAAATTTTTTTCCGCTTTTGAGCGCCTTCCCCTCATTTCCGTCTGGGTATGCGCAGTTAGTCTTGCTCATTTATAAATTTTTCTTTTTCTCTTTCAAGCTATATTTCTAATTTCTTTCACTTCACGGCTTGTCCATTTCTACGTTTTAATTCTCATATTGTTTTGTGATTGTGTTCATCTTAATTCTTGACTGGGTCTTCTTGTATTTATTCTTTTCTTGATCTATATAATCTCATTTAGGGATTTTTCTTTGATTCTGCTTTCATTTAGTGTGTTAGTGGGTAATTTAGATGTGAATATGAAGTGCTTTTATATTTTTAAGGATAAATCAAGGAAAAAGAAAGAAGATTCAAGATCAGCCCCTGAATTGGGGAACCCAAGCAGACCAGATACAGATAATTCAGCTCTGAGCCGCACATCAAGATCTTTACCTTCACCAAGAAGTATAACTGAGTTGTACAAGGAGAAGGAGCATAATCTGAGAGTATTCTCTTTACACGATCTCAGAGAGGCAACACATAGTTTTAGCAGATTGCTCAAGATTGGTGAAGGTGGTTTTGGAAGTGTGTATAAGGGTACGATTAGGCCTCCCAATGGCCATGGTGATTCTATGGTTGTTGCCATTAAGAAGCTTAACAAGTATGGCCTGCAGGTATGATATTTCTCTTTAAATTTTTTCTCATTAATTGCAGCGCGAAGTTTAGAATTTACCTTGTAGAACTCATGATTGGTATGTTGAATTTTGGTTGACATGAATTGGGTGAGTTATATATGGTTATTTGTGATGTAGGGGCATAAGCAATGGCTTGCAGAAGTTCAATTTCTTGGTGTTGTTAGTCACCCAAACTTAGTAAAACTTCTTGGTTACTGCTGTGCAGACGATGAAAGAGGGATTCAGCGGTTATTAGTTTACGAATATATGCCTAACAAGAGCTTAGAAGATCATCTTTTTAATAGAGCTTTACCCACTTTGCCGTGGAGAAGAAGATTGGAGATTATGCTTGGTGCGGCTGAAGGATTGGCTTACTTACATGGCGGAATGGAAGTTCAGGTACTGTTTTCTTCACCATACTAGTCTTGATCATATAATTATCACTTGTATTGAGTTTAATGCATATGAAGCTTTCTTGATAAGCTTACTAGTTGTGGCCATTTTGATATGAATTCATCAATTAGTTCAGAAGTATCAGAACTTATTCTTGTTATAAATGTTTGATTTGAAATTATGGCTTAACCTGTCTGTATTTCTCACTTTTTGACTATCAAGTGGACTAATTTTAAGTACTATCAAAAATACAATTTAATGGTCAAAAAATGAGAAGCATAGTATACCGAGATATGCTAGACAAGGGCCTGTTTTAGCTTTATCTTTAATGTTTTGGTATATTAGAGGACAGGAGCCTAATCACTGATTCCTGTTTTCCCTCAAACATTTTTCCTAATTCTGCAGGTGATATATCGTGATTTTAAATCATCAAATGTGTTATTGGACAAGAATTTTACGCCTAAGCTCTCAGATTTTGGACTTGCTAGAGAGGGGCCAACAGGTGACCGTACTCATGTATCTACAGGGGTAAGTAACTCCTGCCTGAAATTGTGAATACAGAACCAAGAATAAGGCTGCTATTATGGGATGCATCATATTCAAACTTACAGAGTAGAAGCAATAGTTCATAGCTGCCAAAAATAGCCCTTCTGAAACTTAGAAAATGGACTTGTTTATGGTCATAGCTCATAGCTACCTAAACAGCTCTTATGGAACTTAGAAAATGGACTTCTTTAAGGTCATAGCTCTATAGACAACTCTAGTACCACCATGTTTAAGCTCATTGGTAAAACTAAACAGGAGCTTATTTAGTCAGGATATTATGTACTTTGAAAAAGGTAATGTCCTGCTCTCTTATTTTTCCTTGTCTATGAAGGCAATAGTATTAAATTTTCGGGAGTTAATTTCACCAGTACTTATATATAATTATGGTAATTTAACATTGTAATTACAATAATATGATTTGTGACAATAAAATGATACAATTAATATTTTGTACTAATAAAGTAACAGTGGCTAGATTTCGGGAGTCAGGCATTGCGAATTATGATTTTTAATTGTGATTTTGGTAGTAAAATTCTATTTGGTTGCAAATTGAAAAATAGGAAATTGAGCAAGGAGTTTTTGTGCCAAAATCACAATTTAATTCTCAATTTGCAACCCAATTCCGATGACCAAAATTCAAAAATTCCAGCCATGATGATTTTATTGATATAAAATAATAGTTGTGTTATTTTATTGGTAATAGTTATATTTTAACCATGGCGTTAAATTGGCCCTAATTATATAACCACAAAAACCAATACAAAAATTGGTAACTCTCATACTTTGTCAGCAGTTTCCTAAACAGGGATGAGACACAGAGTATGCTCATATTGGCTGATTGACTATTTTTGGTATCAGGTGGTGGGTACATATGGTTATGCTGCACCAGAATATGTTGAGACAGGTCATCTCACAAGCCACAGTGATATTTGGAGCTTTGGCGTTGTGCTATATGAAATACTTACCGGTCGGCGAGTTCTAGAAAGAAATCTGCCGACGAAGGAGCAAAAGCTTTTAGACTGGGTGAAGCCATACCCCGCTGACAGCAAAAAGTTCACTATGATTATGGACCCGCGACTCAAAACTGATTACTCAACCACAGCAGCGAAGAGAATTGCTAAGCTAGCGGATAGTTGCCTAAGCAAGAATGCTAAAGAACGGCCTGCTATGACTCAGGTGGTTGCGAGCTTGAAGCTGGCAATACAAGAATCAGAAGGCATTAGCATAACCACTTCTGCCTCTAACACTGGTGAATCATCTCGATCTAGGTTGACCAATGGCAAAGCGAGTAGGGTAAGTTAGTGTATGCCAATATTTGTATCCCTTCCGTGCGACAAAAATATCAATTTTATTCATAATATTTAAGTTAAGTAATATTATCTACTATATTTTAAAATTAAAATATGAAAGTCTAACGTTGGTGAATCATCTCTATCTAGTTTGACCAATGGCAAAGCGAGTAGGGTAAGTTAGTGTATGCCAATAACCTTCCCTGCGCAAAAATATCAATTTTAAATAAAATTTAAGTTATGTAATATTGTATACTATATTTTAAAATTAAAATATGAAAGTCTAACATTGGTAAATCATCTCGATATAGATTGATCAATGGCAAAGCGAGTAGGGTAAGTTAGTGTATGCCAATATTTGTATGACTTCCCTGTGTTAAAAATAGTAATTTTATTCATAATATTTAAGTTGTGTAATATTGTCTACTTTATTTTAATATTAAAATATGAAAGATAATTATGTAAATATTAAGAGTAAAATTATATTTTTATCAAATATTTGAAAATTTTGTACTTTTGATGTATTTGTAGTAGACTGAACATTAACAAATATTTTTTGACTAATTCATCTTTTGTGTTCTTAGCAGGTATAAATGCATCAACACTTGGCCGCGAGTGGTATGGAAATATATTTACAATTTTCCACAAGTTTTGGTTTACACCAATGGTCAAATAAATGCAATTACACCTGTAACTTTTGAGGAGCCTTTTAAATAAGTCTTGTCCATATTTTTAATTAAATCTTGTCCATAGTTTTACTAAAAATAATGAAATGTAAATTATTTATTCAAAAAATATATTTTTGAGTTTTATTTTATAGTCCCGCTTGTTTGGTTGAAGTCTGTGATGCAGAGCAAGAAATTTGCCACTGGAGCAACTAGAAAGAGTTGAACTTCTCGAGATGGAGCATATAATTATTATTAAGAGACAAGAAGTACCATAATTTATTTTTTCACTAAAAACTTTGAGTCTCGCTACAGATAACAGCATTTTCAGTCACTAACCTATTTATAGCAAATATATTATATCGATTAAGTAAAATAAGAGAATATATTTAAAACTTCAAAAATATTAAAACCAATAGAATAGGGATTGTTAAGTAAAATATCTTATTAAATTAAATTAATATGAGATTATCCCTAAGGTTTTGAATTAAAAGGAATTTTAAGCTAAACAAGAAATTAAATCTAAAAATTAACAATTAAATTAAAACAAGGTCATCAAGGGAATCAACAAAATTGAAAGTAATGTTTAGAAAATTTTATCCTCATATATGTAATTGGAAACAAGTAAAATAATATTAACATGAATATCTAGAAAAATCCAACTCAAAATAGATCTTTTATTCAGAATACAATTTTAGATTACTAATCTCTTAGATTAAGAACAACCTAATGACTAGCATCAGATCAAGTTCATAAATTCCTAGATCTCAAATGAATATCCTTTTCCAAAAAATTCTTTTAAAATTCATCTATTCTCCAACATATTTGAACTAAATATAATCCTCACATAAGAATCAAACTCTCCTTTCGGAACATAAAAATAACTAGATGCAAAAAATAAAAGAATAAGATATAAACACATACACTTAACATTCAGACTTAATAATTACCCATCTCTCGATACATTGAAAATCAAAATCAAACATCTACATCCTTGCATAATTAATCATATGAAAAATAGAAGAAAGCATGCAAATAATCCTTAAACTCAAAACTCCGATACAAATATGGTTCAAGAATTACTAAGCAAAAAGAATTACCCAAATATCATGAATATAACATTAAAATACAAAAGTGAAGTTGAAAATACACCGTTGATGAAGAAAAAATAAAACTTGAAGCTTCTTCTTCTTTAACCTTTAATTCTTCTTTGAATCCTAAAATTAAACCTAAACTGAAAGAGGAAATGAACCCTACTTTACAAAGACTAAGAAAAAACAATAAAATCCTAAAAAATAACTAAAATCCACTCTCTAAAACTCCTCCTATTGTTCCATTTATATCAATACTTGAAGATCCCAAAATAGGAGAAGTTCCATGCTACCAAACTTCCTAAACTAGAAGAACTTTAAGTTTCATTGTAACTAGAACAATTGCCTCGGTAGAGGTATTTTTCACCTCTGCTGAGGTGATTTTGCCTTACCTCATTAAAGGTTAATTTCTCCTCCACTGGGGTAATCTTCTCTGCTTCCTCTTCATGAGTTCCTCGGTAGAGATGATTTTCACCTCCATCGAGGTATTTACTTCTAGATTGGAATGCCACGTTGCCTTCTTTTAAAGGCCTTGATTGGGGTTATTTTCACCTTTACCGAGGTGATTTTTTCTTTTTTTAGTTAAACACCTATAGCACATCAAAATGTGATTAAACCCACATAAATCAAAGACTTGTAAAATTAAATACAAAATTAACTAAATTAACACTAAAATAACTTCTAAATATACAAAAAATACACTAATAAATACAATTATAATTGAAAACTATCAGTCACGCCCATAAAATTCTACTGAAAATTAGGCGATTGTTGGGTAGCCAGAAAAAATAGAAAAAAATAATAGAAAAAATCAAGCTATGCTATTATGATTCATACTAAATTCTGTTAGATATTTGGTTTTATCTTGAAAGTCCATTTTTAGGGTTTAAGATCGGATAAAGGTTTATTTAACTTGTGAAAATCGGTCATTTTGTAATAACTATGAATTTAATCTAATTCGCTAAGTTTTGGACTTCGAAAGGCATGAGACAGCATTTCAAAATACCCTTATCCATTGTTCACAATCAATTTATGAGAGCATCTATTCGACACCGTGAGGTAGGTATCTGTAGACACCGTGATCCAAAATAGCCTAAATCAAGTTTATCCTATAATGAGAAAATAACCGATAAAGAATACGGATCTCAATACTTCGACTTCGATTTATCACATTTTCAAGTGTTTTTGAAGGTTTTAACAAAAAAGCAAAAAAAATCTTGAATTTGGCTTTTAGCTATGACAAACGAACATCTGTAAAATGAGGGATGGCCGTTTATGGCCACTTCCATCTTGTACAAGTATGATTAGGGTCATTTTTTTTATTTTTTAGAAAAAGTGTGTGAGGGATGGCCATTTATCATAATGGACACCCGTCTATGGGTGCATTTTCAGAATTTTCATATTTTTTAATTTTTAAAATCGAAGATAAGGATGATTTGAATATTTTGTTCAGATTTAAAAAGGGATTTAATCATCCCATATTTGGAGAGTTAGACTTGAAGTGGGTTTCCAACTCCTTCCCAGGTATAAAAGGCCAAAAATTAGGATTTTTTGGCAAATTCAAATTTTGAAAAAAAAGCAAAAGGAATAGAGTTCTTAGAGGGAGAAAAAATCATTTTTTTCTCTTGGGAATAAGAGTATAGATTGCTTTCAACCAAAAACAAAACACAAAAACTCTTTGTGTAAGGCCCCAATCACGACCCTAATCGGATTATTGTTGATTAATGAGAATTATCATTAATTAAAGTAAAATTGGATTATTTTGCAATTATTGAGGTTAAATCCCAATAGGGATATTTTGGTAATTTTAACGTGTAAGTATATGAGTAGAGTTAATTGATAATTAAAGGAAATGATACAATTGAAGTAAATTAGAAGTCTTGGGGTTAAATTGTTAGAAATGGAAATCTAGGAGATTAAAATGTATAAGGGTATTTTGAAATTTTTTTTTGGTGAGATATTTATCCCACTTAATTATCTATTATTTCCTAGAGATGTGGGGATTGGCTATGACAAGGTGGAGATCCCTTTCTCTTTGTCTCTCTCTTCTCTCTCTGGCTACGGGTGGAAGAAGAGGAACCTAGGGTTTTGGTGTTTTAACCTCATGAAGGTAATGTTATCCCTCTTATGGATCTATTATCTGTGTTTTATTTCTGGTATTAAGATGCAGAGAGATGATAAATCATGCTTGTTGTCTCCATGTATAAGGAGAAGAAAGGAATCATGAGTATATGAGATAGATCTTGAGGATTGAAGGAGTTGAAGCTTTAATATCAAGTACGAGAACTAAGTATACCGCACTGTTCATATGATTGATTTTGGGAATCATCCCTTTCTTCTTGTTTGTGTGTCATCTTTGATGAGGTTAAGGGCTAAACCTAGTAATTTAGATGAGTTTTAATGATTTAAAGCTTTAATGATCATTACTATAGGTGGGGAGGTAAGATCTGGGATTTAAGTTCTTGTATTGAATAATCGGGGTTTTCGCATAATCTGGGTTTCTGGATTTACATGTTTGCTGAAATCCCATGCATGGCCACTCATGGCCTTTCTCCTTGCTTTGCATGACAACTCATAGTTTTGCTCCATGCAATGCACGACCACTTGACCATTTTCTTCATGAAATACACGACCACTTGTACACTCTATTTTTATTGGTTCTTCTCCATCCCAAACTATATCTCATTCAACTGTATAGCCAATGTTTATAAAGACAATGATATTATAAGGGTGAATTAAGTTAGTAATGAGAAATGTTGTTGATGGTTGGATATACAAGTGATGGGTAGTTTGTTAATTGATTACTAATGAATTATTATGGTTCTAAAAGTCTGTCCAATGCCAAGATTTAAAATAAAGATATAGTTTAGTAAGGGCGTGGCTACAATAAGAGTTACTATCTGAATTAGAATGACATGAATGTTTGTATGCGAGGGAATAAAGAGAAAATATGATAACCTAAAGATTATGTATTTGTAACACTCTAATCCACTAACCATGGATAATCATTAATCATCATCAATCATCATCATAAACCTAGTATTGCTTAGGCAATAATAATAATAATAAGACAGGCCATAATTACATGCCACAATAAGATAAACAAGCTTACAGATAATTAATCATAACATAAATGGCCTTCATGTACCCTGAAATCACCAAGGAAAAAGCATCTTGCCCGACCCTCTAGAGCTTAACTTGAACCTACACGGATAAACAAACCAGTGCTAAGCTAGATAGCTTAGTCGGGAATAAAATTCTACAGATAACCTCTTTCCCTGAGTCATATAATCATGCATAAAAATACACAATCTTTTATAATAATGCCAAATAACATATGAGTTTATTATACTGATCACTTGAGAAAGACTTCAACCTCAACAACGAATACCCTCTTACACTAATCTAGAGTATTTGCTTGACTTAGTGATGGGGATTTAATTGAACCCTTAGTCTCACTAGACTGCATATAGGATGTGTAGGGTATCGTTCCAAAGGGAACGGGGTAAATTTTGTATTGAAATCACAAAGACTAGATGGATAGGTAACGAATAAAATAAAGATCATGCATTTAACTAAATATCTAAACTACTTTGGATATATTAAATTAATTTGGATTAAAGATGACTTAAATGATGGTATGAACATTCATTAAAAATTATGAAATAGTAATTCAATTAAGAACAAGTTCTAGATAATTATATAAATAAAGTGACTGGAGAATTTAGCCAAGATTCTTTAAAGCAACTCTCGTTGTCAGTAAAGATTTTTTTATTTAGAGTCTATAAGCACTCTCGTGTCATTATAGAGATAAATAAAAATTATAAAGCTCTATGCCAATTCTTTAACCCCTCAAAGTGAATTCCTTAAGTCAAATTAAAGGAATTCAATGCTTCAAGTACATTCATTTGTTTTTCCATCAAAGAATTCCAACTCTCGTTGCGAATAAATTGACTATCATGCCAAATATGGTGGCCAAACATACATAGCAAATCAAAGCACACAAATGGATGTAAATCATAATTCATGCATAATAAGAATAAACATGTCTTAAACAAATACTAGTGCATATTTATAATGTACAAAGGAAAATAGCCAAATACATATTTGAAATAAAAAATAAACAAGAGAAAGAAACTTATCCCTTGTTCCTTTGGCTTGTCCCTTTGTAATCATCTACTAAAAGCTAAGTAAAAATGTTTATCCAAAATAATAACTATATTTCTAAAAACTAAAACATTGATTTTTTCTCTTCAATTAATGCCATCTATATTTATAGATGGAAAACTATACAAACATGTCTCTTCATAATGGTTGTCAATGTGAAAAGTTGCCCTGAAAGGTTATGATGCTTGGCTGAAAAATCATGTGCAAAAGACACAACGGTTTGGAAACAGATGCTTGTCCGACTCATGAATTCCTTCATGAGTCGTGAACTCCAGCCGTGATTCTTCTCGTGAACTGCATCCCACTCGTGGGTTGTCTGCCGACTCGTGATGGGATCTGCTGACTCATGATAATTTCTTCTCTGCCTCACTCGTGCATCTCCCTCCCACTCATGAATTCATGTTCAAGTCGTGATTCATTTCACGACTCGTGATCTTCTTCTTCGAATCTTCACCAGATTCTTCATTTTCTTCACACTTCACCTACTTTAACCTAAAAACAAACATAAACACATAAATTGAACATAAACACATAAAAATACATATAATATTACATACTTAGCTACATAAATAAGAGAAAAACACACATAAAAAGATAGACATTTTACATGACATCAAATTCCCCCACACTTAAACCTTGCTTGTCCCCAAGCAAGAGAAAAGTGAGAAAATCTAATTCCAAGTTAAATCAAGTAAGTCAAATTATAAAGTATTGCTCAATTTTTACTTAAAATAAGATTGAGATGAAATCAAATACCTTAAACACTCAAAATATTAGTACATCAAGACTTAAAACATGCATCTTAAATCATCAAGTTATCTAAGTTTACTAAATTCAATATCAAAAATATAAAGTCTCAAGACTAACCATGCTCAAGAAAGAATAATGATCATAAAGCCTAAGATCCTAAGACTATAGTTGCCTTTTTGGACATATAAAAAGCACACATACCTTTAAACCCATCTCATGGCATTTTTAGACTATTTTTTCATCTTTTTCTTTCTCTTTTTTTTCAGCATGGGTATACTTTTAAATTTTATCCCATGAATTTTAAAATAGCAAGAGAATGTAGTATTGGGTGCGTTTTACGCTCCATCCCATACTTGATTAAACTTTAGAGTATGCATCTTGCTTTATTGTATTTATTTTCATTTTTTCTTACTTTTTTTTTCACCAGTCCTCATCCATTATTGAAAAGCCTAAAGGTAAGTATTATGGCTATAGTTTCCATGAGGCAACTAAAATCCAAAAATCTTAAGCTAAATGAGCATATTCTAACCTTAAAGCATAGTTAGGAAAGAGACTAAACAATCTAAAATGTTAAAAGAAGTAAAAAGAGATAACTTAAAAACATAAAACACATGCCAAAAACCTTGAAAAACTAATCAAATGAGTTTAAAAGGTAAATGAATCTTCATAACAACCTATATCACATATAATATGAGCAATACTTATAAGAAAACTCACTAAAAAGTTTAGTCTAAATAAAGCAAAAGATAAACAAACAACAACACACACAAGTGCTCCCCCACACTTAGAACACACATTGTCCTCAATGTGGAGAAACAAAACAAACACACAAACAAAAAGAAAATAAAAAATAAACAAAAGCATAGAGGAAAGAAAAACTCCCCTCAAATCATGGTGAAAGTGGAGGCGAAACAACCACATAGCCCTATTGGGCAATGAAAGCGTCCACCTTGTGCTCAAGATGGCGTTGACTACGAACCAATTGACTTGTTGCTTGCTCCAAGGAAGCCAATTGATTTTGTATAGTGGACTGGTTTTGTAACAATTGGTTGAACATGGATTGGGTGAGATTTGAAGAAGATCCAACAGTTGGTGAAAAAGTAGGTGCATGACTAGGAACATCCTCCATAGGAACATCTCTTTGTCCTTAGGCCTCATCCGAAGTGCTTTCCTCAGCAGCCACTTGTGGAGTAGAGGTTCCTGCAAGATCCTTCCAACAAGAACGATATATAGGTGGTATGTATTGAAAGGAATTGTTAGTGACTTCTCCTCTTACAAATAAATGCTTTGAAAAATACAAGCAAGGAAGTACGGCATCATAAATGCGTAAATCAATATCAATACCCCTAGCAATAGCAGTAATAACATGTCCATGTGTAATAGGGGACTCCGGACGACTAACACAATTCAACAATTGTTTGAAAATCCAATAAGACCAACAAATAGACTTATGGTTATGCACACACCACATCAAGAAAAGTTCATGACTTGAAACTCTATTAAATTCAGGCTTGTTGAAGACAATGGAGGCAAGAATCTTATGCAAAATCCAATATTTTAAATCTGAAATAAATATGGATTTGGCCTCTCTAGCCCTATAAGTTGTAGTTAATCTAGTAAGAAAATTCCAAAAATCATTTGGTCTATACCTCTTAGGAGGGGTACATAATCCACTTGGTTTAAAACTAAAAATAGGATGCATCATGAAATAAGTAAGAGTATGATCAACACCATTTAAGCGAAAGTCTACAAGCCTAGGATTATCAGCATTTTCTTTAAAATTTGTGTAAAATTCCAAAACTAAATCAGTGTAGAACTGCTCATGCATATTAACAAACCTCAAGAGACCACATTCAGATAACATCTCATTGACTTCATCAAGAACACCCACTTGTTCAAGCAAAGAGCTAGGAAAATACTTACATTGAGATTTTGCTCTATCCTTAAGAACAAGGAATCTGTTACCTTCATGGATGGAGGAAAGAGGGAATGGTGAACCAAAGTCTGTCTGTAAACTCTGAAGTGGTGGTTCATCTCCCCCTTGCTGGCTTCTTGAAGAAGATGGGTTCTTTGTTCTCACCATTGATGGAAAATGAAAGAAAGACAAAGAGGAGATATGCAAGAATAGTAATGCAGGAATAGAAATGCAAGAGAAGAACAAGATGAAGAAGAAAGACACAAACATGAATGTATGTCGTAGTGAAAGAGAAGAGCAAGTTAAAGAAAAGAAATGAAAGAAAAAATGAGTCATGAAGTGACTCACGATAGTGCACGAGTAAAGGAAAAGAAAAGAACTGTGAAAAGGAAGGAAAGAATAACTGCAGTGTTCGTAGAAAAATTAGGGAGAAAGTGAAAGGAAATGTCGTTTCACAAACCCTAGGTGTGATTTATAATCGATCCTCCCATTAAATTTAAGTTAATTAAGGGCAGTTAATCCAAATTAAAATCGCAAATATGATTAATTAAAAGAAATAAGAGTTAAAGAAAGAAATAAAAAAGAATTAAAAATAAGAACATGAAGTAAAAATTACGACTCGCAGATTGGGAACAGTGTATCACGAGTCGGCATAAACATCACGACTCGTGAAAAATGAAGCAATTGTGACACAAGAGGAGATGTTCACGAGTCGGCATGAGAATCACAACTCGTGAAAAACAAAATGTAGGCATCTGAGGAATAGGTTCACGAGTCGGACAGCCTTTCACGACTCGTGAAGAATTCTTCTCTGTGCTACGCGTGAAACAGGTTCATGACTAGAACTGAGATTCATGACTCGGTATGCTGCAGCCTCTGGAATACTCGTGAACATGTTCACGAGTCGATCTGCACTCGTGAACATGACAGTGCTTCATTTTTTTTTGCAAAATCATACCAACCTCGATCCAAAAGTTAAAATTACAAAAGAAAAATAAATCAATTAACATGAAAATGATAAAATACTGAAAATATGACCAGGAATAATCCTAAACAAATAAAATCTAAACTAAAAAAAAACTAATCCTAAACAAAAAGATTATTGTGCAAGAAATGAATTTAATAAATTAACTGTTAATATCACAAATACTTTTGGTCTAAGATCATTACAAAAACTCTAATTACAAAGAATACAACAAACACAATATAAAAATTCATACATCAAATAGCTAATATATATCATATAATCCTAAAGCATCCACTCTTTTGATCAATCAATAAAAATTTATTTAAACCATTCCCCGGCAACGGCGCCAAAATCTGATGGGGATTTATTTAAACCCTTAGTCCCACTAGACTGCGTATAGGATGAGTAGGGTATCGTTCCAAAGGGAACAAGGTAAATTTTGTATTGAAATCACAAAGACTAGATGGATAGGTAACGAATAAAATAAAGATCATGCATTTAACTAAATATCTAAACTACTTTGGATATATTAAATTAATTTGGATTAAAGATGACTTAAATGATGGTATGAACATACATTAAAAATTATGAAATAGTAATTCAATTAAGAACAAGTTCTAGATAATTATATAAATAAAGTGACTGGAGAATTTAGCCAAGATTCTTTAAAGCAACTCTTGTTGTCAGTAAAGATGTTTTTATTTAGAGTCTATAAGCACTCTCGTGTCATTATAGAGATAAATAAAAATTATGAAGCTCTATGCCAATTCTTTAACCCCTCAAAGTGAATTCCTTAAGTCAAATTAAAGGAATTCAATGCTTCAAGTACATTCATTTGTTTTTCCATCAAAGAATTCCAACTCTCGTTGCGAATAAATTGACTATCATGTCAAATATGGTGGCCAAACATACATAGCAAATCAAAGCACACAAATGGATGTAAATCATAATTCATGCATAATAAGAATAAACATGTCTTAAACAAATACTAGTGCATATTTATAATGTACAAAGGAAAATAGCCAAATACATATTTGAAATAAAAGATAAACAAGAGAAAGAAACTTATCCCTTGTTCCTTTGGCTTGTCCCTTTGTAATCATCTACTAAAAGCTAAGTAAAAATGTTTATCCAAAATAATAACTATATTTCTAAAAACTAAAACATTGATTTTTTCTCTTCAATTAATGCCATCTATATTTATAGAGGGAAAACTCTACAAACAGGTCTCTTCATAATGGTTGTCAATGTAAAAAGTTGCCCTGAAAGGTTATGATGCTTGGCTGAAAAATCATGTGCAAAAGACACAACGGTTTGGAAACAGATGCTTGTCCGACTCGTGAATTCCTTCACGAGTCATGAACTCCAGCCGTGATTCTTCTCGTGAACTGCATCCCACTCGTGACTTGTCTGCCGACTCGTGATGGGATCTGCCAACTCGTGATCATTTCTTCTCTGCCTCACTCGTGCATCTCCCTCCTACTCGTGAATTCATGTTCGAGTCCTGATTCATTTCACGACTCGTGATCTTCTTCTTCGAATCTTCACCAGATTCTTCATTTTCTTCACACTTCACCAACTTTAACCTAAAAACAAACATAAACACATAAATTGAACATAAACACATAAAAATACATATAATATTACATACTTAGCTACATAAATAAGAGAAAAACACACATAAAAAGATAGACATTTTACATGACATGACTTAGCTCGATCCGGCTTAGACTAGTTAATTCACTAACATCATCATAGCTTACTATTCATGTCAAACTATTATCATTCATATATTTCATAATTCTTTATTCTTACAACTCAAGAAATCATGATTATTGATCGTACAAGCTTGACTTGCTTCAATTAACCAATATGGCATGCTTAAGAAAGTGTTTATGCCATGCAACATCCCTTGTCTCAATGTTAGACATGATTTCTTCTTATAATAACTCAATTCTCACTCTTGTTTAATGCATATGTGTTCCTTAATATTATCTTAACATGGTAACTTAAACCTCTTACAACACCAATTTATATCATACGTTACATTTAGTTAGGTTAAGGTTATCATTATGCATATGTGTGTCCAAACCTTCATATACATCTTATAATCCTTTTTATCAAGAGGCTAGACATCATAGTTATTAATGGTACAAGATTTTCACTTACCACATTAAATCACTTTGTTCACCTAAGATAGGAATTCGACATTGATTCATTATATAAGGGTGTATTTAAGTCATATAGCATCTACAAGTAGTCCTGGTAAGCATATTTACTTCACATATATAGTACAATTCTCATATTTGGTTCATAAACTTTACATTATTTATGTTATCTTTAAACTTACATGTGTGTAAACATTTCTATATATTTAAACAGACTAGCAGAGTTGCATGTGATTACAAAAAACAAGCATTACATATCATGATTATAAAACAAGGTCTCGATGTCACATGTATGCATTTTATAAATAGAACACGTGAAACTTAGTGTACATGTTATAGTCCATGTAAGTTCTAGTACAATATTGTACATTTTGGGTCCATATATTCTCTGTGGAACCCACCGATGGAGTTCTACTCACACGGGAACCTTCCTCATTGTCGAGGTGAAATACATATCCCATAATGATGATATAATGAACATGGCATCTCATTTCATAAAGATAGTTATAGCCAAAAGGAATTTAAGATAAAACAACACAATACAATAAGACATTCATCATGCTTATGTTAACTACGTGAAGAAATCCTTACATAAATATTTATACATACATATATATATATATATCACTTTATTTCTTATACTTTTTATCATCTTTAATAGCCTGCCTAAGTACTAGTTCAAAAGGTGGATAACGGGAGCAATGGATATCCGAAGGTATCAAACTATGGATATCCAAAGATATCAAACTATGGACCCAAATGGGGTCAAGCAATGGTTCCAGCAAGGAACAAACTATGGACCCAAATGGGTCAAACAATGGTTCCGTTAAGGAACAAGACCCAAATAGGGTCAACTATGGCAGCTGCGACTGTATCCCTCTAGGCATGCCTATCTAATCCACAACTGAACTAAGACCCGCAGGCTTAATCACTTAAGAACATCTTTAATTTAACATATCCTTCTTCACTTAGCACATCATTTGGCTTAAAGCCACTTTTCATAAAAGAATGCATATCATTCATATCACGATGGTTTCAGGTTCAGACTAATAATAATATATAATCTTTCATAATTAGCATAGCGCATGCCCACATGTACATATACATATATATGCAGCTTAAATCAGGAAAATACATGTTTTCATTACTCATATCAACTATACAACATATAAAACTTCCATACCTTATGGATAGTTCTTGATGATGTACCTTGTTACTACTTGCTAAGAATAGCTCCCTATTCTCATAATTATTTCACATTACGATATAAACATATATAGCAACACTCAAACATTTATGGTCCATATACTAAAATAAATGAGTTCTCTTATAGCTTAAAGTCAACACATGTTCATATTCAATCACTTAATTTTCTTTCATGGTCTATCATATTGTAGATGATAAGTTATACACCTTAACATTTTAAGATATATATATACTTCGATCGTCTTACTGATATTTTTCATCTCGTAACATTTTATACTTATTTAGGGCATGTGTGATCATGTCATCTTAGTCGTTAATACACTACTGACGGGCATGAGTAAACCATAATATAGTATAGGCATGAACAAATAGGCAAGCAGGTTCCTCTTCCTCAATGCTAATCATAATTCTTCTTATGACCTCAAGGGCATTCAAGCTTCTACGATTTCATAATTAAACATAAGTCATGTTGGCCCATGCTTTTATCTTAGATTTGCAACCTTGAAACTATTATCTTATTACAAATAGGTTAAATCGTAATATTTAGATAGAATCATCCCTTGACCTAGCACATACCTCATAACGACTTTGCAGGACATATTAATTAGCATATTGTTTAAGTTATTATGTTGCCTCATGCTTTCTTTTTAGATTTATGCTCATTAGGCCTTAAAATACTTCTTAACAACATATCTCATATTAGCATCCCCATGTACAAGGCCCTCTAATTAAAAGATCAAGTGGTCTTTATATCGTGACTTCATAGATTTATTCTTATAAATCTTTTCAATCTTCTATATACATACTTAGGAATTCTCTAATTAAAAGATATTGCCCTATATAATAAATTGATGGGACTTACAATTTAGTTCAATACATTCCCTCTTATAAGTTCATTCATGTCCTTCAATTTCAAATGATAATCTAATAACATACTAGACATCACTTTACTGTTCGAACTCCCTCACATTACTTATGGTTAACTTGTTTATATCAATTATACACCCCATGTATTTGGTTCATAAGTTACTAAATGTTTTTGCAACTTGAGTGTAGAAGGACTATTTGAAAAGAGAATGTATACATGGCTGAGATTTACATGAGAAAAATAGCCAATTGGCAGTGCACGACTCGTGAAGGCATTCATGAGTCGGACAAGATTTCACGACATGTGAAGTCATTCATGAGTCAATAGAAGGCCAATACTAGGTTCACGAGTCGTGAAGGAATACTTGACTCGTAAAGGTTTTCATGAGTGGAGAAAAGGGGTGAGCTTCACGACTCGTGAAGAAGTTCATGAGTGAAGAGATAAAAGGATAGGTTCACAACTCGTGAAGAGGTTCACGAGTGAAGAAAAATGGGTAAGGTTCTCGACTCGTGAAGAAGTTCACGACTCATGAAGAATGTCACAACTCGGCACCCAAAGAAAGAACACTGCCTGCAACAAAAATAGATCGATCCGATCTTCGTTTAAACGTAAACAGAAATACTCCCAAAATCCAAACGATCGTCAAAAACTTATTTTAAACCAAACATTCCTTCCTGACTCATCTTAAAACTAATAATCATTCAATACTCATTTAAGAATCCTTACAACATAACCCTAATTTCTATAAATCCATATACAGACAACAAAAATGCAGTATTCCCATACCTAGCCTTTGAAGCTTTAAACCTCATTCACTCCTCTTAATCCATCCCTTATGCTCTTGATTCCTTTCTTCTCCTTATACATGGAGATAACATGAATGATATATCATCTCTCTACATCCTTTATTCCATTAAATCAAATATGACGAAGAGATCCATGAGAGGAAAACATTACCTTCAAAAGGTTGAAACACCAAAACCTTAGGTCTTCTTCTTCAATCCCATAACCAAGAGAGAGAGAGAGAGAGAGAGAGAGCTATCTCCTTTAAGTGTCGATCCCTCTCTTCCAAATCCCCCCAAGAGTTCCTTCTTCAAGAACCTAATAAAAGTTAGTGGGGTAAATATCTTCTTAGGTGAAATTCCAAAATCACCCTTATTCAATTTAATCCCCATCAACTTATATTTCTTAACATGTAACCCACAAACTTCTAATTTACTTTAGTTATATCCTTTTCTTTAATTATAATTTAACTTAACTCATCTACTTACATGTGGAAATTACCAAAATACACCTCTTAGGACTTAACATCGATACTTGCAAAATAATCCAATTTTACCTTAATTAACGATGGTCATCCTTAATTATCAATAATCCAATTAGGGTTATGATTGGGTCCTTACAATATTATTTAATGTGCCATGTAAAGTTGATTAGGTATTTGACCTATCAAGTAAATTGCCCTGCTCAAATATTATGCATTGACGTGTCTTTGCCTAACATGAAAATATTATGATGTGGCCTAGTGACAATAAGACGATAGTTGTAAGGTTATAAGTTTAAGTTGAAAGAGTTGGGACATTACCTTTTTAGGCTTAATCATGAGACCATAGAAGTAAAGTTATGCTTTAAGTCATATTGGAAGGTAGTAATTAGCCTTGATATAGAGAAATATGCTTGTATGTTTGCTTATGCCATGCAATTTACTATGTAAAAATCATACCCATAAGTAGTGTACTAGCATATAAGTTGGGATAATATTGCATGAACATACTTGAGAGGAAGATACTATAAGATAAAAGGTACAAGTATGTTGATTTAATACATATATGACCACGAGGGGTTAGGGTATATAACCTATTGTTCATGATCTAATAGACTATAAAAGTGAACTAAAAACTTAACTAAAAACAAGTGTTGACCTTAGGATGTAATTAACATATTCATCTTCTTATATCAATCATAGCTGCTTAAATATATTTTAAATAATTATGTGTTGATATGAATGACTATGATTTGGTATAGAAGCTACTCCCGACGAACAATAATAAGGTATGCCATTGAGAATTGTTGATGAAGTAGATAAATGCAATATCTATTGCAATGTATTTATGCTATGATAAATGGTCTGACTCAATATGTGAATAAGTATAAATAGGAAAAACACGTATTGCCATGATTCAAGTTGCATTTATATGTATATGAATATGCATTTAACATTATGAAGACTTTTAGCAGCAAGATCCATACTTTCATATTGCGTTATGGAAATCATGCATAATGGTGACTATGATGAGATAGGTCAAGGAAAGGTTATATTCTATTATGTTTGCATAATCATGCAACTATTATGATATGAATGAATGAAAAATTGATGCAACTATATGATCATATGATAGCATCAATGTGTACTGAAGTCTAGAGCTCAATAATGCAGTATGATCAGAATAATGTGCTTTCTTATATAAATAATGACATTAAGTAAAGGTTCTATATTAAGTAAAGAAGAATATGTTGAATCAAATTATGTTTAAGAACAGTAAAGAGTGTGGGTATTAGTTCAGTTGTAGATTAGATAGGCATTAGTTCAGTTGTGGATTAGATAGGCACGCCAAGAGGGATACAGTCGTAGTTGCCATAGTTGACCCTGTTTGGGTCTTGTTCCTTAATGGAACCATTGCTCAAGCCCGTTTGGGTTTGTATTTTGTTCCTTGCTGGAACTATTGTTCAGCCCCGTTTGGGTTTATTGCTTGATATCTTTGGATATCCATTGTTTGATACCTTCGGGTATCCATTGCTCCCATTATCCATACCTTCAAACTAGTACTTAGGCAGGCTATTAAAGATGATAATAAAGAAAAAGTAAAACATGCATTAATTGCTTCACTTACGTAATGTAAGCATGATGAAGGGCCTATTATATTGCTTACCATGATTTCTTGTGGCTATAACTATTTTGATGAAATGAAATTATTGGAATTCATACCTATGAGTTTTAAATTGCCATGCTATGATAAAATGCGTACAATGTTATAATAAGAACTGTTTGGTCTATAGCATACACAATGAGTATCATATGCTTTGGGATTTATGAATGTATGTATGTGATAATTGGACCTTCGCGAGTAATCACATACGTAAGGCTATTCTCTGTGATGGCATACAAAGCTGATTAGTCAATACCTATAAATGTTTACACCTGTATGTGCACTCCAATAACTCTCACATAAGCCAAACGACAGTGTATGACATAATATGATGTTAGCTGACATTTAGTTGCCATAATAGGACAACATTAAGGAATATATGGTTGTGAACAGAAGTTGTGAGTTATAATTGTATTTCATAATTATGATTGTATGATATATATGAAGAAATCATGCCTAGCAATAACTCTATAGTCACTTCATGACATAAGGACTCCCGTGTGCATGGATTTATTATTGAATGTATAACTTATGTAACAATGTGATGAAGGCATAAAGTTAAAGTTTTATACTATAAATAATCCTGATGTCTAAAATCTAAAGTAGTAAGGATTAGGAAGGGTATGAATCAAGCTAGTTTAAAGAAAGAAAAGAAGTAAGATGACGATAGTAATTTGACAAGTTTTTGAAACAAGATAATTTATAGAATGCTCTAGATGTTACTAAGTATGGTTTTATTATTAAGTTTGAGGACTCCCTCAATATGTCAATTGTTTAATGATCAATATAATAGACTCATAGGTTATTCTGTGTTATTGTAAAAGTTGTGTATATATATATGATAAGATGACTTAGGGTAAAGAGGTTATCTATATATAGAGTTTTGTTCCCCACTAAGCTTTATAGCTTAGCACGGGTTTGTTTATCTATGTAGGTTTTAAGATAAGCTCCAATGGATCGATAGCTCTAGTAGCTCAACTACCATTGAAGATAGGATTTGGCATATTGTAGTTGTCCTTAAGGATGTCAGGTGATTGAAGGCCATATATGTTGTGCTCTCTTATTATAAATTTGATTTAATTTATTGTGGCATGTAATTATGGCCTGTATTATTAATTATTATTATTTTGCCTAATCTCTACTAGGTTTATAATGATGATTAATGTTTATCCATGGTTAGTGGATTAGGGTGTTGCACTTTGTTTCCAAATTATGAGGATAGAGGATCGAAGCAGAGATCTATGTTTTCAAACCTACAGAATCAAAATATCCTAAGGATAATATTAGGTTCTCTCTCTCTCCCTCTAATTGTTTCTCATGATCATGTGAATGGACATGCTATTTTATGATGCATTGATATATGCCTTTGTATCATTTTAAATTTGTATGCCAATACGATGCATGTCGAACCCCGTAGGCATTCGGTTTGTTCTTAAAACTATCTTTTAGAGCTCGAGATTGGATCAAGATTCATTTAACTCGTGAAGGTTGGTCGCTTAATAATAGATAAGATTTTATTCCTATCTATTATTGCCAATCAACCCATAAGGGCATCTGTTGAGTGCCACAAGATAGGTATCACGTAATCACTACCTAATAAAATATTGAGAAAGTGAGTTTTCATCTCGTAAAGCCAAAACCAGAGAAAGTTCAGACTTCACTCTTATTTACAAATTGGTTATTGATCACATAAATGACCATTTGTGGTTAATTATTCCAACCTTCTTCTCAAGCATTACGAGCTAAGAAATTAAATGGCGCATTGCAAGCACATAAAAAGTGATAAATCATACATGCATAAAAAAGTGTTTAAATAAATTATGCATAAAATAGAAAATTGATTGATATCATTTTGATGAGGATGTTGTCCTCACATGCATGCTTACAAAAAAGCAGAGTCTCGAGTGTATTTTGGAAGAACTAGGGCATTAGACCTATGGGCCTTTTGCAAAGAGAATTATGTTGATTAATCTTATGGTAAAAAATATTTTATTTTAGAGAAATAAATTCTTAGCTTACATGTAACACCCTTCTCGATTATGAATTCTCTATACCATCTATATTACTATTCATTTTCCTACAATTTCGTTAGCACAACGGCTTAAAAATTGTGCTACCCAAACCTGCAATTTCAGATTTAAGCACTCCCAATATGTATACTCCTCCTCCAATACTTCATAACATACATTGCACTTCTATATTACTCTTTAATTCATCATCATCACAACATAGCAAAACATATAACATTCCTATTCTTTTCATCACATTCACACACATATTAGTTTACACATAAGTAATTAGTAGAAATTATTACAACAATATGTTCCACAATTAATTTACATAACTTAATTTATACCTATTATATTACATAATACAATAACTTCATAGTGCGCAAATGTACATGCCATTCTCATCCTCGAGCATCTTTTAATTCCTGAGTATCTATCCATATGAGCGGTTAATAAACCATGTGCTAAGCAATCGTGTTGCCTAGTGGTGGATACTACTACACAAAATTTCATTTAATTCATTTTGTGGACTTAAATTAATTTATTGACTATTATTTTTAATAAATTTTCATCACCAAATAAATTCAAAATTTATTCCTTACTTATCCAATTTATTCTTTAATGATTTTGAAAATATTCTTTCATGTTTAATTTCATGAATTTCTCTGTTCAGTTGCAAACTTACCAGTATAACCCTAAGTTTGACTTTCTCCTTAATGTTGACAAATTTTGATATTTTGTTTGATTTTTCTAATTTTGAGTCAATTTAACTCCAAATTTGACCCGATTGATTTTCTTAAATTTTTAAGTTAATTTAATTATAAAAATTACATTTTAGTCCTTAAAATTTCTCTTTTAATGGAAAATTTCATTTCAGTCCCTAAACTTTTTATTAATTACACTTTTGGCCTTATTGCACTCATTGACTATTTTAATCATTTTATTCACTCACCTTATACTTAATTACCATCTTGTCCATAATTTATCATATAATTACATTTTTACCTCCATTAAAATTAGTTATTTATTTTCACCTTTTGTTTAATTTATTGCATTTTTCCTATGTTGTACATTATGCTTGCTATTTAAATTCCGTTTTTCTTACACAGTTACCAAAATGCCCATGGTAGTAGACAGTAGAAATCCTTGAATCGGATATGCAGGATGAGGACTATCTGAATATTCTATTTCATTGTCTGTAATTATGAGGCCTCTATACTAATTAACTATCTGGAAATTTTATCTATCTGTCTGTCTAATTTTACCGTGGTATAAAATCCCTATGGCTAGCCATTTTATGCTAATGTCCTGGATTAGCCACTAAATACTAAGGGCAACTTAATGTCACAGATTGGATTACATTTAAACTTTAATTACTTAAGCATATCATTATGTATTCAATTATTCATTGTCATATTTATAAAATTTTATTAATATTTTTTTTTCACATGACTTCACATATAGATAATATATAACACATAAATATAAATTTAATCAAGCATTCACCATATGAATTCGATTCGGCCATCACCATACCATGCTTTATCTTTCTTCTTTTTATGCCATTTACCTTACTAACATTAATTTATATATGTATATGTTCATCGATGTACATTTTCGCTCATTATCTTTTCATTTCCTAATTGTTCACCATTATGTATCATATCCAATTTTACATGTGTCTATTATTTTCATGTTTAATTTATCTACAGTTATCAATTTATTGTTCTAAAGCTAGAATTACATTTAATCCTTCATTAACTAACAAAATTCCATAGCAATATACATAGGTAACCATTTGGCCACTTCCATTTCTCTCCCTAATTAATTAATTCCCATGTAATTTCAAGTTTATTTCATCTTATCTCATCATACTACACATTCCCCTTAAGCTAAATTAAATTGTTTCTTTAAATCTTATAGTTACATAATGAGTAATTTATAGAGAAATTAATGTATAAATAAAATTAAGTGTATGTTTAGTATCCACTAACCTTTTTCAAGCTTGAGCGCACCTAAACTTCTTCCTCCTTGCTTTCTTCTTCTTTCTCTTTCTCTTTTCTTTTTTCTACACCTATGGCCAAATATGGAAGGGGTTATTCCATGAGTTTTCTTTCACATTTCTAGCTTCTAATTAAAATATACTAATCCTACTAAGCATGCCTAATCAAACTACCTAAAAATTCCCAACCAAAATTCACAAAAATACCATACTTTACCTAAAGTGTGCAATCACTTTCTTCCCAAATTTATTCTTCTTGCTCTAACTTAAATTTAGGAGTGAAGAGGATGTTTTAATGTGCACTGGGGTTAAATTTGAGCTGAAGTGGTGAAGAAAAGAGAGAGAAATAGAGAAAACCTAATTCTAAAGGGATCGCCAATTTTAAAAGAGAAAGGGGAAGTATTTATTGAATTTTTGGAAGAAAAGTAGAGAATTCTAGACCTCTTTCATCTGCCTAATTATCTCCCAATCCAATGGCTCAAATTCTTTCTCTAACTATTTGATCCAATGGCTTAATTTTAAGCCATTTATCACACTCTCATGGATTTCTACACATCTCCAGAATGTGCTGAATTTATAAAAAATTCTTGGATATTTTAGATGGACAAAAATGCCCTTGGCTAAATTTATTAAGCCTATTATTTCCCCTAATTGATTTATTTTGATTTTTCATCAATTTTTGGCTATTTTTTGAAAATTAATGTTCCCGATGTCAGAATGCCATGAAATTTTGCTCCAAGTGTACATACATATGCATTAGCTTATGGTTGAAGTTTCAAGTCATTTTGATATTATTTCAATATATTTACAACTTCAAGATAAAGTAAAACATGCATTAATTGCTCCACTTTCATAATGTAAATATGATGAATGACCTATTACTTTGACTGTCTTAAATTCCTTTCGACTATAAACTATTTTTGTGAAATGAAATATCATGTTTCATAATACATGACTGAGGTGTCTCACATTAATTAATGAAGGTTCCCGTATGAGTATCGGTGTGAGTTGATTCCACTGATGAGATTCCATAGAGAGTATATAGACCTTAAAGCATACAATATTGTACTAGAAGTTATATGGACTATAAAATGTCCACTAAGTTTCATGTATTGTGTTTATGAAATGCATACATGTGACATCGAGACTTTGTCTGATAATTATGATATGTAATGCTTGTTCTTTATGATCACATGCAACTCTGCCAGTCTGTTTATTTATATATAAATGTTTACACACATGTTGGCATGATGATAACATTCATTTAACCAAGTGCAATGTATGACATAAAATGATGATTGTAAGGGAATTAAGTTACCACGCTAAGATAACATGAAAGATGTAAAGTTTATGAATCTAATATGAGATTTGTTTGATATATGGAAGTAATTATTATGACTAAGAGGATTGCTTGTAGATGTTATATGACTTAAGAACACCCTTATACTATGAATCATGTCAAATGCCTATCTTATGTGAACAATGTGATTTACTACATTAAGTAGAAACTTTGTACTATTAATAACTATGATGTCCAGACTCATGAATAAAAGGATTATAAGATAAAGGGTAAAACAATAGAGAAAGTGATGAATGGATAAGCTTTCAGGAAATGAAATGAGTCACATAACGTTTTAGATTATTGAAAAAAAATGGTATTCATTAGTATGGTTTGAGGACTCCTTTTTGATGTTCACTGAGAAATAAGCATTATGCTATACTTATATGTTTTTCTATGATATGGTGAAATTTTTCGATATACTCTAATTATAAGAGATTATCTATAGAGTTTTGGTTTCCCACTAAGCTTTATAGCTTAGCACGGGTTTGTTTATCCGTGTAGGTTTTAGGATAAGCTCCAGTGGATTGGTAGCTACTGTGACTTGACCACCATTGATAAAGATGATCGGGAAAGTTTTTATTGCTTGAAGTTTTCAGAATACTTGAAAGCCCAATTATGTTATGATTCTTTATCTATAAGCTTGATTATTTTATGGTGGAATGTAATTATAGCCTATTTTATTATTTATTATTTATGCCTAATTTTTACCATGTTTATGATGATGATTGATGATTATCCATGGTTAGTGGATTAGGGTGTTACATTGAGTATATAGAAAACATTCATTCACTAGTATAGTTATAAACTAGATATTAACGATGCATAAATTCATTATGCACATAGCTTATAATTCTAGTATGTACATGTGATACTATATGCTGTAAATTTATATATATAAAATGTAACCTCCTATAACATCACATTTTCCATATACAATATAGAGTTTAATACAAAGATAGTATAAGCATCAAGTGAAGGATTATTTCATGCCATTATCTTAAACTTTACGTGATATTTTTCTATACTTTGAATTAAGCCTGCACTTTTTTTAAAGAAATGGATAATGGGTTAAAATATAATGTTAGCATCCAAAGGTATGAGTAAGATACCTAAAGGTATTAAACTTTAGACCCAAATAGGGCCATAGATGTACTGTATTAGGACCTAAATGAGGTCGAGCCATACTATACTTGAAGACTTAAATAGAGTTGAACTATAATTTAGATCGATCAAATGACCCAAATGGGATAGTTTACAAACTAAACTGGACTATTTATGATCCAAAAGGGACCATTTCTATACTTTATGACCGAAATGGGGTCAAAACTATAATATCAATACTGCAAATTACCCTTATAGGCATACTTAACCATCAGCATCCTAGACATAATGCAGACAGTTAAATCTCTTTCCTTTATCTTTATATACTGTACTTTTTTTCATCATATATATAAAGATATTCAAATACACTCATGTTTAACTATGAGCAAGGCATACTATACATGTGCATATATAAACTTCCTATAAGTATGATAACATATACACATTTCAATATTAATATTCTGTAGTTGTAATCGGTTTCAAGGCATGTAACTCTTTCACAGGTGCATGATAATGATACTTAACACCATGCTATATTGAATTCCTTTAATCACATGATATTTGAGTACATGTCTGTAACATATTTAACTTTGAAGTATACTATACAATTAGAACCATTTAGCATCATGATTGTATAATCATGTATGCACACACATACTTTACTATCATCTTTATATGATATTTTTATCATAATAATAATTATATGGATACATTATGTAAGTACATTATCATTTTACAATTGCATATATAAACACACATATGTTTATATATATGAATATATATATATATATATATATATATATATATATTTATTTATTTATTTATTTATTTTTAATCATACCATCACATATTTGTACAATACTTGTAAACATAACAATTCTATAATATCATACAGTCATAATATAACATAATGGCATAGGCATTCAAGCATTCATATACTATTTCATGTAGACAATGAAGGTCATATAAATATGTTATTTTTAGTTTCATGGATATCCTTACACTATAAAGTTAGCATTTTCTATAAATTTATAGAGCATTTCTTAACTAATTATCTTCATTAAATCACTCTAAAATCATTAAATTACACCCTAGAAACATTACAACATCAAAGGGTAATGTATATATGCTTTGGATATCTTGTAAGAGGATATTAGGGGCAAATAGAAAGTATGTTCTATTGCAATCACAACTATAGTGATGAGCATGACTGAATGTGCATCTTAAAATACCTCAACCAAGGAAACACAACCCCTACTCATGAAATTCTACTAGCAAATTCTAGTGTCTAAATTGAACATTAATTTAGACATAATAAATAATATTTTTAGGAAAAATGGTTTTCAAGAAACTTATTCCTCTATTTTCTAGTTTCTAAAAATTTAAAAATCATCTCATTATCAACCCTAAATCTCAAGATATTAAAGAAACAATACCTTCTATGCCCATTAATAGGGCTACAAGCATATTTGATTTTCAAGCCTAAATATGACAAATATAGGGACAAATTTAAAATTTGATTTCTTCATACAAAATTTAGATATGTGAGTCTAGTTTCTAACCTAACCAGAATTATTCAATTTTATGCTCTTAAACTTGACTTATTGGCAAAAGAGTACTATTAGGTCAAGTAAACCTAAGACCAAATTTATTGAATAGACTTGCATGTAAATTTATAACTTTGAAAATGATGTTTTTTAAGAAATTTCATAACAAATATATGATCATACATTCTTATTATCACAAATTTATCTCAAAATCACTTCAAAATAACTTCCAATTGAGACTTTACCAATTTACTTATTTAGTTTTCATCAAATAACACATGTAAGATATAAATCTTCATATCTCACCTCTATAACTATATCACCAACTCAAAATGTACCTATTAGACATTTTATCCATATTTCCACATATTTCAACCACATTCAAGATAAGTAGAGTTCCCAAACCTAACATGTAACACCAAATCTGCCATAAAATCCTTTTTTCCTCCATTTCTTTATCTTTCACTCTTCTTGCTAGGTAAATCCTTAAAAACACTGCTAGTCCAGCCTTCCACACATGTATGATAATGGAAATGAAAGGATGGTTTTGGGTGAAGGGGTCAGATTTTAAAAGAAATGAGGGATAAATGAGGTTATAGATTTTAGAGAGAGAAGAGAGAAGTAGGGGAAATACATATTTTAGAGAGAGAAATGTTTCTTCTTTTTCTCTTGTTGAAATGGCTGGCTCCTAAGTCCCCAAACTCCTTTTTAACTACTAGGTTTACACGAGACTTTTAGTGGATGATGATATCATCAATGACCCATAAAAATTTCACCTTAAATTCTTTTCCTTTTCCTTTTTCATTTACAAATGCACACCAGCTAACTTTTCTTTTATTGAAATTGACTCAATACATCAAACCTATATCACCATTGACCACTTAACTATACTTTTTTTTTCTAATTACACACTTTTGTACCTTAATGTTAAATGGCTCTTTTACCATTTTTCACTTTAGAAATTTATTTCTCAATATCTTAATTTATAATATTTCATCTAACTAAGCTTAATTAGACCTTATTATCACAATAATTCCTATGAATTCCCCTAGGGCCTCTTTTTGGTATTTACAAATCTTTTTCCTTAATGAATTTTGTCATTAAAATTCACACCTGTAACCTTTACCCATGTGCATCACATCATCCCTATACCTCTATGTCGATCAAATTCAACTTTCATCCCATACTATCTCACCTAGCTTCTCTTATCCTTATCTTTGTGTCGATTAAATTCTTATTTAAGTTTATTTCCTTATAAGAATAACCTTTTCATGCTATTATATCATTATCGTGCTCAATGTATTTCCTATTAGTTTTCTTTTTAGTTAGGGCCTATAAATGTGATATGATGCTATTCATATCTTGTCAAAAAGGATGTTTGATGCTATGCTATGAGTGAATGATGATTTCATGTATGTAATATAATGCAATTGCGTATTCTCATGTAATACGAATGTTTTGCGCCATGCCAAACTATGAAATGTTTAATCAATTGCCTACACTTGTTAAGGAATCATTAATAGGTATACAGAGCATAGTAATGAACCTTAATTCATTACCATAATAACTTCAAATATGGAAAACATTATCAAACCTACATATACTCTTTCTCATATATCATCTTGAAATAATTGCCATATACTCTAGTAACACACTTATACCATAATTCAAACACTATCCATATATATATATATGTATATATATCCTTTACTTGGTTAATTTGAAGTAAAAGTCCATTAGATATACTATCATACAAATAAGTTACTTTTAAAACTTCCATCTTGTCTAGTATTCTAAAAGTGTATATATGCATTTTCCATTATGAAGAATACTATCAATACATATAAATAAATATCCAAAAGAAGAGGATAAATGCAAGAAGGTTCTTCTATGACATCTCACTTTGTTAAAACCTTAGTCCTAATAGTCTATACCAATATAGTTAAATCAATAGACTTGCCCCTTTTCAGTTTGATCTATCTCTTATATCTGAGGTTCATCAAAAGTGTTAAGCTTTTTTTTCACTTGTTGATGATGGCCTGCTTTTCTTTTGAGGTTTCGAGCAATTCATGATAAAATGATTTGTATGCCCATAATTAAAATAAGACCTTTTTGTAACTCTAAACACACTCAATTGGTTTCTAGAGCAAAATAAGAATTTAGGAGCTTGAGCTCTTCAACCTTGTCTTGTTACACCTAACATAGATCACAATATGATACTAGAAGAACCATTTTCCATCGCCTTTTTTGTTTTACTTGCTTCCACTTTTTCTATACTCTTATTTCTATTTTAAATAGTCTCACATTTTCTTTTGAGATCTCTTAATGCACTATACTCGGTTAAATCTTGTAAAATTTGAGTCAAATTACGACTTATATCCATTAATCCCTTTACTAAATAAGCTAATATCGAATTAGGAGTTACATTTATAGATTCGAGGGTAGAAATGTTTGAAACCCTAGTGGTGCTAACTTTTCCACTTTCTTTTTTATTTTCTTTTGCCTCATCCATCTTTGAATCTATAACAAAACAAAGTAAGGATATTTGCATTAGGCAAACACACAATAACTTCCTGTGAAAATTAACTTCTATACTCATATTAACAAAAAATGACTAAATCAATGCTCTGATACCACTATGTAACATACCAATCTATAGCATATATATCCTCTAATATACTTCAAGGATTAAGTATAATCAAGTGAACTAATCTTAACTTAGTACCATTGAATAATTATGTATAAAAAATTTAAAACATAACATATAAGCTTTACCATTTGAAACATAAACTTCATATGTGTCTTTTTAAACATTACACTAATTATAATATTAAACATCTTCACTTTACAAAATTTGTAAAGAAAATTAAATACTTTATAACCAAAAAGAACCCAAAATGAAGATTGTACTTTCAGTCTCTCCTATGACTTGTGTTAGCCATCCCATTGCAAATATTATCCCTAAGAAGAAGACCTATCTTAACCACCTACATGGATAAAAACATATGCTAAGCTATAAAGCTTAGTAGGGAATATAAAACATACAGATGACCTCTTTTGAAAGTCATCAAAATAATGCACACACGTATAAATATCTTAGAGCAAATAAACCAATTGTTTAAAACAATAGCAATATGATCCTAACATTTTCCAATACTATTCAATTTCATATTCTTGCTATAACTGATGTCAATCACTTATCAACAATCTCATTTATTTAATAGTTATTTACTCTTACAATTAGTCATATTCCTTAACTATATATTTCAATATTCTATGTTTATTCATTTCTAACCACTTTGACTTACTAATAGTTCTTAAATATATGTTAATATCAATTTAAGTTTATTGGGATACACATTTGTATGTCATAAAACTTTAAGCTAATAAACTGAAATCCTTATGCATTAACTAATACTAATAATTTCCATGCTTTAGACATATTCGTAACATATTCCATGCATAAGATGTGTTTTCACTCACTCAATTAATTATTATTCCTATTATTCCCTTTTATCTTTTCCTTGGTACCATTCTCATTTCCTAAAGCATGGCAATGTTATTATTATAATTCAATGTCAAACACATATTAAATTAACATGTATGAGTTTGTAATTCATTTAGGTTTACATGCAAGAATTTGCACATATTATTTTTACATATTAAGCAACCAACATGTAGCTATAAGGAATATATCTTAGCCAATGCAACTATTAAAAGGCATCGCCAAGCATAAATTCATATACATATATCTTGTGTACCTGGGTATAGGAAACACTAAAATTTACATTAATAAACTCATAGCTTTCAAATAAAAGGAGTAACATATATCATTTATCAATATCAAACTAGTAGCATGAGTATATAGAAAACATTCATTGATTAGTATAATTTTGAACTAGACATTAATGATGCACAAATTCATTATACACATAGCTTATAATTCTAATATGCACATGCAATACTATATGCTATAAATATACATATATAAAATGTAACCTCCTTTAGTATCATGTTTTCCATATACAATATAGAGTTTCATATAAAGATATTTTGAGCTTCAAGTGAAAGATTATTACATACGATTATCTTTAACTTTATGTGATATTTTTCCATACTTCGAATTAAGCCTGCACTTTTTCTAAAGAAGCGAAGAACGGGTTAAACTATAATAGTAGCAACTGAAGGTATAAATAGGATACCCAAAGGTATTAAACTTCAAACCCAAATGGGCTAAAATTGTACTATATTAAGACCCAAATGTGGTTAAGTTGTACTGTTCTTTAAGATCCAAACGAGATTGAACTATACTTTAGACTGGTCAAGTGGATCCAAATGGGGTTGGCTACAACCCAAACGGGATCAAAATTGTACAATCATAGCTACAAATTACCCTTATAGGCATGCCTATCTATCCACATCCTAAACACAATACAGACAGTTAAATCTCTTCACTTTATCTTTTTGTACTTTACTCTTTTCTCTTCATATGCATATAGATATTCATAGACACTCATGTATAACAATAAGCAAGGTATACTATGCATGTTCATATATAAACTTCGAATTAGTATGATATCATATACACATTTTAATATTGATATTCTATACTTGTAATCATTTTTAAGGCTTGTAACTCTTTCACAGGTGCATGATAACGACACTTAACACCATACTACATTGAATTCATTTAATCATATGATATATGTCTACATGTTTGTAACATATTTAGCTTTGAAGTATACTATACAATTAGAACCATTTAGTAGCATGATTGTATAATCATATATGCACACACATACTTTACTTCCATCTTTATATTATATTTTCATCATAACTATAATTATATGGAAACATTATGTCAGTACATTATCATTTTACATTTGCATATTTATACACTCATATGTATGTATATATCTATATATATTTATTTATTTTTAATCATACCATCACATATTTGTATAATACCTATAAACATAACAATCCTATAATATCATACAGTTATAATATAACATAATGGCATAGACATCCAAGCATTCATATACTATTTCATACAGACAATCAAGGTTATATAAATATGTTATTTTTAGTTTCATGGATATCATTACACTATAGAGTTAACATCTTTCTCTAAATTTATAGAGCATTTCATAACTAATTCGCTTCATTAAATTATTCTAAAATCATTAAATTACACCTTAGAGACCTTACAATATCAAAGGGTTATGTATATATGCTTTGGATATTATGTAGGAGACACTAGGGGCAAAAAGAAAGCATGTTCTATCGTTGTCAAGATCATAGTCATGAGCGTAATCATGAGCATGACAAAAGGTACATTTCAAAACACTATAGCCAAGGAAACTCAACTCTCTATTTATGAAGTTCTACGGATAGATTCATGTGTCTAACTTGCACATTAGTTTAGACATACTAAATGATATTTTTATGAAAGGAAGTTTTCTAGAAACTTATTCCTTTATGTTTCTAGTCTCTAAAACATTAACAATCATCTCATTATCACCTCTAAATTTTAAGATAATAAAGAATCACTACCGACTATTTCCATTAATAGGGCAGCAGGTATATCCGATTTTCATGCAAAAATATGACCAACTTAGAGACAAATTTGGAATTCAATTTCTGCATATGAAATTTAGATATAGGAGTTTAGTTTCTAAACCAACTTGAATTATTCAATTTTCTACTCTACAACTTTTGGTATTTGTAATAGAGTGCAGCACCCTCAATGCAAAAACCCTATTACACATGTATCATGAATACTATTAATCATGCTTATACTACATGTTCATTTAATCATCATTTAGCCATTAATCTTGCCATATGGTTTCATACGCTTATATTCATGCTACAAGTCTATTCCTATTTTCCATTTCATACCTATTATCATGCATACTAGACTGTCTGAATATTACTTTATGCACACATATTCTGTCTTAGCTTTACTACTAGTGAGTTACAGTATTCCATATAGGTTTTATACATATCATAAGATAACTGGCCATTATACAAAAATATAAGATAATTGTAATACAAAACATCCTATATAAAGGTTATCAGTCGACGGTTGGCCCTTCCTGATGCAGGGAACGTCCCTCAACAAAATTCTTGCTATTTGTACCTACATAGATAAATAACCCATGCTAAGCTATAAAGCTTAGTGGGGAACATCTACAAATGAATGACCACTCACACAAGTCATCAAAACATACATATACAATGTATATAATAAATAACATATACAACATATCATGTCATTAATAACAAATACTTTAAAGCATAACATATATTCTCATGTTCCTAATCATTGTACCCAGAAGAGTAACAAATATGCTCATATTCATAATTCATATAGACAGCAATTTCCCATGTAAACATATTCAAATAAAACATAATTCTTGTGGTAAACCAACATTATAATCCACAATATCAATCTTTAGTCAAATCACTTTAACTGTTTAATTTTGATCATTACTATGAATAACATTTAGCCTGCCTTAACTTTATCGGTGGATAACGGGAACTATGGATACACATCGGTATCAAAGAAGGATATCCGAAGATATCAAATCTATAGACCCAAACGGGGCCAAACTGTACTGTGGACCTGTCAAGCATACTCAAACGGGGTAGCCTATCAACCCAAACGGGGCTGATCATGATCCGAATGGGATCATATATACTATGGACCCAACCGGGCCAAACTATGGCAGCTGCAATTTTCCTATTGGCGCCTATCTATCCACATCTAAAACTCTATTGCAGGCAGAACTATATTCGTGTTCAATTCACATATTAATATTGTATTCATAGTATAATGTTGTGTACATATACACAGTCTTATATAACTATGAATTCTCTGGTGCATAATCAGGTATATGCACATTTCACATGCCAAGTTATACATCTGGCTTATTCAAATCTGTATGACTGTACAATTTACATCATAACATATAGGCATGACATATAATCATCATATCATATACATAATCATAAATGTACATACCTGTGGGTACATTTGCATATAGTTGATTTATTCTGATGAGCATGTTTCCACACATATATAAACCTTTATCATCATTCAAGTCATATGCTATACAACATATCAACATGTTTCCATATGGGCATACACACATGCCAAGGTCATACTATTATAGTCCCTATTTTATAGCATAGGTATACATTCATAGGTAAATTTTCAATGTAAATGATACAAATTTATATACACACAAGTATATGACTCGTATACTTGCATTCAAGGTCTATTTTGTTCAGTCATATGTGCAACACATGGGGGTAGCCTAATATACTGATAAAGGAGGATAAAAAACATAGTTATGGGCCAAAATCATGCTGTCACGCTCGCGGCAAGTGTCGCGCTCGCGATAGTATACTTGGCCATACGAGTTTTTCACCCTGATCCCAAAATCCTGCAAACTGCTTAATAATATTATTTTGTACATCATTTTTGACACACTAAATGGCCTTTTTAAAAAAGTTATCTTCTACAAAGTTGTAGATATACATTTCTAGTTTCTATAACATCAAAAATATTTTCAATATCATTTCTAGAACTCGAGATATGTTGAAATTACTAAAGAATGTTCATCATAGTAGGCAACATAGAATTTCCGATTTTCAAGTGAAAATAGGAAATGTTGTGGGCATTATTTGACTTTGTTTTCTTCATATAAATTGTAGGTTTTTAAGTATATTTTAAGTAGGAATTTACCTCATGTCAATCTGAGCATTGTACAATCATTTATTAAGATTTTACCCAAGCTGTTCAATATTAGCATCAAAGATGCATCTAATATTCCATCAATGTAGTGATTAATTTAGAGGCCAACTTAGTGATATTTTTCAAATACACTTTTATACATATATCTCATATGGAACTATCAAAATTACTAAAGCTTTAAATTAAGATCCCTAGCTCATTTTATAGCTTAATTACAGTCAATAATTTCAGCAAATCTTCATGTAACACATACTGTAACATATTCTAAATTCATAACTCATCCCTATTATTTCATCTATCACACACATGCACCTTGATGATATAATCAAAAATCACATGCATGTAATGTGAGTACCATCCCATACCTTTCTATCTCCTCTTTCTTTAACTACAACACAAGTCATCCCCAATCCATCATTTCCAGCAACCAAGCCCATCCGAAATTCACATAAGGAAATGAAGAAGAAGAAGAAGAAGAAGGGGATGAATATATCCCAAAATTATACCATACCTTTATAATCTTTATCAATATCTTATTGATTAATTAACATGCATAAAGTTTTCCTTAAGATTTCTTTGAGACATTGGTTATTCAAGTTTAAGGAAATAAGAACTCTCCCTCTTCATCAAACTCAGCCGACCAACTCACCACCATCTGTATTTTCTCTTTCCAACCACTACCTTTCAACCTATATAATAATAAGGCAAATTCTCCAAGTGATCCTTTCAAGTTTTTGCATGTTACCAAGACTTCCTACCAAATCTTGCATGTCACAATTCATTCCCACAAGCTAGTCTATTCATAATTCAATCCCACCAATTAACCTCTTATTTACATTAGCCTCTCCTCAATTCTTAAATTCTCAATTGACCCCATAAAATGTCATAATTACCAATTTACCCCAAATCAATAATTATACTCCAATTAAACCCTCAATTCAAATTACATCACACTAATCAATTTATTTTTCATGCCATCAAAATAAAAAAAATGTCATTTATCCCTTAACAAATTATTTATACGAATTTCTCATTAAATTCTTAATCTTAATCAATTAAAACTCCTCTCAAAACATGAAATTTAATTAGGGTCATGTAAAGGGTCTCACAATTCTCTCCCTCTTAAGGAATTTCGTCCTCGAAATTCATACCTGATTTAAATAATTGAGGATATTGCTTTCTCATAGCTGCCTCTGGCTCCCAAGTTACTTCTTGTACACCATGATGTTGCCAGAGTATTTTAACTAGAGGGATCTGCTTGCTCCTCAATTATCTGATTTCCTTAGCCAGGATTTCCTTCGGTTCCTCATCAAAAGTGAAATCCGGCTGTAACTGAATATCTTGAACTTGTAACTTGTGAGATTCATCTAAGCGAGATCTTCGAAGCATAGTTACATGAAACACGTCATGAAGCTTGGCCAATTCCATCGGAAAAGCCAATCTATAAGCTACTGGTCCGACTCTTTGAAGAATTTCGTACGGACCAATAAATCTCGGACTAAGTTTTCCTTTTTTCCCAAATCTAAGCACTTTTCTCCAAGGAGATACCTTTAAAAATACTTTATCACCCACTTGGTACTCAATATCCCTTCTTTTAAGGTCAGCATATGACATTTGCCTGTCACTTGCTTCTTTCAGCCTCTGCTTGATAACTTGAACCCTTTCTTCTGTATCTCTAACAAGGTCAGGACCAATTAACTTACATTCAGTCAACTCAGTCCAGCAGGCTGGAGTTCTACATTTCCTGCCATACAAAGCCTCATATGGTGCCATTTGAATACTCTTCTGATAGCTGTTATTATAAGCAAATTCCATTAAGGCTACATATTTATCCTAACTTCCAGAAAACTCCAAAGCACATCCTCTCATCATATCTTCTAGAATCTGAATAACCCTTTTAGATTGCCCATCCGTTTGAGGATGAAAAGCTGTACTTTACTTGAGCTGTGTTCCCAAAGCTTGCTGTAAAGTTTTCCAAAATCTCGATGTAAACCTTGGATCTCGATCTGAAATTATAGACACAGGTATACCATGTAACCGTACAATCTCATTCACATACAATTCTACAAGCCTATCCATAGAATAATCTGTTTGAACCGGTAAGAAGTGAGCTACTTTTGTTAACTTATCCACTATTACCCAAACAACATCATATTTCCTTTGAGTAAGAGGCAAACCAGTAACAAAATCCATGGTAATGTCTTCCCACTTCCACTGTGGAATTGGAATGGGATTTAGGAGACCTAAAGGAAACTGATGTTCTGCTTTCACTTGCTGACATGTTAGACATTTAGTAACATAATCAACAATATCCTTCTTTATGCCAGGCCACCAGTAAAATTGTTTCAACTCTTGATACATCTTGTTCCCACCAGGGTGCATAGTAAATACTGTATTGTGAGCCTCATTCAATACTGTTCTCTTTAATTCTTTGTCATCAGGAACATATAATCTATTTTGATAATACACACCCCCTTCCTTTTTCACTGAGTACTCAGACTGGGTCCCTTCATGTGAAGACTTCAAAATCTGTTGCAACTTTTTATCATGTTTTTGTATTCATTAAATAACACATGCAAGGTATAAATCTTCAGATCCCATCTCTATAACTATATCACCAACTCAAAGTGCACCCATTACACATTTTGTCTATAATTTTACACATTACAACCATATGCAAGATGAGTAGAGTTCCCAAACCTAACATGCAACACCAAATCTGCATCAAACCTTGTTTTCCTCAATTTATTTTTCTTTCACTATTTATGCTTGCTAAATCCTTGAAAACATCTTTTGTCCAGCCTTCCACACATGCATGATAATGGAAATGTAAACATGTTCATGGGTGAAGAGGTTGAATTTCAAAAGAAAAGAGGGAGGAATAAAGTTATAGATTTTAGAGAGAGAAGAAATATGTAAGGACCCAAAATAGGCTCTAGTAGAATTCAAGGGCAATTACATGTTATTAAAGTCTAATTGAGTATTATTGGGTGAATTATTAAGAGTTAAGATATTAATTAGAGTAAAAATGTTATTACGTTATCATTAATTATGTGATAAATGTGTAAATAATATGGTATGAATTTTATAAGGTCATAATTAAATTATTATGGTTGGTTTAATAATATTCAAGGGTGTAATTGAAGTAAAAAGTATTAATTTGGGGTAAATTTATAATTATGGTATTTTAGGGGCAAATTTTGGATAAAAGTATAAATTGAGAGGTCAATTTAAGAAAAGGAATAAATTGATAGGTCAATGGATGAAAGGAATTAAAAGGAGGGGATAATGTTTAACATGCAAATACTAGCTAGGTTAAATTGTGACATGCAAAAGGTTTAAGGACTAAAAGAGATATTTTCCTTAGCACTATATAAGTCAAAGATAGTGGAAAAATACAGATTTTATCATTCTCTCTTGCAAATTCAGCCATTAAACTTGAGTGAAAACCTCTCATTTTAGGTTACATGCATGGATGGTTAGCAAGGATCAAGGCTACAAGTAGTAATGTGAAGAACAAGTTAGTGTATATCTACTAGGTAATTAACTTAATTTGATAATTCTTCTTCTCCTACTCCATATTCTTATTTTGATTAATAGTAGATTGGATTAGATGCTGGAAGTTTGTGTTAATGGATGAAATTATTGTGAAAGGAAAAGAAGGTGAAAATTAAGAACATGAAAGAAGAAGATAGTGAGAGGAAAAGGAGAATTTTCAAGAATATTTGAGTTGCATGTCCAGGTTTGGGAACTTATTCTTCCTGCATGTGTGTGGATATCAATGTTTATGCATGGATTAATTAATTTTGATGGTAATTTATTAGTTTATTTAAGGTTAATAAGAGATTTAAATAGGAAAATCGTGTTTTTGAATGTTGAGGAAAAACTGGGTGTGGTTCTTGTGAACCAGCCTGCTTGTTTTGTCCATATCTAGAGTTGTGTACCTCGGCTTGAGGTGATTCAAAATTTTAAGTAAACTAGATTCAATTATCTACAATTCATTAGAAGAAGTCG
The DNA here is from genome assembly GCA_037975025.1 of Excoecaria agallocha. NCBI lineage: Eukaryota > Viridiplantae > Streptophyta > Magnoliopsida > Malpighiales > Euphorbiaceae > Excoecaria > Excoecaria agallocha. The sequence goes on along the minus strand of CM075810.1, from coordinate 56,362,250 downwards.
TGGCTTGATTCCGTTGTTAAGGAACTCATAAAATTCGTACAACGGAACTGTTTGTGTGTATAGGCAGTTTTGAATAGTTACCAATATTTTAACCATAACTCCTTGTATCTAAGTCATAATTGAGTGAGGTTTTATTCTAAGTAAACATGATATAATGATAAACAACTTTGTAGAAGATAGCAAGGGCTAAATATGTTTGTATACTATCCAAATATTCATTTGAAATTTTAATGACCTGTTATTCTCGGTTCTGGAATAGATTGTAGAAAATATGATATATCTCCTTGTATAGTGAACAAAATACTATGAGGTTAAATTCTGGGAACAATAGACTTCTAAACCTATACTTTTCATGAAGAAAGTAAAGCCTAAATCTTTCCTTAAGCTTGTCCAATTTTAGCTTAATTTCAGACCTATATACAACATTGTTAATATGAACAGTAATTAATAAAGTGTAAAATCATTTTTGCATGCGTTTTATTTTGCATGAATATGATGATATTGATTGTGTTATTATAATATTTTGTTTATGGTAGAGATTAATCGAAAGCATGCAAATCAAAGTTGAAAGAAGAAAAGTTAATTAATTTAAAATTCTGGGTTAAGTTTCTATGAACCAGTTTTGGAATTTTGTAGATATCGCGAGTTTTATAGCTCCAATTTGGGAAATTCCAATTGATAATTAAACTTAAGACATGGATTCATAGTTTTGTAGAAGAAACCTAAATGTGATTCTGTCCTGAAGTATTTTTGATTTTTACTTGAATTTCGTAGTGAGATGATGTCTAGTTGTAGAGAGCTGGTTCCAGTATTTTTGAAATAATGTTTGATAGAGAAGTATAAATCCTATGAGGAAAAATCCTGGATAAAATAGACTTATACGAGAACAATTTTTGTGGAGGAAGGTTGGCTTAAATCTGTACAAATTTTCTTCTATGAATTTTCTAATTAGTAACTAAAACTGATTTTGTTATTATGAACTGTTGTCTAGTGTTAACAAACAGCTTGTAGTATTTTTCATATAACTCATGATAGAAAACTCAAAATGCTATGGGACAAAATTCCAGTTAAAATAGACTTATAGGAGTACAACCCTTATGAATAAATGTTAGTTCAATTCTGTACTTATTTTGTTCCACGAATTTTTCAATATGGTCACACAAACTGTTTTAAATAAAAATGCACTCTTGGACAGTCTGTAATGTTTGGGTTATAAATCCTAATTTAATTGTCCTATTTGACTGGTATTTGAAGCATGAGAAACTAGTGATATAAAATATTATTATTTAAAAGTCCAATTCGGTTAATTCGGCCATTTAGCATGGCAAAATTAAAATGTTAAACAGAACTGAAAATCTATCTATCTTATTCACTATAACCTAATTCTTTGATGTATAAATGTACTACATGTAATAATAATAATATAATATTTTTACAGTAATTTGATCATAAAATGATGACATTGCTGGTTGTATAATTATAGGTAATAATAGTGGTATTGTAAATTTATACATGACTATGGTGTTAGATGATATATGTATATGACAAAAAGGTACGATAATATTATTAAAATAAAGCTATAAGTGTATAAAAGTTTAGGAAATATAGTATGCAACAAGACCATGAACCAGCATATGGATAATTACTTATTTTAATGAATATGATTATGCCTATATGCTTATGTCTACTAAATAATATGTTAAGGTAAATGATTACAGTATTATATAATTACAGTTGCTTGATTTGATACCTGAGTGTGTTTGTGTGTGTGTGTGTATATATATATATATATATGTATGAACATCAATATGTATATGATGAGAAAAGAGCAAAGTACAGAATAGCAATACCGAATTGTGCATATGATCACATGTTTACAGAAAGTTATACATGAGCATGTATATGATTACCCTTGTACATAGTTATATCAGAGTATACATGTATATGAATGAATAAAGAAAAGATAACGTAAAGAGATTTTACTGCCTGTATTGAGTCTGGGAAGTGGATAGATAGGCATGCCTATAAGGGTAACTTGCAGCTGCTTTTGAACATTTTGACCTATTTAGGTCCACTTGAATTTAAAAGTATAGTGACCCTGTTTGGGATTAAAAGTTAAAGTTAATTTAAACAACCCTCGTGTGGGTTGTAGCCGACCCGTCTTGGGTCCGCTTGACCGGTCCATGTTATTTGATTGACCCCGTTTGGGTCCACTAATTTATCATACAGTTTTATCCCTACAAGGGATCATCGTTTAATACCTTCGGGTGCCACCATTATAATCAATAGTTTTGTACCTTCGGGTACTACTGTATAACCCGTTATCCACCTCTTAAGAATAGTGCAGGCTTTATTGTCAAAGGTTAAGAAAAGTTTAATAAGGCATGTAAATTCTTAATTGACTTAATATTATTCTACATGTGAAATTCCTTTTATTGCATACAAAACCTGCATCTATAGGAATGCCCAATAGTAAATATATGTAAGTAATACTACTAGTATCAAAAATGCATGCTAATTGTTAAATGATGAATTTGCATTATATTAATACTTTGATTAAATTTATGATATATATATATATGCCTTTGTGATCATAAACCTTATTTCATATGTATGCCAATACATGATTGATGAAGGAACTGTGGAACATAAGGTAAGCTTGTAGTAATATTATAATCTCATGGAAATTGGGTGTGTTGATTTGTTGTATAATTCTAATATGTTTATATCCTATACATACAAAAATAGAAGTAAGATAATTTCAATACTTGTGAAGATTGTTTATCAAATTAATAATAGATAACTATACTTTTATGATTATGCATTGAGTAATAAAATAATAATTTTATCAATAGTTTGAACTTAAGTCCAAAGGATGTTGGAGCTTGTATAATCATATATGGTGATTGAAACGTCAATAAAAATTCTTACCGTTGAACTTTCTGATTTCTATAAGTGAATGTAAATGTATAATTTCTTGAGTTAAATCATTGTTATATTTGAGGCATGTTGTGTGCTTATTGACGATCACTATGAGTGGTCGTTTATCATGATTTTAGTTCCCCACTAAGCTTTATAGCTTAGCACGGGTGTTCCATCTGTGTAGGTTGTTGGGGTGATATCTGCAGCTGGATGGCCAACTCAAGTCAACGAGAGAGACAATTATAGACTTTTATTTTGGGCTCTTTGTATATAGTAAAGATTTTATGGTATTAGAGATATTGTATGTAAAAATGTTAAACAGTTGATGTATTTTGTAAAGAGATAATAGTATAACACTCTTAGGTATTAAGTTTGAGTTTATGTTCTCTGTATAGTTGGTATATGTTTATGTTGCACAGTAAAACATGTGTAATGAGACGGATAAAGTGTTATGTATAGATTATAGGATAAGGGTGCTACAAAATAAGTAGGGGAAATATAGATTTTAGAGAGAGAATGTTTCTTCATTTTTTCTTGTTGAAATGACAAGCTCCTAAGCCTCCAAACTCCCTCTTAAATACTAGGTTTGCATGGGAGTTTTAGTGGAGGATGACATGATCAATTGTAACACCCTAATCTAATGCCTTTATCATGTATCATGTTATCTCTTTCAATCACATAATAGTAGGTTATTAACCCAAAGTTGTATACATTTATAATATCAAATAGCCTATAGCATCAATTAGATATTTCCCATAACTTCAGTCACTTAATTATGTATGCATAATGTCTTATTCTATAACATACTCATCATTTTCATGTTAGCATAACTGTCTTAACTTCATATATTATCATGCATAACATTTATCCATTAATCAAGCATATTTATGACTAAGCATTCTAGCTACTGTATGCATGCATGCTTTAGCATTCTTTCACTAAAATTATTACATCACTTACTTTATATTACATATATATATATATATATATATATATATATATATATATATATGATAGCCCTTTTGATACATATTAAACGTGCAAAGAAATTGCACCAAAATCAAAAAAAACCCTACATAAACTTCTATGACCTAGGTGTTGGCCTGTCCTGATGCAGAAATCGTTCTTGAGCAAAAGCTTTCACAGCTATACCTACACGGATTAAATAACCCGTGCTAAGCTATAAAGCTTAGTGGGGATACTAATTTTGAAAGACAACAACTCACAACGATTGACGGAATCATATAACATACAAAAGTTGATAATAACAAGAATGACATATTTAAAATAAATAAAGGACAGAATAAAATATCATAATCAATAATCAAATCTCATATTTATATTAACATGCTTGAAATTAAAGCATAACGTAGGAGGATTAGTATCAAAAGTATCCAACTATCACATATGCAATGGGAAATATAGTTAAATATATTATCTCATGTATCATGCTTTATTTATCTAAAATTTACTGTAACACAATAACACAACCGTTTAGCCTGCTTAAGTTCTAAAGGTGGATAACGGGATCGGTGGATACCCGAAGGTATCAAATCGGTGGATATCTGAAGATATCAAAACTATGGACCCAAACAGGGCCAACTGTACGGTGGACCGGTCAAGGACCCAAACGGGGTTAAGAAACAACCCAAATGGGCTGTGCAAGATCCAGCAGGATCAACTATACTGTGGACCTAAAAAGGTCGACTGTGGCAGCTGCAATATCCCTATAGGCGCCTATCTATCCACAATTGAACTATAACTGCAGGCAAACTCTATTTAATCTTTCTTTTCATATATCATGCTTACACTTATGGTGTTCATTTTGCACATGTATAATCATATGATAGCTATATTGTTACGATGACATAACTGCATATGTAAGTTCATTTAATGATACAATTACTTTTTACCTACTATCATTAGATATCTCATGTTAGCATAATCATGATATGTTAATCAAGTGATGCATCATACCTATTCAAGTGCTCATCATTAATACTTTACAATATAGCATATCGTATATATATATGTCATCATGTATACAATACATAATCCCTATTGAATAGGAATATATAACATCATAATAATCTACTTCATTATGTTATCATTCAGGCATCACACATGAATATAGTCATATATCGTATTTCTTGTTTTACAGTATAAGTGCACGTTCAAAAATAATGCACTCTTTCATTAGAGTATGAATATGTAAGATTAATTGCATAAAACAATCATGTACACAAATTTCATCACAAATAAGTGTGAGATATTTTCATCACAAGTCCTTACCCATGTACACGCGTGAATGTATATGTATACATATAATCTTGTATTAATAGTCATATTACCTTCTCTATCCAATTTATTTTGTAACCACATAAACACATATTTAGTTCAATTAATTGAAAATCATAAGATAAAGTACATTAAAAATCTGCACAGGGCAGCCTTCTGGACTCAACTTGTGAGCCACAAATGAATTTGATAATTTCATTTTTAGACTATATGATCTTCTAAAATATTATTCCCCTATGTTTCTAGTTTCCATAGCATCAAAATTCACCTTAATATCTTACCTATATCTCAAGATATTTGAAAAATACTATAGGCTGTTCTTGGAACCAAAACAGTATTAGCTGTCACTTATAAAAATTCATAGCATAAAATAAAGAGGGATTTAGACCAAAATTTCTTCATCAAAAACGTACTCCTAGGTATCTAGTTTACCCCGAATTTTACAGAATAAGATTTTGACTTCTCTACTAATACTTATGCCCAAAATACCAACATCTGTACCTTAACAGTCCAAACAGATTCAACGAATTTAATGCTAATTATTTGAAATACTTAGAAATAAAATTAGGCATTACTTCCTTCATATAAAATGTGTATTTATGAGTCTATTATGCACAGAAATTAATTTCATGTCATTCTGATCGTTGTACATACACATATCTCAATTATTCCCCAACCTGGTCCAGAATCCGAATTTAAAAGTTCTCCTAAATTGAATAAATCATAAAAAAAATATCTAGAGGCAGAATTGAAGGTAGGTTCCTTCTTCAATTTTGTAGGCAAATGTCTTATATAACTACAGAAATTTGATTTGTTACAATTAGAGGTCTTTATTACAAATTACACTAAATTTTCAGTCAATAGGTCAGAATTTTCATCTCATCTCTTCATGCACATTTCATACATTGAACTCTCTTTTAATTACTACAAATTCAATTTAATCACAACAAGTTCCAGCAACCATATTCACATGCAACAACCAAATTCACATGCATTAAGGTAGGTCTAATCCCATACCTTGGCCTAACTTTACTTTAACCAATTAATTTTCAGCAATTCCTTTCCCTTTATCCTTTCTATCTCCTCCTTCTTTAACTACAACACAAATCATCTCCAACCATTATTTCCAGCAATCAAACCCATATGAAATCCACATAAGGAAAAGAAGAAGAAGAAGAAGATAAAGATATCCAAAATTTAAACCATACCTTTATAATCTATATCAAAATCTTCTTGAATAATTATCATGCATTAAGTTTTCTTTAAGATTTCCTTAGAGATATTGATTAAGCAAGTTTAAGGAATAAGGAAACTCTCCCTCTTCATCAACTCAGCCGACCATCACACACCACCATCTCCATTTTCTCTTTCCATCCACTAGATTAACTTATTTATAATGCTATGGTAAATGTCCTCTTTAATCCTTCAAGGTTTTGCATGTCACATTATTAACACCCATTTCTTTGCATGCCACAAATTATTCCCCACAATTTAATTTATTCCTAATTCAACCCCATCATTTAACCTCTTCCTTACATTAGCCTCTCCACTATTCTTAAATTCTCAATTGACCCCATAAAATGTCATAATTACCAATTTACCCCGAATCAATAATTATACTCCAATTAAACCCTCAATTAAAATTTAATCACACTAATCAATTTATTTTGCATGCCATTAAAATAATGAAAACATAATTTATCCTTTAACCCAAATTATTTATACGAATTTCTCATTAAATTCTTAATCTTAATCAATTAAAACTCCTCTCAAAACATGAAATTTAATTAGGGTCATGTAAGGGGTCTCACAATTCTCTCCCTCTTAAGGAATTTCGTCCTCGAAATTCATACCTGATTTAAATAATTGAGGATATTGCTTTTTCATAGCTGCCTCTGACTCCCAAGTTACTTCTTATACACCATGATGTTGCCAGAGTACTTTAACTATAGGGATCTGCTTGCTCCTCAATTGTCTGATTTCCTTAGCCAGGATTGCCTTCGGTTCCTCATCATAAGTGAAATCCGGCTGCAACTGAATATCTTGAACTTGTAACTTGTGAGATTCATCTGAGCAATATCTTCGAAGCATAGATACATGAAACACGTCATGAAGCTTGGCCAATTCCATAGAAAGAGCCAATCTATAAGCTACTGGTCCGACTCTTTGAAGAATTTCGTACGGACCAATGAATCTCGGACTAAGTTTTCCGTTTTTCCCAAATCTAAGCACTTTTCTCCAAGGAGATACCTTTAAAAATACTTTATCACCCACCTGGTACTCGATATCCCTTCTTTTAAGGTCAGCATATGACTTTTGCCTGTCACTTGCTTCTTTCAGCCTCTGCTCGATAATTTGAACCCTTTCTTCTGTATCTCTAACAAGGTCAGGACCAATTAACTTACATTCAGTCAACTCAGTCCAGCAGACTGGAGTTCTACATTTCCTGCCATACAAAGCCTCATATGGTGCCATTTGAATACTCTTCTAATAGCTGTTATTATAAGAAAATTCCATTAAGGCTACATATTTATCCCAACTTCCAGAAAACTCCAAAGCACATCCTCTCATCATATCTTCTAGAATCTGAATAACCCTTTCAGATTGCCCATCCGTTTGAGGATGAAAAGCTGTACTGTACTTGAGCTGTGTTCCCAAAGCTTGCTGTAAACTCTGCCAAAATCTCGATGTAAACCTTGGATCTCGATCCAAAATTATAGACACAGGTATACCATGTAACCGTACAATCTCATTCACATACAATTCTGCAAGCCTATCCATGGAATAATCAGTTCGAACTGGTAAAAAGTGAGCTACTTTTGTTAACTTATCCACTATTACCCAAACAACATCATATTTTCTTTGAGAAAGAGGCAAACTAGTAACAAAATCCATGGTAATGTCTTCCCACTTCCACTGTGGAATCAGAATGGGATTCAAGAGACCTGAAGGAAATTGATGTTCTGCTTTCACTTGCTGACATGTTAGACATTTAGAAACATAATCAACAATATCCTTCTTCATACCAGGCCACCAGTAAAACTGTTTCAACTCTTGATACATCTTGTTCCCACCTGGATGCATAGTAAATGCAGTATTATGTGCTTCATGCAACAATGTTCTTTTCACTTCTTTATCATCAGGGATACACAACCTGTTATGGTAGTATACACCACCATCTTCTTTCACTGAAAAATCAGATTGATTACCTTCACAAACTTTTTCAACAATCTGAGCATCAATCATTGTCTGCGTAACCATGGGCCTAACTTTAAGCTGTGCTTGTAAAGCACCATCCAAAGTAAATTTCCATCTACACTGTTTTAACATAACACTGCCATTGACTTATGACTCAAGGCATCAGCAACCACATTTGCTTTTCCTGGGTGGTAATCAACTATACAATCATAATCTTTGAATAATTCCAACCATCTTCTCTGTCTCAAATTAAGTTCTTTCTGAGTAAGTAAGTACTTGAGGCTTTTATGATCAGTATAAATCCTACATTTTTCCCCATACAAGTAATGCCACCAAATTTTAAAGCGAATACCACAGCTGCCAGTTCTAGATCATGAGTCGGGTAGTTCTGTTCATGTGGTTTCAACTGTCTAGATGCATAAGCTATAACTTTACCATCTTGCATCAATACACAACCTAAACCAACCTTAGAAGCATCACTGTACATTGCATACTCTTTCCCTGACACCGGTTGAGTCAACATTGGAGCCTCAGTCAACATCTTCTTTAACCTTTCAAAGCTTGCTTGACAACGATCAGACCATTCAAACTTAACATTCTTTCTTAACAACTTAGTGAGGGGTGAAGCAATGATAGAAAAACCCTTCACAAAACGACGATAGTAACCTGCCAACCTAAGAAAACTTCTAATTTCATGTACATTCCTGGGTGGTCTCCAATTAACAATAGCTTCAATTTTATTTGGATCGACCTTAACACCTTCAGCGGATACAACATGACCTAGGAAAGAAACTTTCTTAAGCCAAAAATCACATTTACTCAGTTTGGCATACAACTCATTTTCTTTCAAAGTTTGCAATACAATTCTCAGATGTTCAGCATGTTCAGCTTCATTTCTTGAGTAAATTAATATGTCATCAATAAACACAACAACAAATCGATCCAAGTAGGGTCTGAATACCCTATTCATAAGATCCATAAATGCAGTAGGTGCATTAGTCAACCCAAATGGCATAACTAAAAATTCATAATGCCCATAACGAGTTCTAAAAGCAGTCTTAGGAACATCCCCATCTTTAACTCTAAGCTGATAATATCCTGATCGCAAATCTATCTTTGAGAACACACCAGCACCACTTAACTGATCAAATAAATCCTTTATTCATGGCAAAGGATATTTGTTCTTCACTGTCACTTTGTTCAACTGTCTATAGTCGATACACATTCTCTTAGACCCATCCTTCTTCTTAACGAATAAAACTAGAGCACCCCAAGGTGACACACTAGGTCTGATAAAGCCTTTGTCTAACAATTCCTGTAATTGAACCTTCAGCTCTTTTAATTCAGATGGAGCCATTCTGTATGGTGCCCTGGAGATTGGGGTTGTACTAGGTAACAGATCAATAGACAACTCAACATCTCTTTCTGGAGGAAGTCCAGGTAATTCCTCAGGAAATACTTCTGGAAATTCTTTCACAATCGGTATTTTGTCAAGCTCCACTGTATCCCTTTTTGAGTCAAGGACTAAAGCTAAAAATGCTTCACATCCTTTTCTAAGATATCACCTAGCTTGCATTGCTGATATAACATTATTTGATAGCTTAGAATAATTGCCTTCTACTACCACTTCCTTTCCTTCATCATCCCTGAGAGTTACTGTTTTCATCTCATAATTTACCACTGCATGATGCTTGGATAACCAATCCATTCCTAGAATTACATCAAACTCATGAAAGGGCAACACAATTAAATTTGCTGGAAACTCTCTCCCTTGAACTACTATAGGACAATCTTTACACACCTTATTAACAATTATACTATGTCCCAATGGACTAGTTACACATACATCAAAATCTAACCGGCAAATTACTTTCAGCCGATTCTTCTATAGTATCCCTAGAGGAATTCTCCATCTTTAATCTATAAGAAAATAGGAACTTCTGCATTAGGCCAACACAATACTATCTCATATAAAAAGATCCTATACTCACATTACCCAGAAAAGGCTAAACCTATGCTCTGATACCAAATTATAACACCCTAATCTAATGCCTTTATCATGTATCATGTTATCTCTTTCAATCACATAATAGTAGGTTATTAACCCAAAGTTGTATACATTTATAATATCAAATAGCCTATAGCATCAATTAGATATTTCCCATAACTTCAGTCACTTAATTATGTATGCATAATGTCTTATTCTATAACATACTCATCATTTTCATGTTAGCATAACTGTCTTAACTTCATATATTATCCTGCATAACATTTATCCATTAATCAAGCATATTTATGACTAAGCATTCTAGCTACTATATGCATGCATGCTTTAGCATTTTCATCTCATCTCTTCATGCACATTTCATACATTGAACTCTCTTTTAATTACTACAAATTCAATTTAATCACAACAAGTTCCAGCAACCATATTCACATGCAACAACCAAATTCACATGCATTAAGGTAGGCCTAATCCCATACCTTGGCCTAACTTTACTTTAACCAATTAATTTTCAGCAATTCCTTTCCCTTTATCCATTCTATCTCCTCCTTCTTTAACTACAACACAAATCATCTCCAACCATTATTTCCAGCAATCAAACCCATCTGAAATCCACATAAGGAAAAGAAGAAGAAGAAGAAGATAAAGATATCCAAAATTTAAACCATACCTTTATAATCTATATCAAAATCTTCTTGAATAATTATCATGCATTAAGTTTTCTTTAAGATTTCCTTAGAGATATTGATTAAGCAAGTTTAAGGAATAAGGAAACTCTCCCTCTTCATCAACTCAGCCGACCATCACACACCACCATCTCCATTTTCTCTTTCCATCCACTAGATTAACTTATTTATAATGCTATGGTAAATGTCCTCTTTAATCCTTCAAGGTTTTGCATGCCACATTATTAACACCCATTTCTTTGCATGCCACAAATTATTCCCCACAATTTAATTTATTCCTAATTCAACCCCATCATTTAACCTCTTCCTTACATTAGCCTCTCCACTATTCTTAAATTCTCAATTGACCCCATAAAATGTCATAATTACCAATTTACCCCGAATCAATAATTATACTCCAATTAAACCCTCAATTAAAATTTAATCACACTAATCAATTTATTTTGCATGCCATTAAAATAATGAAAACATAATTTATCCTTTAACCCAAATTATTTATACGAATTTCTCATTAAATTCTTAATCTTAATCAATTAAAACTCCTCTCAAAACATGAAATTTAATTAGGGTCATGTAAGGGGTCTCACATCAATGGCCTATGTAAATTTCACATTAAATTCCTTTCCTTTTTTTATTTACAAATGCATCCCAACTGACTTTTCTTTTAATGAAATTTAACCACTAAATCACATCTATGTCATAATTGGCCACTTAACTATATTTTTTGATCCAATTACAAACTTATATGTCTTGATTTTAAATGACTCTTTTACCTTCTTTCATTTTAAACATACAATTCTTAATGTCTTAATGATGCAATCTCAGCAAGTGTAATGAATTGGCAGGTAATATAGGGTGTTCAATTTAAGATCCGTAAATATCATACCCAATGGATTTTAGATGAAAGCAATGAAAATCAATTGTAAGCTAAATAATTCCATGATTTTTGGTGTGGAAAATTATTGTCATACTATAATGATGTAGAAATAAATGAATAAACTAAATATTTTAGCAATTGTAAAATAACTCGAGCGATTAAAATATAAACAAGATAAAAAATAAACAAACTAAAAATATTGCTCATGTTCACCCATCCTCCCTATACCTAAATATGAAATTAATTAATCTTAATTTATATAGATAAAATTAGGATAATCCTCTATACCGAAGCATCCCATTTTGTAGCAAGCTACTATAATAAAAAAATGTCCCATTCTAGAGCAAGTCCTATGATTAGCTTATATATGGGTCTAACATCTTAGGTTCGATTTGCTTTCCCATTTCGAAGCCAAACAACCCAAAAACCTATCCATTTTACTATAGACTCTAATTCTAACACCACAAAACCTGTAACTTAAAGAGTCCTATTCTGGATCAATCTCAAAATTACAGCCCTTATGATAAAAGATAGAGATAGAAACATTCATGACATTCAAACATCCCAATAAAATACCCTCTCATAGCAACATGATAAAATCATCCATTCAAAAGAGATAAATTAAGAAAAACATTAAAAACCCATGAAATATTAGCAAGAACAAGAAAATAAACATTTCTTTTATATATAAAATCAAATAAGTTCAATATTCACATTGGGCATTAAATATTCGAAGATCCCCTAAACAACTAAGTTATTGCTTATAACTCATTACAAAAGAAGAAGATAAAATGAAAGAATAAACCAAGAAATTTATGTGAATACCCAGCTGGACCCAAGCTGTTTTAACCTTTTTCTCCAACCTCAAATGGAAGATGAGCTCCAAAAATGAATGAACTAAGAATCTAATGCCTATATTTTTGTAAACCTATGGTATTTGCAAGTATAAAACTATAACTTTGTTTAAAACCCGAACAAAAATGAAAGAACAATTGAATGAACCAAAGCTAGATCTCAAAAATTCCAAAATTTCCTACCAAATAAAAAAATCTGATTTATATAGCCTCGGATAGGGTCACGATAAGTAAAAAATTCCTACTGACCATGACATACTGAAAATCTACCTCTGAAGTGAATTGGGTCATGGTCAATATTAAAAACCTACTGACTGTGACATACTCCTTCATTGCATTTCGGACTAAGAATTAGATACCTTATAGTCAGTACCAAAATCTTGCTAATTATAAGATCTTTCTCTTTTAGATTATAGACTGAGGAAAGATAATGTCATGGTGAGTACAAAATACTTGTTCATTGTGACATGCTTGAAATGGTGCATTTTGATAGAAAGCCATTGGTCACGGTTAGCACTAAATAAATGTTGGCCATAAGGTACTTAGAAAATATAAAATTAAGCATAAAAACCCTTCAAAAACTCTCAAAAGTGCATGAAAGATAAAATTTACTCAATTTGGATTGAATTTACTAAAAATAAATAAAACAAACCAAAAGACACCTAAAAGTAGACTAAAAAAACTAATAAATTAAAACTGAATTAGAGTTATGAAAATACCCCATATTCAGACTTTGATTGCCCTCAAGCAAATGGATCATTCACATTTTTCAAAATTCAAACTCTAAATTAGAATAATAAAAATCCAAATAAGCTTTAATAGCACTTAGCAGAAGACACTCAAGTGAAAAATTCAGCTAAAAAGACTCAAACTAATCTATACTGATAAATTTCTCATGCATTTGTGCTAGGCAGAAATAGTTTACCACTTTCAGAACCAAAAACCTCCAGTGAATTATAGCAATCGAATAAAAAGAAAAATATGTAAAAATTTTGCAAAATGATTTTGTACTTGAAACTCGGAATAACTATAAGCCTCTCCTATAGCACCGAAACCATACAGGTCATCTCTACTTAACAACTCATTATAAAAATAGGATCATTAAGACTTATATTAAGGTTGTAATATAAGGTTAAGGTATTGGCTCCAAAGAAAAGATAAGGTTAACAAATTCAGATCAATCACCCTATTAGAAAGTATGCCCTAGACCCTATGTAAAAGGGATGTATTTCATATATATGTAAAATCATATTCTTAATAAAATGTATCATTCATTTGTTAATGTTATGTATAAATACATGAGTTTGTATATCTTAAATTAATAAATAAAGTCCTAGATATTATAAAAATAGTGCAAAGGTAATCATCAAAGTGTTAATGATATGAGATGTCTATTGCATGCAAATATCATAATATCTAAATATTCCTAGTCATAGAATTAACAAGATAGGGCATTGTTAATCTGGACAGACTAGCACATGTTATGCTCCTTGAATAGTTCAAGCAGTGGTTCTTATAACTGTGATTATGGGTGATGATCAAAGCTAACATATGGATGCTTGTTAGAAGAACAAGTTTATTGGAGAACTATAAAGTGAATCCTCACATGGTTATTAAATCTATATCAATGAGGAATCTCTTCATAGCTGTTGTGCAAGTGTCCTTAGACTGGAGATCACCAAGGTTATCTTAAGTAGCAAGTGTTATACTTTTACTTTATAAATAATTACATCCACCTGGTGGTGAGCATAGTTAGGAGGTTGGGTATATTATGACCTACTTGAAGATAGTTGAGTGGTTGATAAAGGATTCATCATCCCAGATTTATTTAGGGAAGTTATCTCGCATGATTCTATGACTGTCTGTTTAGAGAATTTCTGGCCAGAGTAATATGCCAAGATGGATAGGGATCCATGAAGGGCATTTTGGAAACAATGGTTAAATTAATAGAACATACATAATTAGATTTATATGAGTTGACATAAATCCATACTCAGAATCTAATTAAGATAAGAGTTGTGAAAAGAGTAATTACACGATAATTATTTATATGGAAGGGTATAGTCAAAACCGCTTAACTTTCCTGACATTAGGGTAGTCATGATGCCCAGCTGGAGGCCGCTCATGAATTGTATAATATTGTATCATAAATGTCAATAAGGGATTGATAAAATGATTTAAAGAAGCTTAAATCATATATGTTTTGGATAAAACTCATAATTACATATTATACTGCCAATATGGATAGGAACCCAATAGATCACACACATATAGAGTAAAGGATAAAATGGTAAAATGATAAGGATAATAATATTTGATATTATTATGGGAAAAGAGAAATGAATAAGAGAATAATTAATTAAAGAATTTAATTAATTATGATCAAGTAGAAATGTTCGCAAAACTTTTTAGAAATGTTTTACAAAATGGACCTAATTGAAATATTGTATTTCATAATTAATTATTATTGGACTATAAGTGTTATAGGAGTGATATAATAATTAATTGATCCATTTGAGAAATATATGAGGCCCAGGGAATTGGTTTTGGTGCAGAAACCAACCAGAGGATGGGTTCCACGCCAACTCCAAATAGAAGTCCTTAGAGGCCTAATTCTTGGACTAAAAAAAATTAAATATATTTCATAAGTGTTATGGAGCATATATATTTAATTTGGATAGATTTAGAATTACTTTGGATTATTAAATCCAAGTGAATGCATAAAGGGCCTAGTTTATGGGTTATGTGTGCAGTCTTTTGAGAAAGGACTTAAATTGGATTCAATTAGCCCAAATAAATTAATAATATTTCCAAAATCCCAATTAATATTTCTCCAGCAATTTTAATGAGCCCAATCCCATTATGACATTATATTTTTAACCTAACTATAAAAATCCAAGATGATGGGATTTAGGGTTAAGTGAGTTTCATAAGAAAAGAAATTCTCTAATTATTCTCTAACCCTAGCCACCACTCTCTCCTTGCTAGAATCAAGAGGAATTCAGGTAGCCTTGTGATTCCACCATTTCTTGGTTCATTTGATCCTTCTCCAGTGTGAATTACAATTGGAGGTGTTCTATTTTGGACATTATGGTTTGCGACAACCCGATCGGAAGGAAAAATAACTATTCAACAAAAATCAAAGGTGATTTTTCTTATTCTTATTAATATTTATATTGTAAATTCTTGGCAAGATCAGATATATTGGTTAAAAATTTTTAATTTCCGCTTATACATGTGATGTATGTAACCGATTAATTCCAAACATGGTATTAGGACTAGGTTTTGCCATGAATCTACAATTTTATATTTTTCGCGAAATAGATTTCCTTTTTATTTTTGAGTTATTTATTTCATGAACTTCAAAATATTAGATTTGATTTTTCATAAATGATAAATATTAATTTCTGGATGTATGTGATCAAATCTATAAAATGAAAAATAAAATGATACTTTTATGCAAAGGATTGTTCTTTAGGCATGAAGAATTTTATTTTTCAATAAAAGTTTAGGGGCTGTTCTAAAATAAATTTTTATTGATCCACTTTAAAATTTTTTTGATGATAATTTATGTGTTTAATATGTGATATTAAGCCATAGGATCAAACAAATTAAAATCGAACAAGTTTTGCATGAAAACTAGTTTAATCGAAAAGTTCGATAAATTGGTGTTCTTCGTGTGTTCTCGGTAAGTTCATATTTAGAATGATTTTAAATCTGATATATATGATATATTGATGTGTTTTTAATTTGTTGGATTAATTAAAATGGGCCTTGAATTAATTGGATTAATTTTAATTCATTAAAGCCACTTAATGGGCTTCATTATGGTTATGGATTTGATTTAAATTAGTTAATGACATGGTGGGCCCAAAGAGCTAATTTAAATTAAATATTATAGACTTTCATTAAGTTTATTAATGGATTTTAAGGGCTAAAGTGGGTTTGGCTCATTTCAAAAGGTCTAAATGGTTCAAAAGACACAAAATTAGTTTGTGTATGAACACACTTTAGGGTTTAAATTGTAGGTTTTGGCTTATCCATTATTTTAAGCCCAAATTTGATTCTTTAATTATTTAATGTGATTAATTAATTAAATAATCAAATAATTAATAATTAATAATCAATTGGATTGATAATTAAGGCAAGAATACATGCATGCAAAAATGTTGCCTAAAATGGAAAGTTTTTCAAAATGGAAATTTTAATAAGCCCAATCCTATTATGACATTGTATTTTTAACCTAACTATAAAAATCCAAGATGATGGAATTTAGGGTTAAGTGAGTTTCATAAGAAAAGAAATTCTCTAATTATTCTCTAACCCTAGCCGCCACTTTCTCCTTGCTACCATTAAGGAGAATTTTACCAGCCTTATGATTCCATCATTTTTTGGTTCATTTGATCCTTCTAGTGTGGATTACAATTGGAGGTTTCTATTTTGTAAATTATGGTTTGTGACAACCCGGTGAGAAGGAAAAACAACTATTCAATAAAAATCAAAGGTGATTTTTCTTATTATCATTAATATTTATATTGTAAATTCATAGCAATATTAGATATATTGGTTAAAAATTTTAATTTCTGCTTATACATGTAATGCATGTAACCGATTAATTCCTAACACACCCTACCCAAAATTCCACCTAACGTTTTAAAAATAAACAACCATATCCAAAATTGATATCTTTGCTAACAAAGCTACAAAAATGAATCTTAGAGGACATTAAAAAATTTTAAAAAATGCTCATGAAGTAAGAGCTAAGATTTTCTATCTTTTGACTAAGTCACAAAAATAACTTCCTCTCAAGTGCTTGATATCCCACACTTATTTCTTTACTAAGAGAAACTAACAACAAATTCTGAACCATAATTTTTTTATTCCACTTGTCTGATTGTTTTTTTTTGTTTGTTTAAATGAACTAAAGGGCATAAACAACCTCTACTTATAATATTCAAATTAGTAATTCCTTGAGAATTACCAACTTTTTAGATCATACTATCCCCATTTAAAATTTCCACCACTATTCAAAAAAGATAAAGCACAATACAATTTAATTTCTTATAATGCAATTCACTACCCAACCTAGGGTGGCCAAATCTAAGTTAGGGAAGACAAAAAAACATTTAAGCTATAAGGTTAAATCAAAAAGTGTAATCAAGAAAAATTTCAGATAATACGCTTTTAACATACCAATTAAGCTTAATCGGGCTAGCAAAAGTCAAAATGATACAAGGGTAGGCTAAAAGTCATTTTCAGTGTGACTGTAAAAGAAAGGCTACCTAGGTCATATCCTAATTCTGGCTAAGTTGAAAATTCACTTCAAAGGATGGAGAGAAAGGTTATAGCTTATCCAAAAATTCCCTCAATTAACTGCTTTCACTCACTTATTTTTCAATATTTTTAGAAAACTAGCCTAACATGCACAAAGAAACATAAATCGAATGATATATGACTAGTTGAGACTAATCGGAAGAAAATTCTCGCTAAGCAATACTATTACTCTCTTGTTACTTAAGGCTCTCTAAATAATCAGCTCGTAAGCTGAGTCCTAATTGATTCAATTCAATAATAACCAAAGGCAAACTAAGCTAATTGTGAAGGATGACAACAATTCAAAAGATAGACAACAACATTAAAAACTAAAGCTAAAAACAAAACTACTAAAAGACTAATGATTAAAAAAATTACTAAAAGCAAAACTAAAGACAAAGTAAAACGATAAATTAATTTAAACTAAAATAAACTGAAATTTTCAATTTAAACTAAATTGTTTAACTAAAATAAACCAAGAAAACAACTACTTAAAATGTAAACTAACATAACTTTAAAACTTCAAAACTAAAACATAAAATTTATTTTTCAAAAACTTTATAATATTTATGCACTTAAGCAATTCTTCATCTTTATAAAATCTGTACAAATTTTCAATAATCTTCACAAAATATCTTTAGCCAAAAAGTTAGCAACAATTCTTCAAAAAATTAGCATTAAAATTAGCAAAAGTTATAACTTCCATATTAAAAAATAATTAATCTTCTTTTATCCTAAAATAGTTTCTCTCATATGCTATGCTTAAAAGCTTGCTTCCCTAATCAAGTTAATAAAATAAACACAAAAATAAAGTGAGGTAGGAAAACTCCCTACAGTCAAATCTATAGTGATTGAGGTGGAAAAGTGCATCCAACCTCGATGCTATACTGGTGATAGCAACTAACATCTGGTGCTGCTACTCCTAAGATTTTGCTTGTTTGGCAGCCTAGGCATCTATCCTCATAAGTAGTTCAGCATAACAAGGAGAAGTTAGAGTGACTGCTGGCTGATGATGTGCTTACGAAGGATTGCTCAAGCTTCTCGTCATTTTATTTATCTATTCTTCTCTTGTGGTCAACCTGATGCCATGCTCTATGATAGCATCTTCTGTCATAACTTTCGTATTCTTTAGTCACTTTATGTTAATGTGGGCTATGATAAGGAGCACTTTTTCTTCATTTAGTTAATGCCTAAAATGCTTTGCTATCACAGTAACCAGTCCTACAAAGGAAATTATTTTTGGATACCATAGCATCTCTTGTAGTTTGTGCTACAAATGTATGACACCATTGATTGGTTGTCCTTTGATCATGGCTACTAAGAAAAAGGATTTTGGGAGGTTTACTTAGCTTGTCAACTTAACATGGCACATTGGTGACATGGAGAAGAACCTATGAAGAATCCAAAGAGCATGATCCCTGAGATTATAGGACTTTAATGTCTCTAACTCGTAATCTATATTTAAAAGTGGACCTTTTATCTCTTCCCATATAGTGTTTTTGTCATATTCATGGAAAGCATCAAAAGCAAAACTAGGAAAGCCCATAAAATCTGAAAATTCCACAAAGGTCATGGCATAAGATTTTCCCTCTATACTAAAAGTAACTACCCCTAGATCTTCATAAGGGTTGCTCCCTATAATCTAGTTGATAATGGTACCAAAATATCTTGTAAGCTTAGGGTAAACCATCTCATTACAAGCAAAGAAATTTTCCCAACCTATAGCCTTTGCACATGGTCTTTTGAGGGTAAGTGCACAGAAAAAGCCAAACAAAATCAAGCTGATGACAAGATCTCAATACAAATGCATGACCTTCAATGAAAAATGAAGAATAATAAAACACATGTCGGACAACTATTGAACAATTAATGTATAATGGTTAGGAGGTTGCAAACTCTATTAGTCACATAAATTCAAGCAATAAGACTTGACTAAAATAATATTACATAAAAATGACCTTGCAGACTCATATAGATTAAGAAAGATGCCAAAAGCAAGAAATCATGAGAGTTACATGTGAGAAAGTTAAGCATAAACTTAGATTGTTTTAAACAAATTTGAATACTAAATGGCACAAAAATAAACAAACACGAAGTCAATGACTAAGGAAAGCACTCAAGAGTGTTAAAGCTTCAAAAAATTTCACATCAATTCCACAAACAAAATAACTCTCAAGCATAGAGAACAAGCATTAAAACCAAATCATATCATCCAAGAGTATTGACAATAAAAAATCCTTCAAGAGTGGGTGAGTGTGCCTTGAAGCAAATGATCAATAAGCAACAAGTAAGATAATTTTGCAAACATAAATGAGGAATAACTTGGCAACACTTATAGCATCACAACTTGCCTAGTCCTCCAATAACTTGCATTGAACAGTGATTAGCAAAAGAAACATTGACTTCCAATGGAATATCCAAAAAAGAATGGATAAATTAAAGCAAGCAATCCTAATTAATTAAAAGCCAAAAATATAATGGAATCCAATTTCATGCATATTATAACATCACTGGTCTGAAAACCCATGAAACAATTTTATGTTGAAGTTGAAAACCAAATATAACCCAAAATCAAATTATCCGTGACTCAAATGTCAACAATGCTAGCAAGGTATACCAAAATAGCCCAATTCCCCAATTTATCATACATAAACCCAATATTTACAAATTTGGCTAACTACATTCTGATACTTACTATCTATAAAATGGTACACAAGCAAACAACTATCTAGGTAGGATTTATAGCAAAACATGCAAAAAATTTATTGGTCAAACTCAATAATTTATAGTTAACCTTTGAAAAGACTGGACACATGAAGTTCTTTAGGCATGAGAATAAAAAATTAATTGGCCAATTAGAACTCAAGAATTGCAAACATTCACAACCAAAATATGTGTGATGAAATGTGATGAAATTGCTGATTACCTAAATGAAGCCCAAATTTAAACATCTAAGAGAAGTATAGATATCAATTTGTCCAAGTTGTTGTTAACCCTCCAAGGCAGTCGCTAGCATGAATCAATAGCATAGATTAAAAGCTAGAACATCATCCTTCATGGAATTCTCAACATACTCCAAGGTGAAAAGTGAGTTTATCTAATTAGAATCAAAGTTCGACAATACTAGAAAGGTATAAAGCAAAATTAACCCTACTTAACCCCTATAACTCACATGAAAAACTAATGTCTGTGGTGCTCAACCCTTTAAGAAATTATAGTCATCAACCCAAGAGAAAAATAGTTAATATGTTTTAAAGCAACCATTAGCATAATATGAGTGCTTCAAAGAATGAAATATGAGATAAAATCCCTACTCAAAATGCATCGAACATTGGACAAAAGAGAAAAAATGCTCATGAAGGAATTTTGTCAAATAAATGGTAGGCAGCAGATTAACAAAGCAAAAATTGATGAATTTATGCATATAGCAAACCCCAACATTAGAAATTGTGAAGAACAAGTTAAAGATTGACTATAAAATAACAATAGGTATTGAAAATTTATAAAACAATCATAAAATAAAGATCAAGAATTTAGAGTATGTACCTATCAACTCTCCTCTCACACAAAGCGTTTCTTAAAATCACAAAAAAGAACATAAATGCAAATAGCGAGAAAAATACATTGGATCAAAGAATAAAAACCCAAAACTCAAAAAAAAAGAGCATTAGAGTTTTTAAGGTCTATACATTGAAGATATTATACAAAGAGATAAAGAAAAATAAAAGAAAACAAATTGAAGAATGATAGTAAAAGAAAAAATAAAAAGGAAAACAAAAATAGATAGAGATCACGTAACAAACAAAACCATAGAAAATAAAATAAGCATGACTAACAAAGACCTAATAACGAAAAACACATCATAGCCAAAAAAAAGAAATAGATAGAATAAGAGAAAATTACTTGATTTAGATCACAACAAAAAGAAGAAGAAATGCTAAACTAAAGATTGCAAAACAAAAAAAACACCAGGGAAAATGAAAAAGAAAGTCAGGACGGGAAAAAGAAAAAGAAAGCTTGACAAACAAGGAAACCACACATTCAAATTGAGAAGAATAATAAAATAAAGAAAATAACTAAATAAATAATAAGAAGAAGACATTACTCTTACCTATGGAGGATTCAATGGGATGTGCAGCCAGAAGAAGAGAAGAAGATAGAAAAAACTCAAAGAAAATAAGGAGAAAGGACTAAGAAAGATAGAAGAAACTGAAGAAATGAAAAAGAAAATTAAAAGCTACAAAATAAAAATCAAGTTTTTAAATTAGTGTTTTATAGAGTCATGTTTAGCATTAAAAATCAGTTGACCATGAGATAACTCACTTTTAGCTACTAGGCTAAAAAGAACATAAGTGTCTATCAACACTACAAAGCTACTGACCATGAGGTATAAATTCACTAGTCCATAGTGTAAAGGCCCTTTATATCATAGTGAGCACCAAAACACTAATGACCATGCCCACCAAAACACTAAGGATACTTACACAACCGCTATGAAGAGATTCCTAATTGACATAGATTTAATATCCATGTGAGGAATTTTTTTGCAAGTCTCAAATGAACTTGTTCTTCTAACGACCATCCATATTTTAGCTTTGATTATCTTCCATAATCACAGATATGAGAACCACTGCTTGAACCATTCAAGAAGCATAGCTTGTGCTAGTCTGTCCGAATTAACTATGTCCTATCTTGTTAATTTTATGACTAGGGATATTCAGATATTAACATGTTTGCATCCAATAAACATCTCACATCATGAACACTTTCATGATTGCCTTTGTACTGTGTTTATAATATCTAGGACTTCATTTTTTAATTTATGATTTACAAACTCATGTATTTAAACATAGCATTAGTAAATGAATGATGCCTTTTATTAAGAATATGAATTCATACATATGAAATACATCCCTTTTACATGGGCTTTAGGGCATACACTCTAAAAATGTCCCACTTTCACTAGAGCCAATAACTCATATGTCTTAGACCCATGCTATTTATATGGTGATTGTGCTTTATCTGGGAAAATGCTTTAGTGAGGGGATCCACCACATTATTATCTGTGGGGACCCTTTCTATTTTCACATCATTTCTAGCTACTAATTCCCTTATGAGATGGTAGCATCTGAGAACATGCTTGGATCGCTGATGAGACCATGGTTCATTTGCTTGCATTATGGCT
Source organism: Excoecaria agallocha (assembly GCA_037975025.1). Taxonomy (NCBI): domain Eukaryota; kingdom Viridiplantae; phylum Streptophyta; class Magnoliopsida; order Malpighiales; family Euphorbiaceae; genus Excoecaria; species Excoecaria agallocha. The sequence goes on along the minus strand of CM075810.1, from coordinate 56,338,912 downwards.
CCATTGTTGTCACAATATAAAGGAATCAGATCAACAATGCTAGGCACCACTCCTAGATCAGATATGAACTTTTTAATCTAGACTGCTTCTGAAGCAGCAATGTACTCAGCTTCCATCGTGGAATCAGCAGTTGTTTCTTGTTTGGAACTTTTCCAACTAACTGCCCCTCCTCCCATTATGAACACAAAACCAGGTTGTGATTTACAATCATCTTTATCAGATTGGAAGCTAGTATCTGTATACCCATTTACTTCCAAACTACCCTCCCCATATACCAAGAATATATCCTTAGTCCATCTCAAGTATTTAAGGATATTCTTGATAGCTACCTAGTGTTCCTCTCCAAAATTGGATTGGAATCTGCTTGTGACACTAAAAGCAAATGCTATATCTGGACATGTACAAAACATAGCATACATGATAGAACCAATTGCAGATGCATATGGTATTCTATTCATTTTCTCTCTATCCTCTAGTGTCTGCGAACACATAGACTTAGAAAGGTGTTTCCCATGCACTATGGGTATAAACCCTTTCTTAGAGAGATCTATATTGAACATCTTCAATACTTCATCTACATATGTACTTCATGAAAGACCTAGCAACCTATTTGATCTATCTCTATAGATCCTTATTCCCATAATATAGGATGCTTCTCCAAGGTCTTTCATGGAGAATTATTTGGATAACCATATTTTAACAGATTGGAGAAGAGAAATGTCGTTTCTCATGACCAATATGTCATCCGCATATAGAACTAGGAAGACAATTTTACTCCCACTAACCATTTTATACACACAAGGTTCATCTTCATTCTGTGAGAAACCAAACTCTTTGATTGTCTCATTGAATCATATGTTCCAGCTCCTAAAGGCTTGCTTCAATCCATAAATGGATCTTTGAAGCTTACATACCTTGTCGCCATTTCCTGATGTGAACCCTTTTGGCTGTGTCATATACACATCCTCAGTCAGATTTCCATTTAGGAAAGTTGTCTTCACATCCATTTGCCAAATCTCACAATCATAATAAGCTGCAATGGATAAAAGTATTCTTATAGACTTAAGCATTGCTACAGGAGAAAATGTTTCAATATAGTCAATACCTTCTTTTTGATGATAGTCTTTTGCTACTAAGAGAGCTTTATAGGTAAATATATTACCTTCCATGTCGGTCTTCTTTTTTAAGATCCATTTGCACCCTATGGGTTTTATCCCTTCAAGTGGTTAAGTTAAAGTCTATACTTTATTCTCATACATGGAGTCCATTTCAGACTGCCTAGCCTTAAGCCATAAATCACATTCTGAACTGTTCAAAACTTCTTAATAGCTTATAGGCTTATTGTCCTCTACTATAGTTATGCCTCTATCTAAATCAATGTGAAATCCATATCTCATAGGGATAAAATGCATTCTAGTAGATCTTCTAGGATTTCACGTATAATTAGGTTCAACTGTAATCTCATCATTATGAAATTCAGTACCATGTTCAATTGGTTCTTTAACTTTTATTTGTGGGTCTTGAACTTCATCAAGTTCAATTTTACTCCCACTGTACTCTCATAGGAGAAATTCTTTTTCCAAGAAGACAACATGCCTTGAAACAAACACCTTTTGTTCTAAGGGATGGTATAAATAATATCCAAATATTGCTTTTGGATATCCCATAAATAAACATTTGTTAGACTTAACATCTAGTTTGTATGACACTGTCCTCTTCACATAAGCAGGATAACCCCATACTTTCATATGAGAAAGTGTGGGTTTCTTGTTATTCCAAATCTCATATGGAGTAACATCAACCGATTTACTAGGAACTATGTTTAACACATAAACAACAGTTTCTAGTGCATATCCCCAAAAGGACTTTGGTAAGTCTGCTCGGCTCATCATGGATCAAACCATATCTAATAATGTTCGATTTCTCCTCTCAGATACACCATTGTATTATGGTGTATATGGTGGAGTCCATTAAGATAAAATCCCATTATCTCTAAGATAATCTTGAAATTCTTGGCTTAAGTATTCTCCACCTCGATTTGATCTAAGTGTTTTAATACTCTTGCCAAGTTGCTTCTCTACTTCATCTCTGAATTCTTTGAACTTTTCAAATGCTTCTGATTTATATTTCATTAGATAGATATATCCAAATCTGGAGTAATCATCTATGAAAGTAATGAAGTAGGAGTAACCTCCTTTGGCATGTGTAGTCATTGGACCACATACATCTAAATGTATTAAGTCCAAAACCATTTTAGCTCGTTCTCCTTTACCAATAAAGGGAGCTTTTGTCATTTTCCCCAATAAACAAGAATCACATGTATCAAATGATTAATAATCAAATGATCCCAAATCACCTGACTTGTGTAATTTGGTTATGCATTTCTCATTTATATGGCCTAAATGAAAATGTCATAAATATTAGGTATTTAGATTATCTTGTTTCATTCTTTTAGTATCCACATTATGCACTTCATTAATAAACTTAAGAACAAATGTACCATTCTCAGTGATAACTTTTGTATAAAACATATTGTTCTTAAAAATGTAACAACACTTGTCCTTAAAGATATGTCATAATCGTTCAATATACAACTGAAAGAAATAATACTTTTGGATAAAGCTAAAACATAATAAAAATTATTTAGTTCTAGTATTAATCCACTTGGAAGAGGAAAATGGTAAGTTCCTGCAACTGTTGTAGAGATGTTTTATCCAGTAGCTGACTGCAGAGATATTTCTGCCTTTCCAACTCTTCTAATGCATTTAAGCCCCTGTAGATAATTACACAAATGAGATCCACTTCTGGTATCTAATACCCAAGATTATTTTAAAGCAATAAAATAAGTATTAATTTCAATCATATGAATACCTAAAGTAGAAGCATTAGCTTGCTTCTTCTCCTTGAGAGAATCTAGATAGGCCTTGCAGTTACGCTTCCAATGACCATCTTTTCCACAATGGAAGCAAGTTCTTTTGGGATTCTCTTTCTTGGAAACCTTCTTCTTGTAAATCCCAGCATCCTTTGGCTGCGCCTTGGTCATCTTATTCTTCTTCTGCTTTTTTCCTTTAGCAGAAGTGACATTCGTAACACTTTTTGAATTCTTCTTGAAGGATCCATTAGCGATTTTGAGTATGTTGATTAACTCAGGAATGGTTACTTGGATCTTGTTCATGTTGAAGTTAATCACCAAAGGTGCATAACTTGGAACCAATGAGTACAAGATTAAATCTATGTATAGATTATTATCCATTACATAGCCAAGTCTACTTAAATGCTCAATATACCCATACATCTTCAATGCGTGAGTAGCAACCAAAGTGCCTTCCACCATTTTGCATCTAAACAGAGCTCGACCGATCTCATATTGCTCATTTCTATCCTGAGAAGAATAAAGCTCCTCTAGATGCAAAATGGTGGTTCTAGCATCCATCATCTCATGTTTCTTCTAAAGCTCTGAGGACAAAGCACCCAACATCAGACATGCTACTACTTCACTATCCTCTATATATTTTCAATAAGTGCCCTTGATCTCATCAATGGCATCATCTGATGGAAGTGGTGGTAGATCTTTATCCAAGGCATAATGGATTTTTTCAGCTTTGAAAACAATTCTCACCTACCTGATCTAATCAGAATAGTTGCTGCCAACCAACTTGTTATCCAAGATTGATCATATACTAATGTTTGATGTGCTCATGATGATGACCTAGATGTTAAAAAGAAAACATATGGGAGTATGTTCATATATATGTATGCATTAATTAGGTGTTTAATTAATCCACTTACTTCCGCTATTTTATTGCGAATCAATAGCCCTCACTATTTAATCCAAGAAAACTCAATAGTTTTCTTATTGGGCCAATATCCAATCCTTGATATGAAATTTAAACTTGACTGTGGTCAACAAATCAAACTCCATACCCTTGAAAGGTAGGTATCTCTATACCAATTGGATAGATGTACAACTATTGTATCATTAGGTTATCAACTCTTGATACATGTATATCATATATGCATTCCCTAATCTTGCCTCTAGAACCATTAGCCTTGATTGTGGTCAACAAGCTAATAGGCTAGCTAAAATGACCCATTTAATTAGATTCAAACATATTCGATATAATGTGAGCTTGACTGTGGTCAACAACCCATACTATAAAGAACTCTGGTTCTCCTCAAATTAATGGAAGGCTTATATACCATATTATTAGTCTGAGGGATTTTAGTTAATTAAGTCTCATCATATATGGTTGGCATACATTGGTATACTTCCTATATATATCTCATAAATATAAGCATACAAATATGGTATAGTTATATACATTACTGCATTGATTTTCCCAAGCCAAAAGGGAAATCAAAAGGTCAAACCTAGGTAATATGCATGATTCAAACAAGTAAAAATAATTACATTATCTTCAAACTTGCTAGATCTCCATCCGGCCCATCTTGCTCCTTGATAGTGGTCTCCATTTCTATCTCTAATTCTAATCTAAGTAATCTAATTACATATTACAATTTGAAAAGAAATACAAACCAAAAACTAGTGGCCGGGACATGAAAGTCCTTATTTGGCTGAAACATGTATTATACTCAATCACAATGGGCCTTGTCCATAACTATCCATCATGCCAATCATACACCCTTATATGCATTTCTAATGCATAAAGTAAAACATATAATGGATTGCTAATTTTTTTTCAACTCTTGAAACTTACTTTTGAGTTATTTTGATAATGTAATCAAATTAGGAAACTTTCATTTTAGGAAACCCTTTTGCATGCATGTGTTCTTGTGTCAATTATCAATCCAATTGATCATTAATTAATTATTAATTGATTATTTAATTAATTAATAACATTAAATAATTAAAGAATCAATTTTGGGCTTAAAATAAAGGGTAGGTTGAAACCCACACAATAAACCCTAAAGTGTGTTCACACACAAACTAGTTTTGTTTCTATTGGACCATTTGAGTCTTTTGAAATGAGCCAAGCCCACTACAACCCTTAAAAACCATTAATAAACTTAATTGTAGTTTATAATTTTTAATTTAAATAAGCTCCTTGGCCCACCAAGTCATTCACTAATTTAAATCAAGTCCGTAAACATAATTAAGCCCATTAAGTGGTTTTAATAAATTAAAATTAATTCAATTAATTTAAGGCCCATTTTAATTAACCCAATTAATTAAAAACACATTAATACATAAGATATATCAGATTTAGAAGATTAAAAATCGTTCTAAATAAGAAAACACCAAGAACACATCAAGAACACCAATTTATCGAACTTTTTAATTAAACTAGTTTTCATGCAAAACTTGTTCGATTTTAATTTTGTTTGATCTTATGGCTTAATATAACATTTTAAACCAATAAATTATAATCAAAATTATCTTAGAGTGGATCAATAAAAATTTAATTTAGAAAAGCCCCTAAAACTTTCATTGAAAAATAAAACCCTACATGCCATTCATAATGATTATTTTCTCAAAAGAATCGTTTTTATTTTTCATTTTATATATTTGATCACATACATCAAGAAATCAATATTTATCATTCATAAAAAATCCAATCTGATATTTTAAAGTTCATGAAATAAATAACTCAAAAATAAAAACTATTCTATAAAAATATAGAATTGTAGATTCATGGCAAAACTAAGGCTCTGATACCATGTTGATAATTATCAGTTACACGCATCTCATACATAAGCGAAATTTGAAATTTTTAACCAATATATCTGATCTTGCTATGAATTTACAATATATATATTAATAAGAATAAGAAAAATCATTTTTGATTTTTTGTTTAATAGTTGATTGTCCTTCTCACCGGGTTGTCGCAAACCACAGTGTCCAAAATTAAACACCTCTAATGAGTAATCCACAATTGAGAAGGATTGAATGAATCAATAATGGAGGAATACAAGGCTGGCCGAAATCCCTTGATGCTAGCAAGGGGAATGTGGCGGCTGGGGTTAGAGAATGAGAGAATTTATTTTCTCTTAATTGTTCACTTTAACCCTAAAAATCCCTATCACTTGGATTTTTATAGTTATGTTAAAAATATAACCTCATAATGGGATTGGGCTCTTTAAAATTTTTAGAGAATTATTAAATGGGATTATAGAATTATTAATAATTTATTTTGGCTCAATTAAATCCAATTTAAATCATTTCATAAAAGACTATGCACAAAACCCACAAACAAGGCCCTTCATGCATACACTTGGATTTAATCAAACAAATGAATTCCAAATCCATCCAAATTAAATATGTAGGCTCAATAATACTTATAAAATATATTTAATTTATTTTGGTCCAAGAATTAGGCCTCCAAGGCCTTCTACCAGAAGGTGGCATGAAACCATTCCTCTTGAGGGTTTCTGCGCCAGACTCAATTTTCTAGGCCTCTATTATTTTCTCCAATGAATCTATTAATTATTATATCATCCTTATAACACTTATAGTCCAATGATAATTAATTATGAAATACAATATTTCAATTAGTATCATTTTACATAATATTTCTAAAAAGTTATGCGAATAATTTTACTTGATCATAATTAATTAAACTCTTTAATTAATTATTCTCTTATTCACTTCTCTATTCCCATAATAATATAAAATATTATTATCCTTTTCATTTTACCATTTTATCCTTTTCTCTATATGTATGTGACCTATTGGGTTCCTATCCATTTTGGCAGTATAATATGTAATTGTGAGTTTTATTCAAAACTCACATGATTTAAACTTCTTTAAATAATTTTATCAATCCCTATTGATATTTATGATACACTATTATACAAGTCATGATTGGCCTCTAGCTAGGCATCATGACTACCCAAATGTCAGGAAAGTTAAGTAGTTTGGCTATACCCTTCCATAGAAACAGTTACCATACAATTACTCCTTTCACCACTCTTATCTCAATTAGATTCTGAGTATGGATTTCTTTCAACTCATAAATCTAATTATGTATGTTTTATTAATTTAACCATTGTTCCCAAAATGTCTTTCATGGATCCCTATCCATCTTGGCATATTACTCTGGCCAGAGATTCATCATGCGAGATAACTTCCCTTAATAAATCTAGGATGGTGAATCCTTTGTTAATTACTCAACTATCTTCAAGTAGGTCATGATATACCCAACCTCCTAACTATTTTCATCCCCAGTTGGAAGTAATCAGTTATAGAGTTAAAGTATACCACTTGCTACTTAAGATAACTTTGGTGATCTCAAGTCTAAGGATACTTGCACAAATGCTATAAAGAGATTCCTCACTAGCATAGATTTAATATCCATGTGAGAATTCTCTTTGCAGGTCTCCAATGAACTTTTTCTTTTAACAAGCATCCATATTTTAGCTTTGATTATGTTCCATAATCACAGCTATGAGAACCACTGCTTGAACCATTCAAGAAGCATAACGTGTGCTAGTCTGTCTGAATTAACAATATCCTATCTTGTTAATTCTATAACTAGGGATATTCAGATATTAACACATTTGCATGCAATAAGCATCTCACATCATGAACACTTTCATGATTGCCTTTGCACTGTGTTTATAATATCTAGGACTTCATTTATTAATTTAAGATTTACAAACTCATGTATTTAAACATAGCATTAATAAATAAATGATGCCTTTTATTAAGAATATGAATTTATACATATGAAATACATCCCTTTTACATGGGCTCTAGGGCATACTCTCTAACATTGGAAACATAAATAAATTTTTTAAAACCACGTCAATAAGCAAAAATTCAAAATGATAATTAAATTTTGCCTTTGTACTTTTAGCATGATTAAATGCCCAAAACCTCAGTTCTTCCAGTTCATTAACCTGTAAGGCCCTGTACTTTACTGCATTATCAAGATAAAATTTTAATAATTTTATTGCCTAATAAGCTTTGTGTTCCAATTTGGTTGGTAGGTGATAGAACTTGCCAAATACTAACCTAAAGGGGGACATCCCTATAGGCATCTTAAAAACTATCTTATATGTCTATAATACTTTATCAAGCTTAAGGTACCATTCCTTCCTATAGACATTGACCATTTTCTCTAAAATAGATATACGATCCCGATTTGACACTTCAATTTGACTATTAGCTTGGGTATGGAATGAGATAATGATCTTATGCCTAACTCCAAACTTTTTCAGTAAACCTTTAAATTGGTGGTTGATAAAGTGCTTGGCACCATTATTAATTGTACCTCTAGGTGCTACATACCAAGTAAATATGTTATTCTTCAAAAATTATAGCACTGCTTTGGCATCAGAAGTCCTAGTGGCTATAGCTTCTACCTATTTGCTAATATAGTCTACGACTACTAAGATATATTCAAACACATAAGACATCAAAAAAGCTACCATAAAATTTATACCCCACAAGTCAAAAAGCTCAAGCTCAACCATATTGGTCAATCATATCTCATCCCTCCTAGTTATGTTGCCTACACTTTGACATCTATCACAATAATGAATGAAAAATTTCACATCATTAAATAAAGTAGACTAATTAAAACCTAAAGAAAGGAATTTTTGACACTTGTCGATTCGACCTATGGTATTCATAAGCTTCCCCATTAGGATATACCATGATAATGTGTTCTTATTCTTATTGGGGAACGTACCTCTTTAACACCTGATCTATACATAATATAAAATGATAGGGGTCATCCTATATGTAGTGCTTTGCATTAGCCTTCAAATTTTTTCTTTGTTGCCATGCTAATTCCCTTGGAATAAAACCTCTTGTAAGATAATTTGCTATATCAGCAATCCAAGGAACAATAACATCACATGAATAAATAGCATAAATTAATTCATTAGAAAAGAATCATTTATCTCCCCTTTCTTGATATGCTTATGCTCTAACTGAGATAGATGGTCTGTCATAAAATTTTCAACACCCTTTTATCCCTTACATGTAAATCAAATTCTTGTAGCAATAACATCCACCGAATTAATCTTAGTTTTGACTCTTTATTTGCAAAAAAATGCTGCAAAGCTGCATAATCAGACCAAACAATTATTTTAGAGCTAAGCAAATATGAATGAAATTTCTAAAAAGTAAACACAATAGCTAGCAACTCTTTTCCGATGGTAGAGTAGTTGACTTGGGCTTCTGTCAACATATGGCTGGCATAATAAATAACATGGAAGATTTTATCGTGCCTCTACCCTAGCACTACTCAAATGGTAAGATCCAATCCAAAGAACAATTACTGAAGCTAAAATCAACCTTTACTTCAATATGTTGAATACCTGCAAACACTCACTAGAAAAATAAAATGCATTATCCTTAACAGGTAAATTTGATAGTGGTTTGGTAAATTTTGAGAAATCTTTGATAAGTCACCAATAAAACCTAGCATGTCCTAGAAAACTTATAACTCCTTTGACAGTAGTACGAGGTGGTAACATTACAATATCATTATTTTTTTCTTTGTCCACCTCTATCCCTATTTTGAACACTTTATGCCTCAACACTATCCCCACTCGAACCATAAAATGGCACTTTTCCTAGTATAAAATTAGGTTAGTTTCCTCACATCTTCCCAAGACCAATTCTAGATTAGGTCAACAACTCTCAAAATCATTCCCATAGATGGTTAAATCATCCATAAACACTTCCATGAAATGCTCAATGAAATCATGAAAGATAACCATCATAAATCATTGAAATGTAGTTGGTGCAATACAAAAGCTAAAGGGCATGTGTATATGTGAATGTTCTATAAAGACATGTAAAGGTACTATTTTCTTGATCCTCGGGGGGAATTGGTATCTATAAACACCCTGAGTGCCCATGTAGAAAGCAATAAATCTTGTTACCTACTAACCTTTCTAACATTTGATCGATAAATAGCAAAGGGAAATGGTCTTTTTAGGTGGTAGCATTGAGCCTCCTAATATCAATGCAAACTCTCTAACTCATAACTATACAAGTTGGAATAAGGTCATTCTATTCATTTTACATTGTTGTAATTCCCCTTTTCTTTGGGACACACTGCACAAGACTCACCCAATAGCTATCAGAGATTGGGTAGAGAATACCTGAATTGAGAAGCTTGGGTACCACTTTCTTAACTACTTCTTGTATCTCCATATTAAACCACCTTTAGGGTTGAACCACTGGTTTGAAATATTCCTCCATTAGAATTTGATTCATGTAATAACATGGATTAATCCCCTTCAAGTTCGAATTCTTCCATCTAATCACCTTCTTGTATTTTTTCAGCATAGCAATCAATAGCTCATCCTCCAAACCTATCAAAGAAGAAGATATAATTACCAGGTTTTCATTATCTTCTAAAAACACATATTTTAAGTGAGAAGGTAGAGATTTTAACTGAGCTTGTGTCTCATTTTGAGGAACATGCAAAATTTCCTCCTTCTTTATGTATTCTTTACTCTTTTTTTTAAGATAGCTACCATCTCTCTTTCTCCTTCATCCAACCCTTCATCCTCTAAAGAATGCATCAAACACATATTCAGCGGGTCGACCAACAAAATTTCCTTCTGATTTTCCTCCACACATTCTTGCACCTTGTCCATAAAAAAATAGACTCCTCCAAATCACTTGATAGGTACTTTGTAGCCTTGTTCATGTCCACTATGACCTCCTCATAGTTAAACCGTAAGGTAATGTTTTGGCCATTTACATCGATTAAGGCTTTTGTTGTGTTTAAAAATGGCCTTCCTATAATAAGTGGCACTTTTTTATCCTCCTCCATCTCCATCACTACAAAATCTACGGGGAAAGATGAATTTATCCATTTTTACTAATAACTACTCTATCACCTGCATCGATTTCCTTACCGATCCATCAACTGATTGAAGCCTCATTTCTGTCTCCTTAAGATCACTTATTAGATTTAATTTCTTACACATAGAGTATGGCATCAAGTTAGTGCTAGCTCCTAAAACATACAAGGCATTACCAATAAAATTTTTATCAATTGCACAGGGTAAAGTAAAACCACCAGGATCTTTCAATTTCTTAGGGATCTTGTGATGGAATATGTCATGGTATGCACATAAAGATCACGTAGCGAAAACAAAAAAAATGATCATACATGCCATACAATTACATGACAAGAATTGAAACATGCAATTTTAGGGTTTTAAAACTTACAACTTTAGATGCCTTTAAAACTTGATTTTGATGATGACCAGCAACCAAGGAGGATATCTTAGCCTTAGACCTTCACCACCAATGCCAAGGAATAGCCTTTATGCCACTCCTCTCTATTCTCACACACACACACTTGCAAAGATAGCATAAAAAATTGAGATTGCTAGCTCTCAAAATAAGTATTGTGTAATGGCTATGGTTTGAAGCTACAAAATTTGATTTTGTACTTCTTTTAAGTTGCTATTACTACCTAATAACACAAGAGAATGAGGAACAATCCTTTCTCCTTGTGAAAATTGGTCAAAAGAATTTTGTGACAGAGAGAGAGAGAAAATCACGCCAAAACCATAGAAGAATTACGGTTTCACGCCACACCCTTGTAACCTTAGGGTTTTATTTCTTTACTAATATATATCATTATCTTTTGGCAAGTGTTTGATCTAAATTTTACTATCTCAAGACAATTAATTCAATCTCAATCACTTCCTAAAAATAAGTAATATATATTGATTTAAACTCCTTTGAATTTAAAATTCAAATTTAAATTAAAACACAAGACATTTAATTAAATAAAACCACTTAATATAAGTAATGTGCATGTGCCGAAATTCCTTGGTTTTTATCTTGGAATTTTGACCACTTCACCTTATATTTAAATGATTTAATTTAATTTAAATTCTTTTAGGCTTTAATACTAAATTAACTTAATTAATACAAGATAATAATTAATTGAAATTAAACCTTGTGGGCTGAATTTTTCTCTCTCATGGACCAAGATCCAATAGCATTTATAATGCCCATTACATACATTAATTTGACTTTAATTAAAAGCCCAAATTAATGACCAATACTTTATTTAAATATTTTAAGCCCAATGCTTTGTGTGCGATCCTATAGGTCCATTTAATGTTGGCAATGAATTAATTCAAAGGCTATATATATTCTCTAGCATGATATTATAGCATTCCAAATTAAATGAAAATACATATGGCATTTAGTGACCTAATGCAATTTTGCATAGTCCCTTACCCATAAATATCAGAATTAATATAAGGCATGAAACTAGTCACCCTTATATATATTAATTCCTTTCTTGATATTTTAGTGATACTGAACTCTCAGATAAATATTGATTACTCATTATTTCATCTCGGTATGGCCATACACTTCTCAGTTCACTGATCAAGTGGCCAATGATATTTTCTCTCTCATAGAGAGGGGTAATCCCTTCACTTCTCTCATGCTCTCTAACATGAATCAATGCATACCCAAGCATACTCGTACTTGTCACTCTGTTATGAGCATGCTAGGTGTATGTCAAAGCACACAGTAATTCATAAAGAGTTTCATAGAGATTTTAGGTCTAAGAACTCCGATACAAAACTTGCATATGAGAAACACTTATGACTTGTACCATGTAGTGTTCTCATGAGTGGATCCAATCCAGATACCATATTCTAAACATGTATCTATGATCTTTGATTGACACTCTTATCCTTATGATTCGTAAGATAGAACTCAACTTATCAGAGAAAGCATACTAGTCTTAATTCATTTGTTATTCCCATAACAATGACTGACTAGGGATATTTAGAATGAAGTCTTATTTGTTTCAAGGTCTTACAACCATGTGGCTCACACATGATAACTTAAAATGAAACAACATTCTTGGATAGTTCTATCAATTGATATGCACAGGAATACAATAGATAAAACAAATGCCTCATTTATTAACTAAAGTGTTTTATTACAATGTATTGGGGCTAGGGCTTATACTAACAATCTCCCACTAGCACTAGTCCCAATTAGGCATAGCCCTAAGACCGAATGCTCCCAAATGAGCTTTGTGCAGATTTGGACGCAACTGTTTCATCAAAGGATCTGCTACATTGTCTTCACTTGCTATCTTGCTAACCTTGACGTCCCCCCGATCAATGATTTCTCTGATCAGGTGGTACCTTCTGAGTATGTGTTTGGATTTCTGGTGTGATCGGGGCTCCTTAGCCTGTGCGATGGCCCCGTTGTTGTCACATAAAATTTCTAATAGATCTAGGATGCTTGGGACCACTCCTAATCCTGAAATGAAATTTTTAATCCAAATAGCCTCTTTTGCAGCCTCACTCGCTGCAATATACTCAGATTCTATAGTTGAGTCGGCAACGGTCTATTGCTTTGAGCTTCTCCAGCTGACAGCACCATCGTTCAAAACAAAAACAAACCCAGATTACGATCTAGAATCCTGAGTGCTAGTCTAAAAAGCAGCATCAGTTTAACCTTGTATGACGAGCTCTTCTTGACCACCATACACTAAGAAGTGATCCTTAGTCCTTCTTAGGTACTTTAGAATCCTTTTTACAGCAGACTAGTGCTTCTCACGAGGGTCTTGTTGAAACCTACTAGTTATAGTTAGTGCATGAGCAACATCTAACCTACTACATAACATAGTGTACATGATAGATCCAATAGCAGATGCATATGGGATTCTACTCATGTTGTCCCTTTCCTCTTTGGTTTTAGGGCACTGTTCTTTAGTCAAAGGAACTCCCAAAGCAAAAGGTATGTACCCTTTATTTGAGTCTCCCATACTAAAATGCTTTAGTACTTTGTCTATGTACTTTTCTTGACTTAGTTCCAAAAGCCAATTCGATCTATCTTTATAGATTCGAATACCAAGTATTGTCTCGGATTCACCTAAGTCGTTCATTGAGAAACATTTTCTTAACCATTGCTTAACCTTTTGCAATGTTAGAATGTCATTCCCAATGAGAAGGATGTCATCCACATATAGGACCATAAATACTACTATGCTCCCACTAACCTTCTTGTACACACAAGTCTCATCTTCGTTCTCAATGAAGTCAAATTCTTAGACTACCTCATCAAAACGAAGATTCCAACTTCGGGGATGCTTGCTTTAATCCATAAATGGATTTTTGAAGCTTATGCTTGGTATTGACAAAATCCTCAGGCTGTGTCATATACACATCCTCAAGTAAATTTCCATTGAGGAAAGCAATTTTGACATCCATTTTCCATATCTCATAATCATGACATGCAGCTATGGCAAGCAAGATCCTAATGGACTTGAGCATGACTACAGGAGAAAAGGTCTCATTACAGTCTACACCATGAGTTTGTTGAAAACCTTTTGCTACTAGTCTACCTTTGTAGGTCTTATCCGCTTTGAGTTTGAATAGCCACTTGCATTCAATTACCTTCGCACCTTCTAGTGGATCAACCAAGGTCCAAACCTAGTTATCGTACATTGATTGCATCTCGGATTTCATGGCTTCAAGCTAATTTTCTGAGTTTGGGCTTTCAATAGCTTCTCAGTAGGTAGTAGGATCCTTATGATCTACTAACTCAATAATGTCACTATCAGTGATTAGAAATCCATATCTCTCAATCTCCCGACGTACCCTACCGGACCTTCTAAATACTTGTGTAATGGGTTCTTGTTCCACAACTGGTTGTGAACTTGATCCCACTTCCAATTCATCCTCTATAGGAGTTTTTGGTGCTTTAATTTCTCCAAGTTCTACTTTACTCCCACTGTCTTTCTTGAGAATGAACTCCTTTTCCAAGAAAACAGCCTTGCGAGCAACAAATTCTTTGTTCTCGGCTTGTGAGTAAAAGTAGTATCCCTTTGTTTCTTTGGGATAACCCATAAACAAGCAGACAATGTATTTGGACTCTAGTTTGTCAGATGTTAATTTCTTAACATGTGCTTCACAATCCCAAATCCTGAGAAATAACATATTGGGTTCTTTCCCAGTCCATACCTCATATGGTGTCTTCTCAACTGCTTTAGTTGGAGTACGGTTTAGTAAAAATGCAGCAGTTTCGAATGCATAACCCTAAAAAGAGATAGGAAATTTGCTTAACTCATCATAGATCGAACCATGTCTAATAGAGATCATTTTCTCCTTTCGGACACACCATTCCATTGTGGCGTTCTGGGATGAGTGAGCTGTGAAATAATACCACACTCCTTTAGATGACTGTCAAACTCTTGGCTTAAGTATTCGCCACCTCGATCTGATCGAATGGATTTTATACTTTTGCCAAGTTGTTTTTCTACTTTGTTCTTAAACACATTGAATTTTTCAAAAGTTTCATATTTGTACTTCATTAGATAGACATAGCCATATCTACTGAAGTCATATGTGAACATCACGAAGTAGCTAAAACCACCTCTAGCTTGTGTACTTAATGGTCCACATACATCGTTATGTATTAGTTCCAATAAGCCATTATTCCTTTCACCTTTCTTGTTAAAAGGTCTCTTTGTCATTTTTCCATGCAAACATGGCTCACATATATCATAAGACTCTAAGTCGAATGACCCAAGCAATCCAGTTTTGTGGAGTCTTGAAATGCGTTTTTCATTTGCATGTCCTAAACAACAATGCCAGAAGTAAGTAGGGTTCAATTCGTTTGATTTAACCCTCTTTGTATTAATGTTGTATATGGACTCTTTGTTTTGTAAATCAAGGATATAAAGGCCATTTTGCAACATGCCATGACCATAAGAAATGCCTTGGCGATGAATATGAGCATTGCCATTTTTAATAACAAAATCAAATTCATCAAAATCTAAACATGAAACTGAAATAATGTTTATGCTCATAGCAGGCACATAATAACAATTTTTCAAAACTAAACAAAGTTCGAAAGGTAAAGTGAGTTGATAGTCGCCTATCTCCATTGCAGCAACTCGTGCTCCATTCCCCACATGGAGGTCCACTTCATTCTTCCTAAGTAACCGCCTATTTCTTAGCCCCTGCACATTTGAACAAATGTGAGAACCACAACCGGTATCTAATACCCAAGTGGTAGAAATAGAAAGGTTAATCTCAACAACAAAAATACCAGAACTGGATGCCTTGGCTCCATTCTTCTTTCGTTCTTCCTTGAAGATAGCGCAATTCTTCCTCCAATGTCCTATCTGTTGCAATGGAAGCAAGTGCTCTCGCTTTCTTTGAGCTTCTGTGCCTTGGGCTTGGATTGGGCCTGAGGTGCACTCCCACTTGACTTGAATCGAGCTAGGTCATTCTTGGGTTTTGCCTTTCCCTTTCCCTTTCCCTTTCCCTTAGCGGGTCCCTTTTTAATGCCCCCTTGAACCATCAATACGGGATTGGTCTTTCAAATATTCTATTCAGCATTCTTAAGCATCCATGGAGCTCAGTGACTAACTTTTTCATTGCATGCATGTTATAATTCATCACAAATGGATCATAATCATGAGTCAATGATCCTAAGATCAAGTCAGTGGCCAATTCCTTTGGCACTTGTACCTCAAGCTTCTCAAGAGTATCAAGATACCCTTTCATCTTGAGTACATGGGTACTAATAGGAGTACCCACAGCCATCTTACAAAAAATCAAGGCCTCTGTTGTCACGAACCTCTCGTGACGAGCTTGCTCTTGGAACATCTCTTTGAGGTGCACCATGACCGCATAAGCCTCTTGGTCCATAAATTGCTTTTACAAGTCAAGCATCATAGTGGCCAACATCAGACAGGTCACATCATTGGAGTCACTCTTCTTGGTCTCAAAAGTTTCCTTTTGAACCGCAGAGGCGTTCCTAGCAGGTTCTTCAGGCAAGGGTGCATCCAAAACATACGACTTTTTCTATTGCTTAAGAACTATTCTTAAGTTTTGAGACCATTCTATGACATTGTTGCCATTCAATTTGTCCTTTTCAAAGACCAATCGCAATGAGAAATTGTTGTTTCAAGATGCCATTTTCAATCTACAATAAAATTTAGCAAGATTAAATGAGGTCATATTTATAATCCCACAAACCGAATTAATATCCCTTTAAATAATTTGTGTTAGTAATTTAATGTGGGCCAAGATCCACTTTTCACAACAACTTATTAGTCAAGTTAAGCTTGTAAACCTAACAAGTTAAGTTACTTAGGTAGGAAAACTCCAATCATATCTCGTACATGACTCTTGGATCAAACGGGCTAACATCTTAAGATGTTATAGCACAAACCCATTTATTAGTTGCCTAGGTCCGGGCATCCCTTTCCATGTTAAGTTGACTCTTGGATCAAACGGGCTAACAAAAACTTAATACTTTACCTAATTAAAGTGATTTCTCTCATTAAAATTCTCCATTTCCTAGTTTTTTCTTACTCCAATTTAATTTTTAGAATGAAAAGGATTCTCTATAATGTATTTAGGAAAAATTAAAGCTTGAGATATGGTGAGAAGTGAGAGAAATGAAGAAAAAATTATAAAGATAACATATATGTGGTGGTTTAGATTTTGCAAGGAAAGGGAAGGAAAATTATAGACTTTTGGGTAGAATTATAGAGGATTCTAGACCTCTCAAGGTTTTCCTTATGTACACCAAACCAATGGCCAAGGTTTCTCCATTTAATATTTAATTCAATGGCTTATTTTCATGACACTTATCATGGTTTCATTCAGTTTTACACTACTTTATGCTATGTTGATGTATGTAGATGATCATTGTGAAGACCCAATTTTAGCCTTGGAAGAATTCATTAGAATTTTAGAGAAATAAGGTTTAATTTAGTATGATTAAATTATGTGGTGTAAGTTAAAACATTGAATATTTGTTGTTTATTATGAGAGAAGGTAAATAATTATTTTACCATGTAGTTAATTGGTGTAAAAATCTCAAGTTATAGGTTAAATTAAAAAGGGAAAAGATATTGAGGGCTATAATTAAAAGAAGAAAGTAACCTTGGGGTTTGTATTTGGAAGAAAGAGTTAATTGGGGTAGATTTTATAATTGAGAGAATTAAAAGGGGATGGATTTTAACATGCAAATAGTAGAAAGAAAAAAAATAAACTTTTCCTCCCACTTTATGAGGATAAGGTCTTACATGTTGGAGAAAGAAGATAACTTAGGGGCTTTAAAATGTTCATTGGTCAACACTTTATGGGGAAAAAGAAAACTTATATTTCTTTCCTTATTCTTTTGCTAATGAATTGCCTTTCTCTCTTAAGTCTAAAAATGTTTCCTTTTCTACTAAAGAATCTAACCCCTTCATTCCTCTTAAAGTATTTCCGGCTTTCATCTTCATGGATGTGAGTGAAGATTGTGTAGAAATGTATTATTGAAGATAGCCATAAAGGATCTAACTAAGAAGAGGACAAAGTAAAAATTATAAAAAGATTTTTGAAGAAAATTTGGAGTACACATCACGTTTGGGTAACTAAATAGATATGGTCCTATTTGGATCATAAAAAATCCCATTTGGATTGTAGCTAACCTTATTTTGGTCCATTTAACCAGTTAGACCATTTTACACCTTCGGGTGCTACTATTATACAATAACCCATTATCCACTTCTTTAGAATAGTACATGTTTAATTCAAAAATAAAAAAAAGTTTCATGCTTAATTTAAATATTCATAAAGTATGATAGTTTTAGATTTATAAATGATGAACTTACAAAGTATTGTGCATGGTCAATATTAATGGTATACATATATTCTTTATGATCACATATCCTTTTCTTAGTTATACACATCATTTTGATCTATGTTAATACATGGTATATGGAAAATCATGACGAAGGGTAAAGGGTATTATGTTATTGAATGTAGGAAACTATTATTATAGTTCCAATATGTCATCATATCAAGGAATATAATAATTATGCAGTGACACATATACGTTGGAATGTTTTCCTCTAGTATAAGTGTTTATATGCATTCACAATGGCCATATGTGATTTAAGCTTTTGTATAAGACATCCTTAAAGTAAGGTTTTCAGCTCGATAGCCTAGTAATGTATGTTCAAGGAAATGAATTAATTGATATGGCTAGGTTATAGGATAATGGTGTTATAATCATGGCTTATTTCATAATGATAATTATGCCCTTAGATAAATTAAATATGACCATTAAGCCTAATAATTAATTTAATATTGGTTTTTCACCATTTTTCTTAAACAAATGTTCCACCCAACATAATGCTCTAAAATTTTTTCTTATATGCAAGAACATATACAGAAGCACATGGTTAAAATTTTAAGTCATTCCAACTTCATTTTGGTATACTTTCAGCTCCAAAGGTGAATTCAGCCGATCCAAAAGCCAAAATTTTAAAACTATCAGAAAAATTATTTTTCACTTTTAGTAACTCATTTAAGCTTCTTTCTAATGGCTCTATATGATCAGAATAATTTTTGTAGGTCCTTATAATATTTTAAGACCTGGTCAAACTTATGGCCAACCGAGTTTATGACATAGAGTAAAATCTTCTCTATCTATTTTGAGGGCCCATTTGAGCTCAATTTCTTCCCAAATTGTACAACTGGACTCCATTTAACATATTTGTTCATCTAGGGGTTAGGACTTACTTTTTACCAGGTCACTTATCCTAGAATTTTCCTGGCATGATTACTTTTAACATTTATGCATTTTAAATTTTTCTACATTATTCTACTGTAAGCACTTCAAAAACTGTTCTAGGATTACTATTCATGCTTTAAAATGTACCATGAATGTCAGATGAAAATTTAATGGTGTTTCACTTATATAAAATCATTTAATGAGTTTTTAGTATGTCCTTTGAAAGCCATTTATTTCCAATAAATAAGGCATAAAATAATAGTAGAAGTAAAATATGCATAAATAAGGATATTGATTAAATTTGGAACATTGTTTCCCTTATGTATTTTTATAAAAATATTTTATGTTATTTTTGAAATAAAATAGGTCATTGATCCATTTTATAGAGAAAAACCAACTATATTAGTATAAAATATTTAATGCGATTTTCCCAATTATCGTGCAAAAACCATTATTACTAAGCTATTATAGACAATTAAATAAAAGGTATTAAATATATAAATACAAGCCCAAAAAAATAAATAGGAAAATAAATCCTACACTAATATACTGTGTCTTTATCTTTACCCGACTCGAATGAAAGTTACACATAAAAAACTGACAAGAAAAGACAATGAGTGCATAATTATAAAAATGACAATAAAAGCATAATAATAATAATATTAATGATAATATTAAATAATAATAATTATAAATATTATCATTAAAATAAAAAAACATAAATATCAATATTTACAATAATAAAATCTACATAAATTAATAATATAAAAAATCATAATAATAATAAAATAATTAACAATATTAAAAATAATGATAAAGAATAATATTGTTAAAACATCATCAACAACAACGAAAGGCAAGTGAGGGATGGGGCAGTAGGACAAGTCACGCCCCATAAGAGGCCAAAACAGCTAGTAAGTCATGAACCAAACCATAACTCACTAATGAGCCACATTCAAGGCTACGACTCATATATCATAGAGGTGGAAAAAGGTCAAGTCATAAACTTAACAGTCGAGTTATGGACCAATAGGGCATGACTCAGAAATAAGTCATGAATGTAAAGAAGAAGATGGAAGTGAGTTACGAATCGAGTCAAGGCAAGTGTAACACCCTAATCCACTAACCATGAATAATCATCAATCATCACCATAAACCTAGTAAAGACCAGGTAGAAATAATAATAAGACATGCCATAATTACATGCCATAATAAATTAAATCAAACTCATAAATAAGAAGACCTAACATAATTGGCCAATAGTACATAATGAAATGCTCAAAGGCAACTGCAGTCTCCCCAATCTTCTTTTCACTGGTTATCTAGGCAATAGCTACTAATCCACTAAAGCTTATCCTGAAACCTTCATGGATAAATAAACCCATGCTCAGCCATAAATCTTAATGGGGAACAAAATTCTATGAACAAATCTTAATAATTATCAAATCAGTACAACCTTCACAATTAAGAAAACATATAAGTTTACAATATTAATCATTATCGTAAGCATTTCGGAGGAGTCTCCAACTTAACAATCATTACTATTCTTACAACAACCTATAGCATTACATGAACTCGTTTAGTTCCTTAAGACCTTTCAATTTACTTTCAACATCACATCTATTTCTTTTTACTATATGATAATTCATTCATTTCATAATCCTTTCCTTCAAGACTCCTACCATTGATTACAATGATGTAAACTTCAATCATATGCATTTAAATGTTTATTCGAAGCACAAAGAGTGCATGTGTCCAGTAACACCTATAATAGATACTATTAGGCATAATTACTTCACATATATCATGCAATCACAATTATAGAATACATACATAATTTATAATTTATGTTCATAACCATGTATTTCTTAATGTTATCCTATGATGGCAACTAAATGTCACGCAACATTACATTATATCCTACACTGGCCTTTGCTAATGTCTAAATTATTGATATGCACAATCATATGTAACATCTATATGTATTGACTAACTAGCCTTGCATGTAATTATTGAGAATGGCATTACACATCATGAGTACCCGAGAAGGTCCAATTGTCACATATATAGATTTCATGATTACCAAAGAATATGAGACTCATTGGATATGTTATAGCACAAGCAGTTCTTATAATAACATTGTAAGTATTCCATCATAGCATGGTTAAATAATTCTTATGGGTATTAATTTCAATAATTTACTTTCATGGAAATAGTTTATGGATAAAGGAATTATGATAAAGAAATATAATAGGCCACACATATAATACTTCTATTATATAAATGAAACAATTGATACATGTATTCCTTTATTTTGAACTCATTCTTAACCTTTAATCTTTAATAGCCTAACTAAGTACTATTTTAAAGGGGTGGATAATAGGAGCAATGGATACCCGAAGGTATCAAACAATGGACCCAAAAAGGCCGAACTATGGTTCTATAAAGGAACAAATAATGGTCCCAAATGGGATCGAGCAATGGTTCCATTATACCATGGCCGCTGCCACTATATCCCTCTAGGCATGTCTATCTAATCCACAACTGAACTAAGACCTACAGGCTTAACCACTTTAAGAACATCCTTGATTTAACATATTCCTCTTTACTTAGTACATCATTTGGCTTAAAGCCATATTTCATAAAAGAATGCATATCGTTCTTATGATACATCAATCATAAATGTCATAGTAGTTACATAATAATGCAAACACAATAAAGTATTACTTTCATCGAACAATCTCATCTTACTTAGTATTATGCACGAAGCGAATGAGGCAACTATAAAAGTATAGTTCTTGCAATTAAAATTATTTGTAAGATTATATATATATATATATATATATATATGTATGTAGGTATGTAAATGTAAATACAACTTGAATCATAACAATACAAGCTTAGTTATTCACATTGTTCACATACTGAGTCAGACTACTTATCATCGCATAGATACATCAACTATAGGACATTGCACTTACATATTTCATTAACAGTTCTCAAAGATGTACCTTATTATTGTTTGCTATAAGTGGCTTCTATACAATATCATAGATATTTATAATGGTAAATAATTAATTGAACAACATTTAAACATCTATGATCAATGTAATAAGATGAACACTTATTTTCATCCTAAGGTCAACACTTATTCTTAATTAACTCTTTAGTTCACTTTTATAGTCAATTAGATCATGCACAATAGGTTATAAATCCCAACGAGATCATATATGTATCAATTCATCTTAATTGTACTTTTTATCCTATAATATTTTACCCTCAAGTATGTTTAAGCAAGATTATTCCATCATATATGCTATCACACTACTTGTTGGTATGATTTTTTCATAATAAAACACATGGCATAAGCAAACAGACAAACATGTTTCTTTATATCAAGTCTAGTCAATACCTTCCATTTTAACTTATAACATAACTTAACTTTCGTGGTCTCATAACTAAACATAAAAAGCCAATGTCCCATCTCTTTTAACTTAGATTTATAACCTTGCAACCATCGTCTCATTGTCACTAGGCCATATTATATTTTTTTTCATACCACGCAAAGGCACACTAATGCGTAACATTAGGGAGGACCATTTACTTTAGCAGGTTAATACCTAATGTGACCTTATAGGACATAATAAAGAACATATAATCTTTAGGTTATTATTTATCTCTACTCTTGTTAGTTATATGTCCAAATCATTACTCAAAATGCATTATAACAAAACAATTCCTATTAGCATTGCCCTAAGCAAGTCTCACTCTCAACGGCTTCCAAGCGAAACCCCACCTTACCTTAGTAAGTCTTGTTACTTTAAAATTCCTCACTCTTAATATATATACATACATACATAGGGTTTCTCCTAATAAAGTGATTATGCCACCAGTCATGTATTAATGGCTTTATGACTTACAAACTAGTTAATCCATATCCTTGCATAAATACATTCTTGTCACTCAAATTTAGATAATAACTCTTCTTGTAGCCACGCCTTTGCTAAACTATATCTAATTTTAAATCTTAGCATTGGAAAGACTTTTAGAACTATAATAATTCATCAGTATTCAATTAACATACTACCCATCACTTGTCTACCTAACCATCATCAACATTTCTTATTGCTAGCTTAATTCACCCTAATTATATATATATCTTCATATGCATAGGCTATAAAATATTGGTTCACAATTTATTAATGAGCTATAGTTTTTAGAGAAGAAGAACCAATGAAAATAGAGTGTATAAGTGACTGTGCATTTCATGGAAATAAAGGCCAAGTGGACGTACATTTTCATGGGGAATAAAGGCCAAGTGGTCGTGCAAAAAGGAGAGAAAAAAAGCTTACGCGGCAATGTAAGAAGGAACCAAGCCAAACAGATGGCCAAGAAAATGGGAAACTAAGCTATACACACAACCACGTAGGGAAAAGCCAAAGGAGATGCATGGTCGCTCAAGTGGCTGTGCATGGAAAAAGGCCAGGAGCTGCACGGTCGCTTATGGGAAGTTAAAGGGATATGCAATCGTGCACCAAAAATTCACTGGGCTTGTGCAGCCATGCAAAGAAGAGAAGCTATGCATGGCCATTCATAGGGAAGAGGAGCCCCATGTGCGGCCATGCATAGTATCTCGACCAACAAAACCAAATGCAGATATACTGGTCACAGTTCGAATCTCTCACTAAGCAACTTGCAGTTGTACTCAATGCACCTTTAAAAAATTCTAAACTTAGCTAAATCACGAGAGTTAGCCTACAACCTCATTAGGAGAACACACACACTGAAACAAAAAGAATACTCCTAAAATCAATCACAAGAACAATAGCGTAACCTAATTCCTTGTACCTTGTTTAAAGCTCAATCTTCCTTTGCGCATATTGATCAAGCTCTCTTACTGCTAATTTTCTTTATCCCCTTGCACATAAAGGCATAACAGGCTCTCTTAATCCCTCAAAACCAGAGATCAATCCAAGAAAAGAAATGTTGAGAGAGATCTGCAAAGCAAAGCATTACCTTTTGAGATGGTGCTCATAAATCCTAAGCCTTTTTGCCCTTGTCCCAATCTCTAGCTTCCTCAGGGAGCCTTAAATGAGTGAGTGGGGTAAATATCTCACTCAGGAAATTCCAAGATTGCCCTTATATGTTTTTAATCCTCAAAACTTATTTTCTTAGCATTTAAACCAAAACTTCTTATTTAATTCAATTGCATCCTTCCTTAATATTTTAGCTACACTCCAATACACATATGTATAATTATCAATATATCCTTTATATGATTTAACGTTAATAATGCAAAATAATTTAATTTTCCTTATTAAACTTTAATCCTTATTAATTTACCATAATTCGATTAGGGCCATGATTTGTTCCTTACAACAAGTCACGGACTCACTCCTGACTCAAGTTCGTGATTCAGCCTAAAACATATGCAGAATGCAAAAAAATCATTTAATTGCCAAACAAGCTCCTAAAACCCAATTTAAAGCCATTTCTATGGTTGAAAACACCACTTAAATCATTTTAAGCACAAATAACATAATTAATACAATTAAAACTTAGATATAGGCCACAAAATAGTAAATTCACCCAAAACTTTAAAAATTTAGATAAAGAAAATTAAGCAATAAAATAAATTTTAGACATTGTATTTATAGCTTAGGAGGCTTGATAGTATTACCTTTAGTGTCAGTTATGTCAAAGAATGAAGAAATGTGGTTCTTTTGGCCTTGTTTCCTAGTAAATTCACCAAAAAACTATAAAAATGGAAATAAAGAAACATAAATTTAGACACTGTATTTATAGCTTAGGAGGCTCAAGAGTATTACCTTTAGTGTCAATTCCGTCAAGAATGAAGAAACTGTTAGTGTAAGCCCTAGCCCCAATGCATTGTTATAAAACACTAAAGTTAATAAATGAGGCATTTGTTTTATCTATTGTATTCCTATGCATATCAAGTGATAGAACTATCCAATAATGTTGTTTCAATTTAAGTTATCATGTGTGAGGCACAAAGTTGTAAGAACTTGAAACATTAGAGACTTCATTCTAAATATCTCTAGTCAGTCATTGTTATGGGAATAACAAATGAATTAAGACTAGTATACTCTCTTTGATAAGTTTAGTTTTGTCTTACAAATCATAAGGACTAGAGTGCCAATCAGAGATCATAGATTCATGTTTAGAACATGGTATCTGGATTCGATCCGATCATGAGAATACTACATGGTACAAGTCATAAGTGTTTCTCAATTGCAAGTTTTGCATCAAAGTTCTTAGACCTAAAATCTCTATGAAAATCTTTATGAATTACTATGAAATTTTACTTACACATTACATACTCATAATAGGGTGACTAGTATGGGTATTCTTGGGCATGCACTAATTTATGTTAGAGAGTGTGAGAGAAGTAAAGGGATTACCCCTCTCGATGAGAGAGAAAATATCACCGACCACTTGATCAGTAAACTGAGAAGTGTATGGCCATACCAAGATGAAATAATGAGTAATCATTATTTATCTAAGAGTTCAATGTCACTGGATTTACTACATAGATTAATCAGTTAATTGGTAATTAAATTGCTAAATGAACTTTAGTCCATGAGAGAGTGAAAATACAGCAAGACATGGATAATAATTAATTATTTATTTATCTTTAGATGATTAATTTATTTAAGTTTAAATCCTATTTGAATTTCTAATCAAGATACACCACTTGATTAGGAAGAGATGAGGCTGAAATTACTACCTAAAACCTAGTAGATTTCGGCATACAAAAGAAACCCTAGCTAAGTGATATATATTGATTAAATAAATTTGCCATTTTGAGTTTTATTTTTCTCTCTCATTGCCGCAATTTTCACAATGGAAATAATTATTTCTTCCTTTTTTTTAATTTTTGGCAGCTATTGCAATCCCTAGGAAGAACAAGATCAAATCTTGTCTCTTTATACAATACCCATTGCCGAATAAAAAACCTAGATATAACACTCTTCGTTAGAGGTCAACTTTGCAAGTGTGTGTGTGAACATAGAGTAGTGTGGCATAAAAGGTAGCACCTTTGGCATTTCTGGTTGATTTCAATGGTATATAGGTTTATCTTATATACTGATCATTGCAAAAAATCAAGTTTTGAAGTGCATTCAAAGAAGTAAGTTCAATCGAAATCCTAAAGTTGCATGTTTTTCATTCTATGTCATTATTGTTTGGCTTGTATGATCAAAAGTTTATGTTTTTCCACTGTATGATCATTGTATTTATGCCATATGATATCCCATTAGTGGTATTAGAGCCTAATCATGTTTGTTTTAGTGCTTTGGATGCGTTACAACTTGATTAAAAATTATTTGTTGCATAAAAAGTGATGTTGAAATTTTCTTTTTTCAGTTTCTTGCATTGGTTAGGTGTAAAAACGATTTTAAATTGTTAATTGGGTATTATGACATGTTAATATACTATTCTAAGATATTTTTAGACCTATTCATGGTCTGTTTTAAATATATATAACTGATTGAACATGTTAATCATGAAGCTAGGCACTTGTTTGCATGATATACGTTTGTTACTAGCTAGTTTCTCTCTATAAAATGTAAAAACATGTTGGGCATGTTTGTATGTGATTTTAGAATATTAATAACAGGTTTGGACATGTTTTAAAAATGGTTTTAATTCTAGTCTATGACAATTTATTTGGTTAATTTACAAATCACTTAAAACAATAACTAGTTTGTGTTTGTTGCATGTTTAATCAACATTGTTTATTTTATTTTGATTAAAAATGGAAAAAAAACATTTAGATCAAATCTGAATAGAACCTTAATTCAATGTTTATGACCTTATTTAAGTCATTAAATGGCTTATAAAATCATTTTAAGTGTTTGTGCGTCATTTGTGGCATTAAATGAGCATTAAACAACTTGTTTCATGATGTTTGTTTGTTTTGTTATCAATGCCGAATGTGTTATGTATTCTTCATGAATTTTTATTTTTTGATTCATGTTAGTTAATATTATTTGTATTTTTAATGTTTATGAGCTGTATGACATACTATTAAAAATGGCCAAATTGAAAATTACATTAGAGTTGATTTATGTCACAAATCTAACTACTTTGTGTTTTGGGCTTTTAAGAGAGCTTATTCAATAAGTGGATTTAGTCTATTGGGCTTCAGCCCAGGCCTGTCATAGGGTTTTATCTTAAAAGTACAAGTACACAATTTCCATTAATGGGCATGGCTTAATTAATTAAAATTGGACTTTGTTTTATCCATGAATGTTATATATATTTGGTTGCATGTTTTGTGTGATGAATGAATATGCATGGTGCATTCATGGGCCCTGGGTTACATAATTAAATATGACCTATGTGCCATTAATGATTATTATAAAAGTTTCATTTATTTTTAGTATAGTATTTATTTGAAGAATTTGTAAATCAAGATGAAGCCCACTAGGGTAGAGAACCCAAACTTGAAGATTCATATGTAATAGTATAGAATCTTAGTTGTAGGTTTTTGGGCCCATTTTTATCATGCTTTACTTTATGCACTTATACATATACATGCTATGAATGGATGACAAAGTATATGCCATGAAAGTCGTAATAAAATGAATCCCTAAAATAGTAATTCACGAAGTTGCCTTCCTAATTCGAAACATGTCAAGGCATCGATCATCGGTCATGTAGACTAGGAGTCCTAGATACGCTCGATTATCATTGTGAGGCATGGGTTGTGAATGTAGGTTGGACTTAACATGGAAAGGAATGCCCGAACCTAGGCAACGAATAAATGGGTTTGTGCTATAAGATCTTAAGATGTTGGCCCATTTGATCTAATAGTCATGGAAGAGACATGATTAGAGTTTTCCTACCTAAGTAACTTAAATCTTTAGGTGTACAAGCTTAGCTTGACTAATGAGTTGTTGTGAAAAGTTGATCTTGGCCGACATTAAATCACTAATGAGAATTATTTAAAAGGATATTAATTCAGTTTGTGTGATTATATTAAGACCTCATTTAATCTTGCTAAGCTCATAAATTTTTATAGATTGAAAAACAGCTTCTTTAAACAACAACTTTTTATTGCGATCGATCCTAAAAAAGGACAAACTGAATGGCACCAATTTCATAGATTGGCCTCAAAACTTGAGAATTGTTCTAAAGTTAGAGAAGAAGTTGTATGTTTTGGATGAACCCTTGCACACCAAACCTACTATGAACACCTCTGCTGTTCAAAAGGAAACCTTTAAGACTAAGAAAAGTGACTCCAATGATGTGAATTGTCTAATGCTACCCACTATGGTGCCCGATTTGCAAAATGAATTCATAGACCAAAATGCCTATGCGATCATGGTGCACTTAAAGGAGATGTTCCAAGAACAAGCTCATCACAAGAGGTTCATGACAACAAAGGCCTTGATTTCTTGTAAGATGACTGCGGGTACTCCTGTCAGTACCCATGTACTCAAGATGAAAGGGTGTCTTGATACTCTTAAGAAGCTGAGGTATAAGTCCCAAGAGAGTTGGCCACTGATTTGATCTTAGGGTAATTACTTGATGATTAAGATCCATTTGTTATGAATTATAACATGCATGCAATGAACAAGATAGTCATCGAGCTTCACTTGATACTTAAGAATGCTAAAGAAAACATTTGAATGACCAATCCCGTACATATGGTTCAAGAGGGCATTAAAAAGGGACCCAAAAAGAGAAAGAGAAAAGGTAAGGCAAAACCTAAGAATGACTAGGCACGGCCTAAGTCAAGTGAGAGTGCACCTTAGGCCCAACCTAAACCCAAGGCATAAAAGCTCAAGGATAGTGAGAGCATGTGCTTCCATTACAACAAGTTAGGGTATTGGAGGAATAATTATGCTCTCTTTAAGGAATAACAAAAGAAGAATGGAGCCAAGGCATCAAGTTTTGGTATTTTTGTTGTTGAAATTAACCTTTATATTTCTACCACTTGGGTATTAGATACTTTTTATGGCTCTCACATTTGTTCAAATGTGAAGGGGCTAAGAAATAGCTGGTTACTAAGGAAGAGTGAAGTAGACCTCCGTATGGGGAATGGAGCACGAGTTGCAGCCATAGAGATAGGTGACTATCAACTCACTTTACCTTTTGGATTATGTTTAGATTTAATGAATTGTTAGTTTGTGCCTGCTATGAGCAGAAACATTATTTTAGTTTCATGTTTGGATACAGATGGATTTGACTTTGTTATTAATAATGGCAATATTCATTTTCATCACCAAGGCATCAAATCACTTGACTTTCTACCATTTGGATAGTCATGATGCCTAGCTAAAGGCCACTCATGATTTGTATAATAATGTATCATAAATATCAATAGGTATTGATAAAATGATTTAAAGAAGTTTAAATTATGTGATATTTGAATAGAACTCACAATTACGTATTATACTACCAATATGGATAGGAACCTAATAGGTCACACACTTATAGAGAAAAGGATAAAATGGTAAAATGAAAAGGATAATAATATTTGATATTATTATGGGAATAGAGAAGTGAATAAGAGAATAATTAATTAAAGTGTTTAATTAATTAAGATCAAGTAAATTTGTTCGCAGAACTTTTTGAAAATGTTCTGTAAAAAGGACCTAATTGAAATATTTTATTTCATAATTAATTATTATCAGACTATAAGTGTTATAAGGCTGATATAATAATTAATAGATCCATTGGAGAAAAAAATGGAGGCCCATAAATTGAGTTTGGCGTAAAAACCCTCCAGAGGAAGGGTTTCACGTCACCTTCTCATAGAAGACCTTAGAGACCTAATTCTTTGACAAAAATAAATTAAATATATTTCATAAGTATTATGGAGCATACATATTTAATTTGGATTGATTTGGAATTCATTTGGGTGATTAAATCTAAGTGTATGCATGAAGGGTCTAGTTTGTGGGTTTATGCATAGTCTTTTTTGAAAGGATTTAAATTGGATTTAATTGAGCCCAAATAAATTGTGAATAATTCTAGAAGTTGATTTAATATTTATCCAAAAATTTTAAAGAGCCCAATCTCATTATGAATTTGGATTTTTAACCTAACTATAAAAATCCAAGTGATAGGGATTTTAGGGTTAAGGTGAACAATTAAGAGAAAACAAATTCTCTCATTCTCTAACCCTAGCCACCACTTTCCCCTTGCTAGCATCAAGGGATTTTGACCAGCCTTGCATTCCTCCATTGTTGTTTCATTCAATTATTCTCTAGTGCGGATTACTCATTAGAGGTGTTCAATTTTGGATAATGTGGTTTGTGATAACCCGGTGAGAAGGAAAATCAACTGTTCAACAAAAATCAAAGGTTATTTTTCTTATTCTCATTAATATGTATATTTTAAATTCATGGAAACATCAGATCTATTGGTTAAAAATTTTAAATTTTGCTTATATATGAGATGTATGTAATTGATAATTCTCAACATGGTATCAGAACCTCGGTTTTACCATAAATCTACAATTCTATATTTTTGCGAAATAGTTTTTATTTTTTAGTTATTTATTTCATGAACTTTAAAATATCATATTTGATTGTTCATGAATGAGAAATATTTATTTCTGGATGTATGTTATCAAATATATAAAATGAAAAATAAAAACGATTTTTTTGAGAAAAGAATCATTGTGAATAGCGTGTAGGGTTTTATTTTTCAATGAAAGTTTTAGGGGCTGTTCTAAATTAAATTTTTATTGATCCACTCTAAGACCATTTTGATGATAATTTATGTGTTTAATATGTGATATTAAGCCATAGGATCAAATAAAATTATAATCGAACAAGTTTTACATGAAAACTTGTTTAATCAAAAAGTTCAAGAAATTGGTGTTCTTGATGTGTTCTTGGTGTGTTCTTGTTTAGAATGATTTTTAATCTTCTAAATCTGATATATTAATGTGTTTTTAATTAATTGAATTAATTAAAATGAGCCTTAAATTAAATGGATTAATTTTAATTCATTAAAACCACTTAATAGGCTTAATTATGTTTACAGACTTGATTTAAATTAGTGAATGACTTGGTGGGCCCAATGAGCTGATTTAAATTAAATATTATAAACTAAAATTAAGTTTATTAATGGTTTTTAAGGGCTGGAGTGGGCTTGACTCATTCCAAAAGGTCCAAATGATCTAATAGATACAAAACTAGTTTGTGTGTGAACACATTTTAGGATTTATAGTGTGGGTTTCGGCCTACTCTTTGTTTTGAGCCTGAAATTGATTTTTTAATTATTTAATATGATTAATTAATTAAATAATCAATTTATAATCAATTGGATTCATAATTAAGACAAGAACACATGCATGCAAAAAGGTTTCCTAAAATGAAAGTTTCCAAAATGGAAAAAGTTTTTTAATTTAATCACATTATTAAAATAACTCAAAAGTATGTTTCAAGAGTTGAAACAAAGTTAGTAATCCATTATATGTTTTACTTTATGCATTAGAAATGCATATAAGGGTGTATGATTGGCATGATGGATAGTTATGGACAAGGCTCAATGTGATTGAGCATAATACATGTTTCGGCCCAACGAGAACTTTTATGTCCCGGCCATTTATTTTTTGTTTGTATTTCTTTTTCAAATTATAATATGTAATTAGATTACTTAGATTAGAATTATAGGTCGAGATGAAGACCACTATCGAGGAGCAAGACACTACAAGAAAATTAGCAAATAGCAAAGGAAATTAGCAACAAAATTTGTTGAATTTCTGTTGCTAATCAAAATTACCAACGGAAAATTCGATTGCTAATTTGACAGTTGCTATTTTTAGCAACGAAATTGTATTTCGTTGCTATTTTTAGTAACAAAATTAATTTTCGTTGCTAAATTTAGCAATGGAATTAAAAATCCGTTGCAAAATCCACAAAAGGTAGGACTCTATAAGTTGATCAAAATTAGCAACGAAAATTTATTTCCATTGCTATTTGTAGCAACAGAAGTTTAATTCTATTGCTATTTTAGCAACAAAAATTCAATTCTATTGCTATTTTTAGCAACGGATATCTTTTTTTTCACTAATAAAAAATTCACGACGATGATTTTCTTCGCTATTATGTCACTAAATTTTATTACATATTTTTTATTAATTTACCGCTGCCCTATTATGTGTTCCAAAAAGAAATATTTCAAACAAAAAGACATCATTTATTTATTCTATAATCCTATTTAATACAATAATTCTGCATAGACATGCTTCAATAAATACTTACTAACCCACAAAATTAAACAAAAAGCTAATATACCAATAAATGTTTAGAGCTCTTTAACAACCAAAACAAATTACAGCTAGTTTAAAGCACTAGCACAGATGATTAGAGATGAAGTAAAGGACTTAGTACTATTAAATAAATCATTGATGTCGCCATAAATATAGCAGACACAACAAAACAATCCAACACAATCCACATCAGGATTAAAGTTGAGTTGAGCAGCTTGGCCTTGTTTGCTTTTAGTCTCTTCCAGACCAGATAGAAAAGTTTACTCTTAAGAGATTATGGAATATTTACTCGCATCTCCTTTGTATATTTTTAATCCATTAGTGTCTCTGTTTTATTGTTTGGCAAAGTTTGTATGGAAGGCTAACTTATAATACAATGTTATTGCCCTTGTGTTGTCATCGGTCATCTATGAGAAAGGCACGACTTGTAGAAAGCATATAAATAATGAACACTATCTATTTTGCATGACTTATAGAAAGCTCACCAATTTACCCAAGTAGTTCAACTTTGATGCCATTATGTTCCTGCTTTCCTTGAAGTGGCTCTATTAAAATCTAAAGCCAGTATATAGAAAAATTTGCAGAGAATTAGATCAATAACTTTAAGTTGAAAAGATAATGATTTTTTTACCACAACCAATAACATGTATAATAATATTGTTAACAAAGCACCTTTCCAACAATATTTTCTTATACTTTGAAACTTTTATATGACATTAATTAAATAACGTATTTTTGAAAATATAATGCATTCTTTAGCTTAATTTTACAAATAATCATGATATAAAGTGATCGCAAATTCAGTATAAACAAATTTTATATTTATTTCGCAAATAGCTCACAAATAAGCAAACTGCCAAAATCTTTTTTCTAAGGACACATAGTTATATAAATGGCATTGATGCACTCAAAATAACATGTAATTATCTATAATAAATTTCCTTAATGAAATCAATAGAAGATTTAAAATTTTCAATCACATTCCACACTCAAACAATCAATTAAATCTCCCAATAAGATTCATACTACCAACAAGGCTGCATTGTCTAATCCATGGAATAAAAACAAGAAAAATTAACTAATTACTTGACTCACTCAATTAGATTTTGTTCTATTAAAACTTTAAATCTGAAATATAAATAGTACTTTACTTCAAAAGAATTATTTATTTTCTCATATTAGATTGTAAAAGTTTTCAGTGCCAGCTGAATGGAAAGAAAGAGATTTAATAAGAATAAAATAAAATTAAAAAGTAAGCACTAATTTGTTTTGACTTTTTTAAGAAGAATGAGAAGAGGATAAAAGGTTCAATAGATTAATTAATGATAGACCTAGAATAATTGATTCAGCAAAATGTCATGCAGGTTGACGCATGGCAAATTAAATGCTATAGATATCAATAACATCAAATAATATTAAATTTACTTTTATAAAAGATTATAAAACATTATAAATAGAATCATAGATTATCATTTATAGTTCACCCAGAAAAATACTAATTAAAAATGATCATCTACACGTATCCCAGAAAAATGCTATTGAAAAGATCAAATGAAACCACACCATTCTGTTACAGTCTAAGTCCGATCCCAACCCTTGTTGAAAACACCTTTAAAATTCACTGCCATTACAAAATGGACAAATTACCGAGTCAGTTTTAACAAATTAAAACCACAGCATTAACCAAAAACATTAATAGTAAGCTTTTATTTGGGTATAAATAAGTGAACTAAAGATTTAAATTAGGAAATTGATTATTGTGGCAGCTACAGATATAAGGCAACAGAAAGATAAAAGAAAAGTGAGGCAGAGCTTATGAGATAGAAAGATGGGAAATTGAAAAGAAAACAAAACCTAACGCCTGAGACTGCTCTTCCTTATTAAATTCATGGTAAAAGACCTGCAAGTCCAACACAATTATGTAACCTAACATGCATGAGAAAGATAAGTTGAACATACATTGCAATGAGAAATGGTTGAACTGAACAAGGTTTACTCTATTATCAATAGTAATTGTACTATTTTTAAGCACGTTATCATACAACATGAATACAACGAAATAAACAATCATACGATGTGTTGATGTGTTGACCTTGATTGTAAGAGTTCCTTTATCATTTTTGTCCTTAATCTTCAACATGTCAAGTGACGGTAGCGGTTAAAAAAGGATCATTTCCAAAATATTTTAACTGACAACAATGTCTACAGACATTTAATAGACTTCTCAACTAATTAGTAAAATGCCACTATCAGTCATTGCAAGGCATTGTGGGTGGCTGGTGTTATGGATGAAAGTATATAATAGCTATGCTTGAAAGAACATGATTGAGATATTATTTTCTTTTATCATTGCCTTTATTTACTCTTTCTCTCTCACAAGCTTCTCCCTCCCTCACATATAACATCATCTCACTATAACTGGCCATCACCACTAGTCTTTATATTAAACATGACCATGTTACCCCTTAGAAAACCAAGTCAGTAGACAAAATAATAATTGCAACTTTTCAACAATTTAAATCTTAATCAAGTTTTGCAACTTTTCACTAACAAAATGTGATTAAATAAACAGGGAATTAATAAAAATCCTGAATCCTAAGATGAAGTAGGAGAAGGAGCAACAACAATAAAATAAAAAATATTTAAAATGCAATATATGGCCATAACTTGCCCAGTTGCTTGTTCGGCAATTTTACCTGGAATATGTGACCAAAGAATAATATAATAAATCAATAATTGTCTGTCGCCCTCCAATGGACCCTGGTGATGCCTGAAACACAACAAAATTGACTATTCTCACAACTTGATGCAGTTCCAAACAAAGGGCTAAAAGGTAATACAGTTTTACACTCAATTTTCTTCTGCTCACAAGGTAACTATTGCTCTCAACAGCTTTAATGCATCATATAACAAATTTAAATTGCTCTAAAATGGCAATAACTAAAAGTTCAGCTCAATTTAATCCAGATAACTTCACCTAGAAAGGTAGAAACACTCTCAAAATCACCATAATAATTATTTCAACGAACTTCAACAAAAAAAAATCAAAACAATCAGCACTAAGTTATTATGGGTTAACTCACCTCGTGCGCCCCCCCTTCCCTTTCCTTCTCAGTAAGAAAAAATGTTTATTATGCAGAATGATAAAACTAATAAAAATAAAACTATTATGTGGAACGAAAAGATCCTAATCAAGATATTATAATTAGCAGTAAATAAAACTTGGATATATCACCAGTACCAGCTACTAGCAAAGTTTAAAAGAGGTGGCACCCTAAACTTGAAACCAAACACATTCACATACAAAACAAGAAATACAAGTATCTCAATTTTAGATTTGAGATCAACATCCCGAACTGAACTTGGTTTGGATGTGCCTACAATAGTTCAAGAGAGAAATGTCAAAATAATGACTTTTCAAAAATTTATAATCTTAGATGACACAACCTATCTACCTTGTTTAACCTTAGAATAGCAATTGGTAAGAAATGAAGCAAAGCTGGGAGATAAAGCAGCAGAAGTGCCTTCAGGGTTGTGATCTGGTGTTGTGGTCTCAGTCTATGAAACTTCCTCAATCTCATTTGTCAAGTTCACTTCATTACAGTTGGTGAGAAACGACGCAAAGTTGGGGGAGAAAGCAGAAAAACTATCATCATAATAGCTACAACTTCTGGATCTGCAATTAAGTGACCGACTACTTAAATATCCAAAAAATTCCAAATCCAGGAAGATAAAGATGGCAATGTAAAAGATAACCATGAAAAACTAGGTCCCTATGAACTAGATGATCTTTTATGTGGTGCTTGAACGGGAATAACTCACCATCTTAAAATTGTGTCATGTGTTATTGTGAAAGCTAAAAGAGGCAGAGGTAGTGGAGAAATAAGAGAAATGGAAAGGGGTTAGGGTTTTTTTTATATATAAGATGTTTTTATAGAGGATTTTGGACCGTCAGATTTAAGGTTTCTTTTCTGATAATAATAATAATAATAATAATAATAATAATAATAATAATTTTATTCCAAAAAATTAAGAAAGAAAGATTGTAAATAATTTAAAAAGAAAAAATTAAGAAAGAAAAATTAAAATTAAATTAATTAATTTTAAAGTTCTAATTTTTTTAAAAAATATAACTTATCAAGAATATTTCATTCAAAAGGTACTCAATAATTGATAATAAGGTAAAATAAAATATATTAATTTAAAATTTAAATTAGCAACCGAATTCTTTTTCGGTCGCTAATTTAGCAACGAAATTTCATTTCGATTGCTATTTTAGAAATCGAATTTCAATTTCGTTGCTATTTTTCATTAAAAATGAAATTAGCAACCGAATTATTTTTTGGTTGTTATTTTCCATTAAAAATGTAAATTAGCAACAAAATTTAATTTTTGTTACTATTTTTCGTTACAAATTTTTTTCACCATCTATTGGCACCTTATTTAGCAATGGTATAGTATTTCTGTTTTTAATTTTTGTTGCTAAATTTTGGTTCTAAAAATTCCCTCCACTTTTAGTGACGGATGATAACCAAATATATTTTCGTTGCTAAATCTAGATAGTTTAACAAATTTTAGCAACAAAATTAGATTTTCGTTGCTAAGTAGCAATGGAATTATATTTCCATTGCTATTTTTTTGTTGTTAATTTTAGATTTTCTTGTAGTTAGATGGGCCAGATGGACATCCAACAAGATTGAAGATAATGTAATTATTTTTACTTGTTTGAATCATGCATATTACCTAGGTATGACCTTTTGATTTCCCTTTTGGCTCGAGGAAATCAATGTAGTAAAGTCCATAATTATACCATATTTTTATGCTTATATTTATGAGAAAGATATAAGATGCATACCAATGTATGCCAACCATCTATGATGAGACTTAATTAACTAAAATCCCTCAAACTAATACTAAGGTATATAAGCCTTCCATTAATTTCAGGAGAACCAGAGTTCTTTATAGTGTGGGTTGTTGACCACAGTCAAGCTCACATTATATTGAATATGTTTCAATCTAATTAAATGGGTCATCTTAGCTAGCCTATTAGCTTGTTGACCATAGTTAAGGCTAATTGTTCTAGAGGCAACATTAGGGAATGCATATATGATATGTATGTATCAAGAGTTGATAACCTAATGAACCAACAATTGTGTAGAGACACAATTGGTATAGAGATACCTGCCTTTCAAGGGTATGGAGTTTGATTCGTTGACCACAGTCAAGGTCAAATTTCATATCAAGGATTGAATATTGGCCCACTAAGAAAACCATCGAGTTTTCTCGAATTAAATAGTGACGGCTATTGATTCGCAATAAAATAGTAGGAGTAAATGGATTAATTAAAGACCTAATTAATGCATACATATATATATGAAGATACTCTCATATGTTTTATTTTTCACATCTAGGTCATCATCATGAGCACATTAAACATTAATGTACGATCAATCTTAGATAACAAGCTGGTTGGTAGCAACTATTCTAACTGGATCAGGCAAGTGAGAATTGTTCTCAAAGCTTAAAAGATCCATTATGTCTTGGATAAAGATCCACCACCACATCCATCAGATGATGCCATTGATGAGATCAAGGGTACTTATCGAAAATACATAGAGGATAGTGAAGCAGCAGTATGTCTGATGCTGGGTGCTATGTCCTCAGAGCTTTAGAAGCAACACGAGATAATGGATGCTAGAATCATTATTTTGCATCTACAGGACCTTTATTCTTCTTAGGATAGAACTGTACAATATGAGATTGCTTAAGCTCTGTTTAGCTATAAAATGGTGGAAGGCACTTTGGTTGCTACTTACGCATTGAAGATGTATGGGTATATTGAGTATTTGAGTAGACATAGCTATGTAATGGATAATGATCTATACATAGATTTAATCTTGTATTCGTTGGCTCCAAGTTATGCACCTTTTGTGCTTAACTTCATCAT
Source organism: Excoecaria agallocha (assembly GCA_037975025.1). Lineage (NCBI taxonomy): Eukaryota > Viridiplantae > Streptophyta > Magnoliopsida > Malpighiales > Euphorbiaceae > Excoecaria > Excoecaria agallocha. Next base: position 56,300,206 of record CM075810.1, on the reverse strand, counting down.
GAACAAGATCCAAGTAACCATTCTTGAGTTAATCAACATGCTCAAAACAACCGATGGATCCTTCAAGAAGGATTCAAAAAGTGTCATGGTTGTCACTTCTGCTAAAGGCAAGAAGTAGAAGAAGAATAATATGACCAAGGCGCAACCAAAGCATGGTGGAATTTCCAATAAGATGGTTGCCAAGAAAGAGAATCCTAACAGAACTTCTTCCATTATGGAAAAGATGGTCATTGGAAGCATAATTGCAAGACCTATCTAGATTCTCTCAAGAAGAAGAAGCAAGTCGATTCTTCTACTTTAGGTATTCATATGATTCAAATTAATATTTATTCTATTGCTTCAAAACAATCTTGGGTATTAGATACCGAATGTGAATCTCATTTATGTAATGATCTATACGGACTTAAAATGATTAGAAGAGTTGGAAAGGCAGAAACATGTCTACAGTCAGCTACTAGACAAAACATCTCTACAACAGTTGTGGGGACTTACCATTTTCCTCTTCCAAGTGGATTAATACTGGAGCTAAATAATTGTTATTATGTTCTAGTATTATCCAAGAGTATTATTTCTTTCAGTTGTTTATTGAACGATTACGGCATTTCGTTAAAGGACAAGTGTTGTTATATTTTTAAGAACAATATGTTTTATGCAAAAGTTATCATTGAGAATGGTATATTTATTCTTGATTTAATTAAAAAAGTGTATAATATGGATACCAATAGAATGAAACAAGATATTCTAAATACCTTATATTTATGGCATTGTCATTTAGGCCATATAAATGAGAAACGCATGACCAAATTACATAAGTCAGGTGATTTGGGATCATTTCATTATGAATCATATGATACATATGAGTCTTGTTTATTTGGGAAAATGACAAAAGCTCCCTTTATTGGTAAAGGAGAATGAGCTAAAATGGTTTTGGACTAAATACATTCAGATGCATCTGGTCCAATGACTACACATGCCAGAGGAGGTTACTCCTACTTCATTACTTTCATAGATGATTATTCTAGGTTTGGATATATCTATCTAATGAGTATAAATTAGAATTATTTGAAAAGTTCAAAGAATTTAGAAATGAAGTAGAGAAGCAACTTGCCGAGAGTATTAAGACATTTATATCAGATCTAGGTAGAGAGTACTTAAGTCAAGAATTTCAAGATTATCTTAGAGATAATGGGATTTTATGTTAATGGACTCTACCATATACACCACAACACAATGGTATATCTGAGAGGAGAAATCGAACACTATTAGATATGGTTTGATCCATGATGAGCCGAGCAGACTTGCCTAAGTCCTTTTGGGGATATGCACTAGAAACTGTTGTTTATATTTTAAACAAAGTTCCTAGTAAATCATTGATGTTACTCCATATGAGATATGGAATAACAAGAAACCCATATTTTCTCATATGAAGGTATGGGATAATCTTGCTTATGTGAAGGGGACAATTTCAAACAAACTAGATGTTAAGTCTAACAAATGTTTATTTGTGGGATATCTAAAAAAATGTTTGGATATTGTTTCTATCATCCCTTAGAACAAAAGGTGTTTGTTTCAAGGCATGCTATCTTTTTGGAAAGAAAATTTCTCCTACGAGAGGACAGTGGGAGTAAAATTAAACTTGGTGAAGTTCAAGACCCACAAATAAAAGTAGATCAACCGATTGAACCCGAGACTGAATTTCATAATGATGAGATTACAGTTGAACCTAATTATACACAAAATTCTAGAAGATCTACTAGGATGCATTCTATCCCTATGAGATATGGATTTCACATTGATTCAGATAGAGGCATGACTATAGTAGAGGACAATGAGCCTACAAGCTATCAAAAAGTTTTGAACAGTTCATAAAGTGATTTATGGCTTAAGGCTATGCAGTCTGAAATGCATTCCATGTATAAGAATAAAGTATAGACCTTAACTCAATCACCTAAAGGGATAAAACCCATTGGGTGCAAATGGGTCTTAAAAAAGAAGATCGATATGGATGCTAATATAGTTACCTATAAAGCTTGCTTAGTAGCAAAAGGCTATCGTCAAAAAGAAGGTATTGACTATAATGAAACCTTTTCTCCTGTAGCAATGCTTAAGTCTATAAGAATACTTTTAGCCATTACAGCTCATTATGATTATGAGATTTGGAAAATAGATGTGAAGACAATTTTCCTAAATGGAAATCTGACTGAGGATGTGTATATGACACAACTAAAAGGGTTCACATCAGGAAATGGCCAAAAGGTATGCAAGCTTTAAAGATCAATTTATGGATTGAAGTAAGCTTCTAGGAGCTGGAACATACGATTCAATGAGATAATCAAAGAGTTTGGTTTATCACAGAATGAAGATGAACCTTGTGTATATAAAAGGGTCATTTGGAGTGCAATTATCTTCTTACTTCTATATGTGGATGACATATTGATCATAGGAAATGACATTTCTCTTGTCCAATATGTTAAATTATGGTTATCCAAGCAATTCTCCATTGATGACCTTGGAGAAGCATCCTATATTCTAGGAATAAGGATATATAGAGATAGATCCAAAAGGTTACTAGGTATTTCTCAAAGTACATATTTAGATAAAGTATTAAATAGATTCAATATGGATCTCTATAACAAAGGGTTTATACCCATGGTGCATAAGAAACACCTTTCTAAGTCTATTTGTCCGTAGACACTAGAGGATAGGGAGAGCATGAATAGAATACCATATGCATTTGCAATTGGTTCTATCGTGTATGCTATGTTATGTACACATCTAGATGTAGCATTTGCTTTAAGTGTCATATGGAGATTCCAATCCAATTTCGGAGAGGAACATTGGGCAACTGTCAAGAATATCCTTAAGTACTTGAGAAAGACTAAGGATATATTCTTGGTATATAGGGAGGGCAGTTTGGAAGTAAATATATATAGATACTAGCTTCCAATCAGACAAAGATGATTGTAAATCATAGTATGGTTTTGTGTTCATAATGGAAGGAGGGGCAGTTAGTTGGAAGAGTTCCAAACAAAAAACAACTGCTGAGTACATTGATGCTTTAGAAGCAGCCAAAAAAGTAGTCTGGATCAAAATGTTCATATCTGAACTAGGAGTGGTGCCTAGCATTGTTGATCTGATTCCTTTATATTGTGACAACTATGGAGCCATTGCGCAAGTAAAGGAACCACGGTCTCGTCAGTAATCCAAGCATGTTCTCAGACGCTACCATCTCATAAGGGAAATAGTAGCTAGAAATGATGTGAAAATAGAAAGGGTCCCCATAGATGATAATGTAGCGGATCCCTCATTAAAGCATTTTCCCAGATAAAGCATGATCACCATATAATTAACATGGGTTTAAGACATATGAGTGATTGGCTATAGTGCAAGTGGGAGATTGTTAGAGAGTTTTCCATAGAGCCCATGTAATAAGGATGTATTTCATATGTATGAACTCATATTCTTAATAAAAGGCACCATTCACTTATTAATGTTATGTTTAAATACATGAGTTTGTAAATCTTAAATTAATAAATGAAGTCCTATATATTATAAACATAGTGCAAAAGGCAATCTTGAAAGTGTTCATGATGTGAGATATCTATTGCATGTAAATGTGTTAATATTTGAATATCCATAGTCATAGAATTAACAAGATAGGACATTGTTAATTCGTATAGACTAACACATGTTATGCTTCTTGAATGGTTCAAGCTATGGTTTTTATAGCTATGATTGTGGAAGATAATCAAAGCAAACATGTGGATGGTTGTTAAAAGAACAAGTTCATTAGAGACCTGTAAAGAGAATCCTCACATGGATATTAAATTAATGTTAGTGAGGAATCTCTTCATAACGGTTGTGCAAGTATCCTTAGACTTGAGATCACCAATGTTATCTTAAGTAGCAAATGGTATACTTTGACTCCATAACTGATTAATTCCAACTGGAGGTGAACATAGTTAGGAGATTGGGTATATCATGATTTACTTGAAGATAGTTGAGTGATTAATAAAGGATTCACCATCCCAGATTTATTAAGGGAAGTTATCTCGCATGATTCTACAATTGCCTTGTTCAGAGAATCTCTGGCCAGAGTAATATGCCAAGATGGATAAGGATCCATGAAGGGCATTTTGGGAATAATGGTTAAATTAATAAAACATTCATAATTAGATTTATATGAGTTGACAGAAATCCATACTCAAAATCTAATTGAGATAAGAGAGGTGAAAGGAGTAATTGCACGGTAACTGTTTCGATGGAAGGGTATAGTCAAACCACTTGACTTTTCTGACATTTGGGTAGTCATGATGCCTAGCTGTAGGCCACTCATGATTCGTATAATAATGTATCATAAGTATCAATAGGGATTGATAAAATAATTTAAAGAATTTTAAATCATATGAGTTTTGAATAGAACTCACAATTACGTATTATATTGCCAATATGGACAAAAATCTAATGGGTCACACACATATAGAGAAAAGGATAAAATGGAAAAATTACAAGGATAATAATATCTTATATTATTATGGGAATAGAGAAGTAAATAAGAGAATAATTAATTAAAGAGTTTAATTAATTATGATCAAGTAAAATTGTTAGCAGAACTTTTTAGAAATGTTATGTAAAATGGACCTGATTGAACTATTGTATTTCATAATTAATTATTATTGGATTATAAGTGTTATAGGGCTAATAAAATAATCAATATATCCATTGGAGAAAATAATAGAGGCCCTAAAAATTGAGTTTGTCGTAGAAACCCTCTAGAGGAAGGGTTTCATGCCACCTTCTAAAAGAAACCCTTGGAGGCCTAATTCTTGGATCAAATTAAATTAAATATATTTCATAAGTGTTACAGAATCTACATATTGAATTTGGATGGATTTGGAATTCATTTGGGTGATTAAATCCAAGTGTATGCATGTAGAGCCTAGTTTATGGGTTTTGTGCATAGTCTTTTATGGAAGAATTTAAATTGGATTTAATTGAGCCCAAATAAATTATTAATAATTCTAGAAGCCCATTTAATATTTCTATAGCAATTTTAAAGAGTCCAATCCCATTATGAAGTTCGATTTTTAACCTAACTATAAAAATCCAAGTGATAGGGATTTTAGGGTTCAGGTGAACAATTAAGAGAAAATAAATTCTCTCATTGTCTAACCCTAGCCACCACTTTCCCCTTGATGGCATCAAGGGATTTTGGCTAGCCTTGTATTCCTCCATTGTTGGTTCATTCAATCCTTCTCTAGTGTGGATTACTCATTGGAGATGTTCAATATTGGACACTGTGGTTTGCGACAACTCGATGAGAAGGAAAATCAATTGTTCAACAAAAATCAAAGGTGATTTTTCTTATTCTCATTAATATGTATATTGTAAATTCATGGAAAAATCAGATCTATTGGTTAAAAATTTTAAATTCCACTTATGCATGAGATGCATGTAACCGATAATTCCCAACACTAGTAACTTATTGGGATTAATACACACTAATTTATGTGGAACATTAAGTACACAAGATATAGGTGGTTTTAGTTACTTCATAACGTTGACTGATGACTTTAGTAGATATGGCTACATCTATCTAATGAATAATAAGTTTGAAACTTTTGAAAAATTCAAAGAGTTTGAGAACGAAGTAGAAAACCAACTTGGAAAAAGTATAAAAGCCATTCGATTAGATTGAGGTGGCAAATACTTAAGCCAAGAGTTTAATAGTCATCTGAAAGAGTGTGGAATTATTTCATTGCTCACTCCTCCTAGAACACCACAATGGAATGGTGTGTCCGAAAGAAGGAATCAAACTCTGTTGGACATGGCTAGACCAATGATGAGTCAAGCTAATATTCCTTTCTCTTTTTAGGATTATGCATTAGAAACTGGTGCATTTCTATTGAATCGTACTCCAACTAAAGCAGTTGAGAAGATACCATACCAGGTATGGATTAGGAAAGAGCCCAATATGCCATTTCTCAGGATTTAGGAATGTGAAGTACATGTTAAGAAATTGACATCTGACAAGCTAGATTCCAAATCTACTATCTACTTGTTTGTGGGTTATCCCAAAGAAACAAAGGAATACTACTTTTACTCACAAGTAGAGAACAAAGTGTTTGTTGCGTGCAAAGTTATTTTCTTGGAAAAGGAATCCCTTCTGAATAAATATAGTGGGAGCAAAGTAGAACTTGGAGAAATTCAAGTACTATAAACTCCTATAGAGGATGAGTTGGGAATGGGATCAAGTTCACAACCAATTGAGGAACAAGAATCCATTGTATAAGAACCTAGAAGGTCTGGTAGGGTACAATGGGTGATTGAGAGATATAGATTTCTAATCACCGATAGTGACACTATTAAGTTAGTGGATCATGAGGATCCAACTACCTTCCGAGAAGCTATTGAGAACCCTGACTAGAAAAATTGGCTTGGAGCCGTGAAATTCAAGATACAATCAATGTACGGTAACCAGGTTTGGACCTTGGTTGATCAACCTGAAGGTACTAAGGTAATTGAATGCAAGTGGCTATTTCAACTCAATGCTGATAAGACCTACAAAGGTAGACTAGTAGCTAAAGGTTTCCGGCAAACTCATGGTGTAGACTATGATGAGACATTTTCACCTGTAGTCATGCTCAAGTCCATTAGGATCTTACTTGCCATAGTTTTATATCATGACTATGAAATATGGTAAATGGTTGATAAAATAGCTTTCCTTAATGGAAATCTCCTCGAGGATGTGTATACGACACAACCTTAGGCTTTTTTCAATCCCAAGCATCCTAAGAAGGTTTGTAAACTTCAAAAATCCATTTATGGATTGAAGCAAGCATCATGGAGTTGGAATCTCCATTTTGATGAAGTTGTCAAAGAGTTTGACTTCATAAAAAATGAAGATAAGCCTTGTGTGTATAAGAAGGTTAATGGGAGCATAAAAGTATTTTTGGTCCTATGTGTGGATGACAATCTTCTTATTGGGAATGACATCCCAACATTGAAAAATTTTAAGCAATTGTTGGGGAAGTGTTTCTCAATGAAAGACTTAGTTGAAGCCGAGATAATACTTGGGATTCGAATCTATAGAGATAGATAGCATCGGCTCTTGGGACTAAGTCAAGAAAAGTACATAGACAAAGTACTAAAGCATTTTAGTATGGGAGACTAAAAAAAGGGTATATACCTTTGGCTTTGGAAGTTCCTTTGACTAAAGAACAGTTTCCTAAAACCAAAAAAGGAAAGGGACAGCATGAGTAAAATCCTATATGCATTTGCCATTGGATCTATCATGTACGCTATGTTGTGTACTAGTTTGGATGTTTCTCATGCACTGAGTATAACCAGTAGATTATAGCAAAACCCTGGTGAGAAGCACTGGTCTGCTATGAAGGAGATTCTAAAGTACTTGCGATGGACTAAGGATCACTACTTAGTATATGGTGGTTAACAAGAGCTCGTCAAACAAGGTTATACCGATGCTGCTTTTCAAACCAGTACTCAGGACTCAGATCACAATCTAGTTTTGCTTTTGTTTTAAACGATAGTGCTGTCAGCTAGAGAAGCTCGAAGTAAGAGACCGTTGCTGACTCAACTATAGAATTAGAGTATATTGCAGTGAGTGAGGTTGCAAATGAGGCTATTTGGATTAGAAATTTCATTTTTGGATTAGGAGAGGTCCCAAGCATACTAGATCCATTAGAAATTTTCTATGACAACAACAGGACCATCACACAGGCAAAGAAGCCCCGATCACACCGAAAATCCAAACACATACTCAGGAGGTACCACTTGATTAGAGAGATCATTGACTGTGGGGGCATCAAGATTAGCAAGATAGTGAGTGAAGACAATTTAGTAGATCCATTGATGAAATAGTTACGTCCAAATTTGCATGAAGCTCATTTGAGAGCGTTCGGTCTTAGGGCTATACACAATTAGAACTAGTGCTAGTGGGAGATTGTTAGTGTAAGCCCTAGCCTCAATGCATTGTTATAAAACACTCAAGTTAATAAATGAGGCATTTGTTTTATCTATTGTATTGCTGTGCATATCAAGTGATAGAACTATCAAAGAATGTTGTTTTAGTTTAAGTTATCATGTGTGAGGTACATGGTTTTAAGACCTTGAATCATTTTAGACTTCATTCTAAATATCCCTTGTCAGTCATTGTTATGGGAATAACAAATGAATTAAGGTAGTATGCTATCTCTGATAAGTTAAGTTATGTCTTATGGATCATAAAAACTAGAGTGTCAATCAGAGATCATAGATACATGTTTAGAATATGGTATCTGGATTTAATCCATTCATGAGAACACTATACGGCATAAGTCATAAGTGTTTCTCAATTGCAAGTTTCGCATCGAAGTTCTTAGACCTAAAATCACAATCAAAATCTTTATGAATTACTATGTACTTTGACATACACCTAATGTACTCATAACAGGGTGACTAGTATGGGTATGCTTGGGCATGCACTAATTCATGTTAGAGAGCATAAGAGAAGTAAAGGGATTACCCCTCTCGATAAGAGAAAAAATATCATCGGCCATTTGATCAGTGAATTGAGAAGTGTATGGCCAAAATGAGATGAAATAATGAGTAATCATTATTTATCTGAGAGTTCAGTGTCACTGGAATATCAAGATAGGAATTAGTATATATAAGGATGACTAGTTCCATGACTTATATTAATTCTGATATTTGCAAAATTGCATTAGGTCACTAAATGCCATTTGCTTTTTCATTTAATTTCAAATGGTATAATATCTTGCTCGAGAATATATATAGCCTTTGGATTATTTATTAATCTATTGCCAATATTAAATGGACCTATAGGATCTCACACAAAGCATTGAGCCTAAAATATTATATAGAGTATTGGGCATTAATTTGGACTTTTAATTGAAGTCAAATTAATAAGGTTAATGGGTAATTAATTTGCTAAATGGACTTTAGTCTATAGAGAGTTAGAAAATTGCAATATATGGATAATAATTATTTATTTATTTATCTTTAGATAATTAATTACTTATTTATCTTTAGATAATTAATTACTTATTTATCTTTAGATAATTAAGTTAATTAAGTTTAAATCCTATTTGAATTTTGAATCAAGATACACCACTTGATTAGGAAGAGATGGAGGTTGAAATTACTACCTAAAACCTAGTAAATTTCGGCATCAAAAAGAAACCCTAGCTAAGTGATATATATTGATTAAATAAATTTGCCACTTTGAGTTTTTCCTCTCTCATTGTTGCAATTTTCACAAGGGAAAGAATTATATCTTCCTTTCTTGTATTTTGGGTTGCCATTGCAATCCCTAGGAAGAACAAGATCAAATCTTGTGTCTTTATACCATACCTATTGCCAAATACAAAACTTAGAGCTAGCATTCTTCATTTTAGGTCGACTTTGCAAGTGTGCGTTTGAACATAGAGTGGTGTGGCATAAAAGGCAGCACCTTTGGTATTGGTGGTTGATTTAAAGGGTATATAGATTTATCTTATATACTGGTCATTACAAAAAATCAAGTTTTGAATTGCATTAAAAGAAGTAAGTTCAATCGAAACCTTAAAATTGCTTGTTTTCGATTCTATATCGTTATTACATGTCTTGTATGATCAAAAGTTTTTAATTTTCGGCTGTATGATCAATGTGCTTATACCATATGATATCCCATTAGCAATGAGGTGTTTTCATCCTTGATTCCCTTTTTACCCTTTTTCCTTTTCTCCTTTATTTTTCCTTTAAAAAAATAGTGTTTGTGTATGCTAGCGAGAGAGAAATCCTAGAAAGAAAGAGACCATGGAAAACAAAGAGAGCGTTCCTTTCATTTTTTTTTACACTTTCTGAAGTTAAAAATCCCAAAAAAGGTTAATTTGGATTAGGATGTGAATTAGAATTTTTCATCTACTTTTTCCTCTTGTTCCTAGAAGTAAAGTGCATTCCTGGAGTGAGTTATAAACTCAACTCATGATTTTAAACCATAAGTTAGTGTTGTGACTCACACCAAGTTGCATGAGTGACAAGGGATAGCGTGTGAGTGACACATGCCTAAAGGATGGTGACTCAAGAGTGAGTCATGGGCTTGACTAATGAGTTAAAGCAATGACTCACCTTTAAGCCTCTTTTTTAGCCCTTTAAGTATGCATTTTTATACCACTGGATGAGAGAAAAGAAGTGATATTTCAAAGTAATATTTTTAAACCCTAACACCTTGTAGGACACCTCAAAGGTACTTTAAAACCATAAAACCCAGGAAAAGGCCTACCACTTCCGTTCTTTGTCTATCTTTGAGAAACCATTTTCTCATCAGGTAATTCTAATTAGGAGTCATCATATAAGCCATTGTCTATAGTTTCCCCCTAACTTTAGGTAACTTAGTGCACTAGTAGCTATGTGAGGCCCCAATTATGACCTTAATCGGATGATTGTTGATTAATGAGGATTATCATTAATTAAGGTAAAATTGGATTATTTTGCAATTATCGAGGTTGAGTCCTAAGAGGGGTATTTTGGTAATTTTAGCATGTATGTATTTGCATATGGGTGATTTGTAATTTTAAGGAAGTATGTAATTGAAATTAAAATAGAAGTATTGGGGTTAAATTGTAAGAAATGGAAATTTAAGAGATTAAAGAGTATAAGGATATATTGAGAATTTCCTTTGGGAGATATTTATCCCACTCAACTATTTTGGGAATTCCTAGAGTTGTGAATATCTGTTTTTGGTGGGAGATCTCTCTCTCTCTCTTCACTCTCTGGTTACGGGTTAGAAATCTAGGATTTTGGTGTTTTAACATGAAGGTAATGTTTTCTTCCTATGGATCTCTTCTTCCATGTTTGATTTATGATCTTAAGATTGTAGAGAGATGATAAGTTATGCTTTTTTCTCTATTTATAAGGAAAAGAAAGAGAAAGAGCTAGATCAATGGATTTTGATGGGGATGAAGCTTGAATATCAAGTACAGGAATTGTTTATGAGTTGTTACTGTACATGTTTTTCCCTCTTTTGTTTTTTGTTATATGTGTCTCTTGATGTGCACGACCACTTACACATTCTCTTTTTAGATGGTTCTTTTTCACTCAAAGCTACAAATTATTCATAAATAATTAACCAGTATTGTGTGGTATAAAATATTGAGGAAAACCAAGTTAACAATGAATAATGATGATGGTGCTTGTGTATTAAAGTGGTGGATAGTATGTTATTGGATTACCGATAAATCAATACAGTTGTAAAGCCTACCAATGCTAAAGTCAGTAAGATATGTTTAGAAAAGTATGACTATAAGATGAGATGTTACAGTAATTTGAATGATATAAAGAGGGAGTATATTGAATTAAATTATAAGTCATATAACGTCACCAATATGTTAAATATGGTAACATCACGTTAATTAGAGAATGCCTTGTGGACCTATATGTCTATGGAAAGAGTGAAAAGTTTTAGAGTGATAAAACATATTAAGGTATTGTATGGGGTTCCCTTGAAAGCAAATTTAGAGGGACTTGCATGTGCTAATGCTAATAATGATGGTTTTGCTAAAATATGTTATAGTAGCTATAGGGCTCAAGATTAAAAAGAGTAAGAGGCAACATAATAATCTAAGAATTATGTGCTATTTAAGGTGTCATATAAAAGGATGGTCTATAAAGTGTATAACCTAGCAAAGTAAATATTGTTACCCAATTTACTACACACTTGATGTGTCTTGTAATGGCATGAAAATATTACGATGTAGTCTAGCGTTATAAAAGGATTGTTGAATGATATTTGTCTAAGTTAAAATAGGTGGGACATTGCATTTTATGCTTTGCCATAAGATGGTAGAAGTTTGGTTATACTTCAAGTTATAGTGGAAGATAGGAAATAGCTTTAATTTAAAGCAACATGCTTATCCCTTGGCTCACGCCTTATACCTTATTATGTGGAAACTCATACCCATAAGTAGTGTAATGATGTATAAGATGGAATAATCTTACATAAACTTACTTGAGTATAAAGGTTATAAGATAAAAAAAGTACAAGTAAGATGATTGATGCGCATATGATCACGTTAGAATATAACCTATCATTCATAACCTACTATAAAGGTGAACTAAAGAGTTCAATAAGAACAAGTGTTGACCTTAGCATGAAAATAACTTATTCATCTTATTATATTGGTCATATATGCTTAAATGTTATTAAAGTAAATATGTATTGATGTGAGCTATGATGCTGCATGGAAGCTACCTATGACAAACATAAATAAGGTACATCATTGAGAACTATTCATTAGATAGGCATGCCTAGAGGGATATAGTCGTAGCTGCTATAATTGATCTCGTTTGGGTATATAGTTTGTTCCTTGCTGGAACAATAATTTGGCCCAATTTAGCTCCATTGTTTGATATCTTTGGATATTTATAGTTTGATACCTTCGGGTATCCCTTACTCCAGTTATCCACCCGTCAAACTAATACTTAGGCAAGCTATTAAAGATGATAAAATGTACATAAATGTAAAGTAATACATGCGTTAATTTCTTTACTTATATAAGGTAAGCACGATGAATGGCCTATTGCATTATTTATCTTAAATTCCCCTTCGGCTATAAAACTATCTCTATTAAATGAAATGTTATGTTCATTATGACATGATTTTGACATCTCACATCTATTATGAGGAAGATACCCATGTGAGTGCCAGTGCGAGTTAGTTCCACCAATGGGTTTCATGGTGAATAATTGGGCCATAAGCTTACAATATTATATTAAAAGTTATACGAACCATAGTATACATAATGGTCTTCATGTATGTTAAAGTTATGATAAGTTTACATATTGTATGAAGATTTCGTCTGTTAATTATGATATGAAAAACCTGTTTGTTGAAATAACATGCAAACCTCTTAGTATGCATATGGACATTTACACATGTATATGCATATGTATGAATCTGATATAAACCAAAGTGCAATATAGGATATAATATGATGTTGTAAAATGTTTAAATTTGAATGATAAGATAGCATTAAGTGATAAGTGTGTATGAACCTAAAATGAGAATTGTGTAAAGGTATACAAAGAAATCATGTCTAGCAATAAATCTATGGTTGTTACATGGCTTAAGCACCTCCGTGAGCATCGATTTAATGTTGAATGCATAACATATGTAACACTATGATTAATGCATTAAGTCAAAGTTTTGTACTATCAACAACCGGGATATCTGATTTCTGAATTAGTAAGGATTAGGAAAGGTATGAATTAGGCTAGTTTAAAGAAAGAGAAAAAGTAAAGATGATGATAGTGAATTGAAAAGTTTCAAAATAAGATAATTTATAAAATGCTTTAGACATAAGTAAATATGGTATTCTTAATCATTGGGGACTTCCCCAAAATGTTCATTATGAAATGGTCAATGTGATAAATTCATATGTTATTCTGGATTATATAGGAAGTTGTATATGATAAGATGTATTATGGAAAGAAGTTATCTATAGAGTTGTTCCCCACTAAGCTTTATAGCTTAGCATGGGTTTATTTATCTGTGTAGGTTTCGGGATAAGCTCTAGTGGATTAGTAGCTAGTGCCTAGACAACCAGTGAAGAGAAGATCGGGCAGACTAAAATTACCTTTAAGGATTTCATTATGTACGGTTGGTCAATTATGTTAGGCCTTCTTATTTATGAGTTTGATTTAATTTATTATGGCATACAATTATGGTCCATGTTATTATTATTTATACTTAGTTCTTACTAGGTTTATAATGATGATTGATGATTATCCATGGTTAGTGGATTAGGGTGTTACAGTTTGTGGTATCAAAGCACCCAGGTTTAGTCTTTTCTAGGCAGTAAGAAATTAAGAAATTTTTATTGGACGTTGTGATGATTTATTCTAGACCAAATAGCCATATTTGATGTTATTGTCATCGGGATGTAAATTTTGATGATTGTGATAGATGTTTGACCTATGATTGATATCTATTGGATTACTAGTGGGATGTTGATTCAGAGATTATGAGATAATATCTAAGGAATCGTCGATATCTCTCACTTCCTGATATTGGAAGTGCTTAAAAGGCTTGATATTCTATGATTGAAGTATAGCATAAGATTGATTATATGTAAGTGAGAATTTAAGTTTTGGCATTGATGATTATGCAAGATGTTGAGGTTATTCAGATGTTATTTATATAATTATCAGGATTTTCCTAATCAGCATGGGCAATGAAATATATGTCATTTTATTGGGATGGGATAAAACATGTCTAATTAATAAGAATACATATGGGTATTCTATTGCATACATGAAGTCATAAATGCATTTCATAACATTCCACATCACAGTAAAAGCATTGCATCACTTATCTAGCCCAGCTGAAAAGGAAAGACTGATAGGAAGTATAATGAGCATAAGAGTACCTGAAGGTTAAGAATAGGTATTAATGTTAACGATGGATGAGGTTGTTATGGTTATAGTTGCTTGTAGCTAAGATAGAGTTTAGGAAATCGATAAAAATGAGGATAAAGACTACAGTTTTGAATTTCGAGGATGAAATTCTTTTAAAGGGGAGAGATTTATAAGGCCTTAATCATGACCATAATCGAAATATTGTTAGTTAAATTAAAATTGGATTATTTTACAATTATCGTTAATTAAGGTAAAATATTTTTAATGAGGATTATCATTAAGGTAAAATTGGATTATTTTTCAAATATCAAGGTTGAGTCCTAAGAGAGGAATTTTGGTAATTTTAGTATGTATGTATTTGAGTATGGGTGAGTTGTAATTTTAAGGAAGTATGTAATTGAAATTAAGTTAGAAGTCTTGGGGTTAAATTGTAAGAAATGGAAATTTAAGAGATTAAAGTGTATAAGGGTATATTGGGAATTTTTTGGGGGGAGATATTTATCCCACTCAACTATTTTAGTAATTCTTGGAGATGTGAAGATCGATTTTTGGAGGAAGATCTCTCGCTCTCTCTCTCTTCACTCTCTAGTTACAAGTTGGAAGGAAGAAATCTAGGGTTTTGGTGTTCTAACATGAAGGTAATGTTTTCCCTCCCATAGATCTCTTCTTCCATGTTTGATTTATGATCTTAGTATTGTAGAGAGATGATAAGTTATGCTTTTTATCTCTATGTATAAGGAAAAGATAGAGAGAGAGCTAGATCAATGGATTTTGAATGACATAAAGCTTGAATATTAGGTACGAGAATTTTTTATGAGTTGTTACTGTATATGTTTTTCCTTCTATTGTCCTTTATTGTATGTGTTTTCTTAGTTGAGAGTAAGGGTTCAATATATTAAATTAGATGAGTTAAGAATTTTTTAATACTTAAATGTTCACTAATGTGTACAAGTTGGGTGATATCTAGACATTAAAACACTTGATTTGAGAACACTAGTTGCCTAAATTCCCATGCATGGCCACATGTCCATTTTCTTCATGTAAGTGCAAGGCCAATTGGCCATTTTCTTCATGGGATGCATGACCACTTAGCCATTTTATTCATGGGATGCATGACCACTTGTCAATTTTCTTCATAGGATGCACAACCACTTAGCCATTTTCTTCTTAGAAATGCACGACCACTGACCCTTTTTCTCCTTGGGAGTGTACGGCCACTCATCCTTTTTCTCTTTGGGAATGCACAATCCCTTGTGGTTGTTTTTCCTCTCCATGCATGACCATTCATTCTTTTGTTCTTAGGAGTACACGACCACTTATGCATTTTGTTCTTGAAAATGTACGACCACTTGAGGTATCTGCTCTTCCCACGCACGACCACATGGCCTATTGTCTCTTGAAGTGCACGACCACTTGCAAATTCTCTTTTTAAATGGTTCTTCTTCACTCCAAGCTACAAATTATTCATTAATCATGAACCAATATTATGTGGTATAAAATATTGAGGAAAACCAAGTTAGCAGTGAATAATGATGATGGTGCTTGTGTATTAAATTGGTAGATAGTATACTATTGTATAACTGATTAATCAATACAGTTGTAAGGCCTACAATTGTTAAAATCAGTAAGATATGTTTAGAGAAGTACGACTATAAGATGAGGTGTTGCAGTAATTTGAATGATATAAAGAGGGGGTAGACTGAATTAAATTATAAGTCATCTAAAGTCACCAATATGTTGCATATAGTAAGGTCACTTTAATTGGAGAATACCTTGTAGACCAATATGCCTAAAGAAAGAGTGAAAAGTTTTAGAGTGATAAAATGTATTAAGGTAATGTATGGGGTTCCCTTGAAAGCTAATTTAGAGGAACTTGCATATGCTAATGTTAATAAGAATGGTTTCACTAAAATATGTTTTAGTACCTATTAGGCACAATATTAAGGAAGAGTAATAGGCAACATAATAATCTAAGAATTATGTGTTATTTAATGTGTCATATAAAAGGATGGTCTATAAAGTGTATAACCTAGCAAAGTAAATGTTGTTACCCAATTTACTACACACTTAATGTGTCTTATAATGGCATGAAAATATTACGATGTAGTCTAGCATTATAAAAGGATGATTGAATGATATTTGTATAAGTTAAAATAGGTAGGACATTGCATTTTATGCTTTGCCATGAGACGGTAGAAGTTTGGTTATACTTCAGGTCATAATAGAGGATAAGGAATAACTTTAATTTAAATAAACATGCTTGTCCTTTGGCTCATGCCTTATACCTTATTATGTAAAAACTCATACCCACAAGTAGTGTGATGATGTATAAGATGGAATAATCTTACATAAATTTAACTGAGTATAAAGGTTATAAGATAAAAAAAAGCACAAGTAAGATGATTAATGCGCATATGATCACGTTAGAATATAACCTATCATCCAGGACCTAATAGACTATAAAGGTGAACTAAAGAGTTGAATAAGAACAAGTGTTGACCTTAACATGAAAATAACTTATTCATCTTATTATATTGGTCATATATGCTTAAATGTTATTCAAGTAAATAAGTATTGATGTGAGCTATGATGTTGTATGGAAGCTACCTATGACAAACAACAATAAGTTAAGTCATTAAAAACTATTCATGTGATATATAAATTCTATATTTTATAGTTGATATGATCATGCTATGATAAGTTACTTGACTTAATATACGAACAAGTATGAGTAATAAGAATATGTATCACTATGATTTATACTACATATATATTTATGTGTGTATGTGAGGTGTGTAATGTTAACAATGAAAGATTATATGTTATTATTGTTTGAATAAACATATATCTATTATGTCATGAGCGAATGAAAGTTGATGCAACTACGTAATCATATGGTTCAATCCATGTGCGCAGGAGCCTAGAGCTCAATATTACAGAATGATAAGATAATATGTATTATTATATGGATGATGGCATTAGGCAAAGATGCTATAATAAGTAAAGAATAATATGTTGAATTGAAACATGATCAAGAATGGTAAAGCCTGTAGGTCTTAGTTTAGTTGTGGATTAGATAGGCATGCCTAGAGGCATACAGTCGCAACTGCCATAGTTAACCCCATTTGGGTCTATAGTTTATTCCTTGCTGGAACCATTGTTTAACCCCATTTGGCTCCATTGTTTGATATCTTCGGATATCCACAGTTTGATAGCTTTGGGTATCAGTTGCTCCCATTATCCACCCTTCGAACGAGTACTTAGGCAGGCTATTAAAGATGATAAAATGTACATAAAGGCAAAGTAATACATGCATTAATTTCTTCACTAATGTAAGGTAAGCATGATGAATGGCCTATTGTATTGTTTATCTTAAATTCCCCTTTGGCTATAAAACTATCTCTATTAAATGAAATATTATGTTCATTATGACATGATTTCGATATCTTACATCTATTATGAGGAAGATACCTGTGTGAGTGCCGGTGCAAGTTAGTTCCACCAATGGGTTCCACGGTGCATAATTGGGCCATTTAGGCCACATGCTTACAATGTTATATTAAAAGTTATATGAACTATAGCATACATAATGGTTTTCATGTACGTGGAAGTTATGACATGTTTGCACATGGTATGAAGACTTTTTCTGTTAATAATGATATGAAAAACTTGTTCATTGAAATAACATGCAAACCCATTAGTATGTATATGGACATTTACACATGTATATACATATGTATGAATCTAATATAAACCAAAGTGAAAAACATGATATAATATGAAGTTGTATGATGTTTAAATTGCAATGATAAGATAGCATTAAGTAATTAGTGTGTATGAACTTGAAATGAATTGTGTAAAGGTATAAGGAGAAATCATGTCTAACAATAAATCTATGGTTCTTACATGGCTTAAACACCCGCGTGTGCATCAATTAATGTTGAATGCATAACTTATGTAACACTATGATTAATGCATTAAGTTAAAGTTTTGTACTATCAACAACTTGATTGCCTGAATTCTGAAGTAGTAAGGAGTAGTTTAAAGAAAGAGAAGAAGTAAAGATGATGATAGTGAATTGACAAGTTTCAAAATAAGATAATTGACATAATGCTCTAGACATAAGTAAATATTGTATTCTTAATCATTTGGAGACTTTCCCAAAATGTTCATTATGAAATGGTCAATGCGATAAATTCATATGTTATTCTAGGTTATATAGGAAGTTGTATATGATAAGATGTATTATGGAAATAAGATATCTATATAGTTGTTCACCACTAAGCTTTATCGCTTATCACAAGTTTATTTTTCCATGTTGGTTTATGGATAAGGTCCAGTGGATCAGTAGCTAGTGCCTAGACAACCAGTGAAGAGAAGATCGAGCAGACTGCAGTTGCCTTTGAGGATTTCATTATGTATGCTTGGCCAATTATGTTAGGCCTTATTATTTATGAGTTTGATTTAATTTATTATGGCATGTAATTATTGCCTGTATTATTATTATTTTTGCCTGGTCTTTACTAGATTTATGATTATGATTGATGATTATCCATAGTGGATTAGGGTGTTACTGGCTAAGTGAGATAAAGTTGACAGTAAAGAATAGAAGAAGTTTAATTGAGGTGGCAAGCTTTCAATTTCATTAAACACATACCACTTGAGTAGTGAGTCTCCATTTAGGTAATTACCATCAGTTCATCGATGTTTTAACCCTCGGTTAGGTAGTTACAATGAACTTGGTGATGTTTTAAACCTTGATTGACTAAGTAGTTACCATTAACTTGGTGATGTTTTAACTTATGATCAATTAAAGCGGGTGGTTTATCGTCAACTTGTTAACATTATAACCTTTGATCAACTAAGCAATTACTATCAACTTAGTGTCATTTTAACTCTTGATCACTTGGTGAGTGGTTTGCTGTCAACTTGGCGACATGTTAACCCTTGATCAACTAAGTGATCGCCATCAACTTGGCGATATTTTAGCTCTTGATCACTTAGAATGGATGGCTTATCGTGAACTTGGCAATGTGTTAACACTTGATCAACTGAGTAGTTACTGCCAGCTTGTCGACATTTTAACTCTTGATTAGGACATATGATTAGTGCTAGCTTGTTAGTGTTCATAATCAGGAAAGATGATGGATTAAATGCCTCATGAGAGGAGTCTTGCTTTTCATGGATGTATCATCTTTTAAGATGATTTAGATACCTATGAAAGGGATTTTTGTTTTAGTATACTATCGTAACAGATGAAAATTCTTACTTTTTTTATAGTTTTGTATGATTTATTCGATAAAATCCATCTTTGTGTAAAGGGGCCATCTTTTGATAAATGCCTCCAAGCATGGCATGTGAAAATGGTCTTGCTTCATGGAATATTATTTTTCCCTTAATTAGATCGATCTCTCACATGGGAGTTTTCCTAGTGGTTTGATTGCCTATTACTTGGAATTGACCTATGACTAGCATCGATATGTGGAATCCCTCCTCATTCCTTGTAAGAAATTACTTAGAAGACTAGGTGGAAGAAATTATATAAATGCAAGAGGTGTACAAAATTCATGTGTGTACACACAATACACATGTGATTCATGTATGATGAGTGCCATATGTATGATGTGTGTGAAGAGTGATATGTAAAGAAGCATCCAAAATTTAAAGTAGTTGCAACTCATCAAATGCTTTGAACTTGACTCTTGTTCATCCTCGAATAAATTGAATGGACCATATTCTCAATGAGTGTAATGTCAATAAGAGAAATTAAGGAGTTATTCAAAATGAGGGAATATGAGAATAGGTATGTTAATACAAAGGTCTATCAAAAAAACACATAAACATAATGAAGATCGAGCAATTTATATGCACATGTGTCAAAGGCCAAAACATAAGTTTTGTCTTTTGAAAAGCAAATTATAAATGTTAATTTTAGGATTAGATTTAACTCGAATGCATAAATACATTTATGGCTTCCTGTTTAAAGTTTAAAAACACAATTTGCCTTTTTTAGGCATTAAACATTATTAGAAGGTCATCTCCACTAAGTTGGATAAGAATTAACCCAAAATTATAAGGTCTTATATGTATTGCAACATTAGGTTAGGTGAATGGCAAAGAAAGAAGGGTAAAGTCACTATAGAAAAATGACCATTATACTTTCTTAATTGATAGGCAGACTATTCTCCACCCATTTTTCCAGTATCTAAGGGCCTTTGTATTTGGCTCTAGTGATTAACTCACTAGAGATTATTTGAGAGATAACATCTCAAGGTATCCCTTTCCTTTTCATTCATTTTTTTTCGTTGTTGTGATGTTGACTTTAAGGGTTACCCATTCCCCTTTTCTTTTTTTATTTTCTCTTCTCTTTCTTCTTTTTCTATTCTTTATTTATTTTTCCTCTTATTATTTATTTTTCAAGTTTATTTCATCAAATAAGTTTGATTCCCTATGGGGTGAAATTTATACAAAAGATTGGTCAAAGTTAATCTTCCCTATTTTTGAAATGTGAAATTGGCTCTACCATACTGGCCATCTTCTTAAGGGGAAGCCAAAATTATTTTGGCTATAGGGTTGTTTCAATATGTGTAATAATAAATTGAGCATGCATTTGGCATGTTTGAAATGAAATCTCGAGGGGCTAACAAGTGATTATGAACTCAGGGTAGGAGAAAGTCATTTCAAAAGCTATACAAGGAAAGGCTGCCAAAATCATTTTCTAGACCTTGTCTCATCTTAGGGTCTCTTTGATGGCCAATCAAAAAGTTTCTACTGCTTTTAGTCAATTTTACCCAATCCTGTCATTTACAAGTAGTTTTTTCCTATTTTAAAACTATCTCGAGGTGCTCAAAGTTTAGAAAATTCATGGTATAGCAAGGGCTTTTATGCAATTTAGTAAATAGAGATAACATATGACTACCTTCTATTCAGCTCATATTTGAATGAAAAAGAAATTTCTAAAATTGTTATCAAACCCATTCAGAGTTGAGGATAACCGGGATGAAGTAAAATTTCAAATTGAAATTAAATAATAAGAAGTTATTATGCAAAAACTTTAGACATTACTTAACAATATAAGCTAAATTTAAGGCATAAATCATGTAAATAAGAATACTCCCCATATTTAAGAAAAAGACAACACCGTGATGCTTATCCTAAATGCATTAGGGAGATGATTGTTCTTACAATTGAAATTAACAAAATGATGACGTTGTAGCAGTTATTTTTGATACATCAAGGAGGCAGTGATCCTTGAACCTATAATTAAAGGAAATATATGTCAAAACATTGGGTATAATTTGGCAAGATAAATTAAGTTTGAAATACTCCCTGAAACTGAGAAAAGGACGATACTGTGGTCATTTTAAATGTACCATGGAGGTGATGATCCTCACACTTGTAAAAAACATTGACCCAAAATTTTAGCATGATAAACTGAGCTAGGAAAACTCCCTGAAATTGGTGAAAGGGCAATGTTGTGACGGTTAATACATTTGACACTACGAATTTTCAATCCTCTAGGCTATGCATTGAAGGCTCAAGATAATTACTGAGAGAAAGGTAGCAAGGTATACTTTCACTTTACCTATAAGATTATGTGTAGCCATATATATAGAACATTATGAATGCATCAAGAATTAGGTGTGAAGAAACATGCATTAAATTGTTAGAGAGTATGCCCTAGAGCCCATGTAAAAGGGATGTATTTCATATATATGAATTCATATTCTTAATAAAAGGCATCATTCAATTAGTAATGTTATGTTTAAATACTAAATATCCCTGGTCAAATAATTAACAAGATAGGACATTGTTAATTTGGACAGACTAGCACATATTATGCTTCTAGAATATTTCAAGCAGTGATTCTCATAACTATGATTATAAAAGATTATCAAAGCTAACATGTGGATGCTTGTTAGAAGAACAAGTTCATTGGAGACCTACAAAGAGAATCCTTACATGGATATTAAAACTATGTCAGTGAGGAATCTCCTCATAGCGGTTGTGCAAGCATCTTTAGACTTGAGATCACCAAGGTTAACTCAAGTAGCAAGTGATATACTTTGACTCCATAACTGATTACTTCCAACTAGCGGTGAACATAGTTAGGTGGTTAGGTATATCATGACCTACTTGTAGATAGTTGAGTAATCGATAAAGGATTCACCATACCAAATTTATTAAGGGAAGTTATCTCGGTTGATTCTATAATTACCTTGTTCAAAGAATCTCTGTGCAGAGTAATATGCCAAGATGGATAGGGATCCATGAAGGGCATTTTGGGAACAATGGATAAATTAATATAACATATATAATTAGATTTATATGAGTTGACATAAATCCATAATCAGAATCTAGTTGAGATTAGAGTGGTGAAAGGAGTAATTGCAAGGTAACTATTTCTATGGAAGGGTACAGTCAAAACCACTTGACTTTTCTAATATTTGGGTAGTCATGATGCCTAGCCGTTCATGATTTGTGGAACCTAAAAGGTCCGATAGGGTACGATGGGAGATTGAGAGATATGGATTTCTAATCACTGATAGTGACACTATTTATTTAGTGGATCTTGAGGATCCAACTACCTACCGAGAAGCTATTGAGAGCCCTGACTCATAACATTGGCTTGGAGCCATGAAATCCGAGATATAATCAATGTACAATAACCAGGTTTGGACCTTGGTTGATCCACTTGAAGGTGCTAAGGTAAACGATTGCAAATAGTTATTTAAACTCAAAGTTGATAAGACCTACAAAGGTAGACTAGTAGTTAAAGGTTTTCGACAAACTCTTGGGTGTAGACTATGATTAGACCTTTTTGCCTGTAGTCATGCTTAAGTCCATCAGGATCTTGCTTGCCATAGCTACATATCATGACTATGAAATATGGAAAATGGATGTCAAAACATCTTTCCTTAATGAAATCTCCTCGAGGATGTGTATATGACACAGCCTAAAGGTTTTATAAATCCCAAGCATTTTAAGAAGGTTTGCAAGCTTCAAAATCCATTTATGGATTGAAGTAAGCATCCCAGAGTTGGAATCTCCATTTTGATGAAGTAGTCAAAGAGTTTAACTTCATCAAAAATAAAGATGAGCCTTGTGTGTACAATAAGGTTAGTGGGAGCATAGTAGTGTTTCCGGTCCTATATATGGACGACATCCTTCTCATTGGGAATGACATCCCAACATTACAAAATGTTAAGCAATGGTTGGGGAAGTGTTTCTCAATTAAATACTTAGGTGAAGCTGAAACAATACGTGGTATTCGAATCTATATAGATAGATCGTGTCGACTCTTGGGACTAAGTCAAGAAAAGTACATAGACAAAGTACTAAAGCATTTTGGTATGGGAGACTCAAAGAAAAGGTACATATGTTTGGCTTTGGGAGTTCCTTTAACTAAAGAACAGTGTCCTAAAACCAAAAAGGAAAGGGACAACATGAGTAGAATCCCATATGCATCTGCTATGGGATTTATCATATACACTATGTTGTGTACTATTGGGAATTATCGGTTACATGCATCACATTTAAAATTTTTAACTAATAGATCTGATCTTGCCATGAATTTACAATATAAATATTAATTAGAATAAGAAAAATCACCTTTGATTTTTGTTGAACTTCTGATTTTCCTTCTCATTGGGTTGTCGCAAACCACAGTGTCCAAAGTTGAACACATCCAATTAGTAATCTGCACTAGAGAAGGAATAAATGAACCAAGAATAGAGGAACCATAAGGTTGGCCGAATTTCCCTTGATGCTAGGGAGGGCGGCAAGGGTTTTTGAGAGAGAGAATTTCTTTTCTCTTAATTTTTCATTTAACCCTAAAATCGCTATCACTTGGATTTTTAGAGTTAGATTAAAAATCCAAATTTATAATGGGATTAGGCTCATTAAAATTGCTGGAAAAATATTAAATGGGCTTCTATAATTATTAATAATTTATTTGGGCTCAATTAAATTCAATTTAAGTCCTTTCACAAAAGACCATGCATAAAACCCATAAATTAGGCCCTTTATGCATACACTTAGATTTAATCACCCAAATGAATTCCAAATCCATCCAAATTAAATATGCAGGTACCATAACACTTATGAAATATATTTAATTTATTTTGTTCCAAGAATTAGGTCTCTAAGGCCTTCTATCTGAAGTTGGCATGAAACCCTTCCTCTAGAGGGTTTCTGCGCCAAAATCAATTCTTTAGGCATATATAATTTCTCCAATAGATCTATTAATTATTATATCAGCCATATAACACTTATAGTCCAATAATAATAATTAATTATGAAATACAATATTTCAATTAGGTCCATTTTACATAATATTTCTAAAAAGTTCTGCGAACAATTCTACTTGATCATAATTAATTAAACTCTTTAATTAATTATTCTCTTATTCATTTCTCTTCTCCCATAACATTATCAAATATTATTAGCCTTGTCATTTTACCATTTTTTCCTTTACTCTATATGTGTGTGACCCATTAGGTTCCTATCCATATTGACAGTATAATTTGTAATTATGAGTTATATTCAAAACTCATATGATTTAAACTTCTTTAAATCATTTTATCAATCCCTATTGATATTTATGATACACTATTATACAAATCATAAGTGGCCTCTATCTAGACATCATGACTACCCAAATGTCAGGAAAGTCAAGTGGTTTGACTATACCCTTCCATAGTAACAGTTATCATGTAATTACTCCTTTCACCAAATTTATCTCAATTAGATTTTGAGTATGGATTCTTGTCAACTAATATAAATCTAATTATGTTTGTTCTATTAATTTAACCATTGTTCCCAAAATGCCCTTCATAGATCCCTATCCATCTTGGCATATTACTCTGGCCAGAGATTCTCTAAATAATGAAATTATAGAATCATACGAGATAACTTCTATTAATAAATCTGGGATGGTGAATCCTTTGTTAATCACTCAACTATCTTCAAGAAGGTCATGATATACCCAACCTGCTAACTATGTTCACACCCAGTTGGATGTAATCAGTTATGGAGTCAATGTATACAACTTGTTACTTAAGATAACTTTGGTGATCTCAAGTCTATGGATACTTGCACAACTGCTATGAAGAGGTTCCTCACTAACATAAATTTAATATCCATGTGAGGATTCTCTTTATAGGTCTTCAATGAACTTGTTCTTCTAACCAGTATCCACATGTTAACTTTGATTATCTTCCATAATCATAGTTATGAGAACCACTGTTTTAACCATTCAAGAAGCATCACTTGTGCTAGTATGTCCGAATTAACAATGTCCTATCTTGTTAATTCTATGACTAGGGATATTTAGATATTAACACATTTGCATGCAATAGACATCTCATATCATGAATACTTTTATGATTGCCTTTACACTATGTTTATAATATAAAGGACTTCATTTATTAATTTAAGATTTACAAACTCATGTATTTAAACATAGCATTAATAAATGAATGATAAATTTTATTAAGAAAATGAATTCATACATATGAAATACATCCCTTTTACATAGGCTCTAGGGCATACTCTTTAACAATCCCCCATATGCACTAGAGCCAATCACTCATATGTCTTGGACCCATGATATTTATATGGTGATCGTGCTTAATCTGGGAAAGTGCTTTAGTGAGGGGATCCGCCACATTATCATTTATAGGGACCTTTTTTATTTTCACATAATTTCTAGCTACTATTTCCCTTATGGGATGGTAGCGTCGGAGAACATGCTTAGATCGCTGATGAGACTGTAGTTCCTTTGCTTGCGTAATGGCTCCATTGTTGTCACAATATAAAGGAATCAGATCAACAATGCTAGGCACCACTCCTAGTTTAGATATGAACTTTTTGATCTAGACTGCTTATTTGGCTTCTTCCGAAGCACTAATGTACTCGACTTCTGTCATGAAATCAGTAGTTGTTTCATATTATTATTTTGTCTGCATACAAAATGAGATGCATCCAAAGAAACAAAGGGATACTACTTTTTCTCACAAGCCGAGAACAAAGTATTTGTTGCTTGCAAAGCTATTTTCTTAGAAAAGGAGTTCCTTCTCAAGAAAGACAGTGGGAGTAAAGTAGAACTTGGAGAAATTCAAGCGCCACAAACTCCTATAAAGGATGAGTTGGAAATGGGATCAAGTTCACAACCAGTTGTGGAACAAGAACCCATTACACAAGAACCTAGAAGGTCTGGTAGGGTACGTCAAGAGATTGAGAGATATGGATTTCTAATCACTGACAGTGACACTATTGAGTTAGTAGATCGTGAGGATCCTACTACTTACTGAGAAGCTATTGAGAGCCAAGACTCAAAAAATTGGATAATAATTGAATGTTATACAATAACTTATATGGACAATATTAGAATGTTCAAAAATATGTAAATAAATAGTTAGAAACAAAATATAAAATACAAAAACACATATACCTCTCAAAGTTATCATATTTCCCTAGTATGCACAAGATTGCCACAAAACAGACCCTTTCACTGGGATCCAACAAGAATTGATAGAGCAATGAGTTGAATTGAGATTTAATATCAAGCCTCTCTATAGAAAATAGTTCAACTTTCAATCAAATTCAGGAGTTGATAGAGCAATGAGTGGAATAGAAGGACGAACATAATGAATTGAATTTGAAATAACCAATATTGATGGTGCACTCACAAACTCCAAAAAACACAAACTCCAGAAAAACTTGAAGAAATAATTAACCATTAAATTTATTACTACATGATATCAATATAGAAAACAGTAATGATCATAATTGCAACCAATTTAACATATCGATAGAAAAAAAACATGTTAACCTAAAACATTTAATCAAAATCATAACAAGAAAATGGGAATCATACCTCTAGAAGTACAAGTTAACCTAATATATATGATCTTAATTAATTAATTAATTACCTTGTGTTATACATATAAGCTAAAATGGAGAGGCCATCCTCGGCAGAAATAAAAAAAGTATCAAGAAAATGGGGCTGGGGTCTAATAAGTGTTGTTTTAAACTCAAAAGCAAGGATCATTCCAATCCCACTAGCTTTAGCTACTGCCCAGCTCCTCTCCACATCAATCACTCTATCCCTAACATAGTACACAATTTTCCCATTTACTTTGGTTGTGTTCAATGATCAAGGAGAGCAAAATTTTCTGCCAATATTATATTTAACTTTAATGAAATGGTACTATTAAGAGATAACAAAAAAAACTTGAATAACAACAAGACTTAAGTTGTCTGATTACGCATCGCTAGCAGAGGCATTGACAACTTTGACATCTTCTGAATAAACCAACAGATAATACTTTCTAGCTGGTAAGGTATTGGTATTGAAACTGAGTCCCTGCGATTTAAAACATACAACTGAACTAAATATTTTGTTTTAGCTGATATGATCTATATATATGTATAAAGAGTAAACTAACCCTAAATGTATGTTCCTCCACATCACCAGCTTCCACAACATACATAATTAGGATGATTCTTTATTATTTTTGAGAAAGAAGCACATCGGTTCTTCTCCAAATGATCAGAGGCAACTCTCTTTTAAACAATATAAATAGTCTGATAAGTGTATGATGTCATTTTCAAACTACTAACCAAAGGTTACATTTATACATTAAACCATTGAAATTTACATCAAGATACTGAGTTACTTTTACACTCACCATATGTAGGTCCATTTAGAAAATGAGGGTCATGACCAAATAATATAGAATTGGATTAGCTTGACATCATGACATGAAGGAATTTAAAAGTTATTAATACCATCAAATTATAGCTTAATTCTACTCATCAAATTAAGCACACGCTTTCTTTCACATTAGCATTTTGCATAAGCAGTCTTGCTAATATCATTTATAGAAAGAAAGGATGGCATACAATTAACTGCAAATTATTCAATTTTGAAAAAATAAGGGAAAAATAGAACTTATAAGAAACCCACAACCCATGATTTAATAGCAGTATGATGGATGAATTTGACACCAAACAAAATCTTCAGCACGTAATTTGGAAAAATAAAGCTATCTGAGCCAAAGCGATCTGATATTAAAGCAAAGTATGGATCCATAGTTGATGAGAAGTGAAACATACCTTTAATACTTCCGTTCTCGAGCTTCGATCACCCGTGAACCTGAAACCTAGTCTTGATGAAATTTTATATTTTCCAAATGCTTTTTGAGCTATTATATGGGTTTTAAATGTCTAAAAAATGTTTTGGTGTTTTTTCCTCCTTTCCCCTATTAGCTATATCAAAATAGGTTTCATGCATTAAAAAGTAAAGAGTAAAAGTCAAAGTCGAAGGCTGTGAGTTAAGGTTGTGACTCATTTATGAGTCATTCCCTTTACTCACAAGTCAAGGCAAATGACTCACTCCCTAAACCTACTTTACATATGAAAAACATCGAACAAATGTTTAATGAAAAAATCTCTTCCATCTTATCCGAATTTTAATCCTAATAAAAATGAAATGATGATTTTTTTATTTTTAAAATGAAGGATTAGATTTCAAATAAGGGGGTTGAATCTTCTCTCTCCCACACATTATTTCTCTCTCTAACCATACACCTTATTTTTCAAAAAAAACTAAGCTATAAAATAAGCAAAAAATAGGCAAAGAAGGAAAAAGGCACTTATTTCCTTATTTTTTATGGAACCAACATTGAAGGTATTATTCTTGAACCCCACAACCAATTAAATTACTCTTATAATTAACTTGTAGTAAATAATAAATTTTTTTTCTTTTATTTTTGCTAATTATTTGATTTCTTGATTTTAAGCTTTTTAATTTGTAATTAATTAAGTTTATGATTATTTTGCTCTGAAAGTACCTTTGTCTAATTTAATCGAAATGAGTTTATTGATTAATATGTTTTATCTCCTTTCAAAATAAATTGCATTGATTCATGATAGGGCCTTAAAATTAAGTTAGGTATCCATCAATTAAGATGGGTGCAATCTCAAAGCATGGCCATACATTCACTCCACGTAGGAAAATGTTAGATAGGACCACCAACCCAAGCCTCATACCTTTTGGTATATCAAATGGTGATCCGATTAGTTGTCGTATTTATTATGAACTAGAGCTATTAGCAGGGACCAATCTTCGATAGCCATAAAGTTATATTACATGATCGAAAGCCCATGTAATGGTATAGACACTTCCCCTATAAGGCATACGCCATAATACCTTGCCTATGATATGGACGCTTATGTATTTAATAAATCCCAATAAATTTAGATTTTTACTTATCATAAGAGTTCATGAGTCATTAGGTGCATTTCACTTTATTAGGATTGTTTAAATATGTAATGACCAAAATGCATTCTCATATGCTTTAAATTAAGACATGCTATCTTGTTGACTTTTCACCATGCACTATATATGTTCATTGGATTTCCTATTAACATATGAGCTAATCCCACTTAAGAAAGAGACCACATGACCTCTTGTGCGGAAACAATGAGGTTGAAAGGATTTTCCTTTCTTTTGTATGTGTTTGCCTATGTTGCATACACAAGCTTGCATCTTTAACAAAATGATAAAAAATAATGGTAATAATAATAACTAATAAAATATGCATGTATTGATTCTTGATGTATGCGTATCTCATCTCATCTGTACATTTTTGTTTGCACAAATCATTTGATGTAATAAAAATTAAAAAATGTAAATCTTGTGCATATAATTTTATGCAACAAAAATGTATGTGTGCATGCATCTCATTTTGTATGCAGACAAAATAATAATATGACAACTCGAAACATGTGCATCCTATCTGTAAGTTCTCTTTACAATAAAAATGTGTATGTTTCTTTTGTATGCAATAAAATGCACATTATACATTAGCTCGCATGTCTTGCTTTTTTCATGTAATTCTTTAAAGCATTAATACATGCCATGCTTATGCATCACTTGTATATTACAAATCATTGTATTTCATGTTGTCATTTGAGTCACACATCATATGCATACCATTCATGTGTATTACTTTCATGCATCAGCATGTAACTTATTCACAATGCATAATGTATATAATACATTTATATTTCATGCATCACACACATCCCATTCACCATATATACAGTTAACATGTCCATGTGTCATGTGTATTTTATGCATCATACATTATCACATATATAAACTTTATGGTTATCCATCCAATGCAACATGTTTATAGCTAACATGCTCACACATCACACGTAATATATGTATCATCCACAAGCATCATTATGCATTGATATGCTTATAAATCATCATCATAATGTAATTATTGACCCACACATCATATGCATCCCTCAAATATTCATTCTTATGTGCCATCGTGTATGCATTGTTAACATACAAAAAATTACAAATAATAGTAGAATATTAATATGTTAATGTTACCATGGCATAAACATATATCCAACATGCATATATGTATTAATGCATGTCATGATATGTATGTATTAACATCCATCATGACACGTACATATGCCTATCCTACATGTATATAGGGATGATTGTTATGGCATATACGTATTGACATGTGCGCATAGACATTCCTTATAGCATTTATCATCTATATATTCGCCTGTACATGTAAATATTCACCGTCACACAAATTGATGATTGTTTAAGCATACATTATGATATGACATATATGTATCATGCATGTGCATATTGACATGTGATATAGGATAAGCATATTGATATGCATCTTGGCACACACATATTAGTCATTGAGTTGTGTTTCATGCATATTGTGTACACATTTACAAAGCAAGTGTCATGCACATCTCATGTCATGTTATGTGCATTTCACCATGATACAGTTCCTTTTTCTCTGACTATATGTATGCATACCATTATATTGCATAGCATTATACGTGTGGCATGTCATAACTTATAGATTATTATACCATGCACCATGGACATACATGTAATATATTGTGGATACATATTTTCGTGCCATGCCATACATTGTGAATACTTTCCATTGCTCATATACTCTCATGCTTATAATCTAACATGCATCATATATGCGTGCCACTCACTGTATGTGTTCATTCATATATTATGTCGTGTCCCATGTTATGAGTTAGTTCTGCATTCTTCTTGCATTTTCGCTTATGCAACTTCCTACCATACCACATAATTCATTAACATGCATCATCATGCCACATCTTATGTATCTTATGTCACATCACATGCACGCATTACCACTGTGTAAGTATGTTATGTATATGTATGTCGTATGTAATATGTATTGATTTATATACCATGTCATGCCCTATGCATATATACTATTATGCTTGAAACACACCATATATGTATGCATCGTGTGTCATGTACATTTATTCTCACATTATGCCATATTCTATGCATACGTCATGTAAGGACCCAAAATAGGCACTAGAAAGAATTCAAGGGTAATTTCAGATTAGCAAAGTCTAATTAAACAATATTGGATGAATTATTATGTTTTGTTTGACTTTTTGGCACTCTTTTGACTATATCCCAAGTTATAGATTACAAAATTAGTTCGAATTGGATTTGAAAATAGACATCCATATCTAAATTTCATATGAAGAAACCAAGTTTCAAATCTATCACAAAGTTTCAAATCTATCTTTAACTAGGCTATATTTAAACATAAAATTCAGAACAGTCTGCTGCCTAGTCACTAGGAGCAGACCTTGGTGTTAAGTGAATATCTAAAAATATATAAATAATTTTGAGATTATTCTTGATGTTTTACAAACTTGAAACATAGTTCCACAAGTTTGTAGGAGATAACATTTGCTAAAAATGGCTTTTGAATGGTCAAATATTACATACAAGTCAAATTCAGAAAAATGCCTGTGATAGAGGATACAATAGTCAAGTGATAATATATAGTTTGAGGGCTAAATAAAAAGGGGATATAAATTTAGAGGCCAATGTTTAAATAAAGAGTGAGGTTAATTTTAAAAAGAGATAGAATGTGAGGGGTTGATTTAAGAAAATTAAAAAGGTGAAAGCACAATTAGTAACATGTAAGAATTGTATAGGAAAAAGTGGGACATGCAATTAAACGAGGGACCAAAACACATTTTTTAGCCTCATATTTAAGGGCTATGACCCTTGCATGTAAGGAGGAGATTTTCATTTTCTGTCTTTGAGTAGAGAGTGACGCCAAGCATTTGGGATAGCAGATTTTTGCATTCTCTCTTCCTCTCTCTCAAAAACTCTAGTGATCTCTCTACACTCTCTCTCACTTTAAAAGCTATAAATCTTCCTTTTCTTCCTCTTATAAATTCGGCCACCAAACTTGAATAAATCCACCTTATTTTCAGTTTCATACATGGATGATAGGAAAAATTAAAGAAGATTACAAGAGTAGATGGGATCCAGAAGATTGGAGAAGAAATAAGAGAAAGAAATTGAAGGATTTTTTTTTTAAGTATTGAAGTTGCATGTCCAGGTTTGAAATTTTATTCATGTTCCATGTGGTTATTGTTACTGAAATTGTAGATTTATAAATGTGAGAGATACATTTTTAGTTGGTAATGTGGGTTTTAAAGATAGACATCTAAGATTTTTACTTTGCATGTGTCATTTGATAAAAAAAATAAATAAAATTTGTGTAGGATCACTATGAAACAGTTTCTGTTCTTGGAGTATAAATTAAGTTATACAGTGCTAATTTTGATGTTTTTAGTTTGTACTTACACCTAAGATATGGACCTGTGTTTTTGTAGAAGGGACTTTTGTTTGATTCTGCTTTTAAGTTTGATTAATCTTGAGTTGAAATTGGATGTGAACTACTATCCAGTTATAGGAAATTAGCCTTAGTTTTTTTGGAATATTTTATTCTAGAAGACTCCAAATGAGATGATACAAAATTCTTAGTAGACTAGACATTTTTTACTACAACTTTCATGAAGAAACATTTGTCTATTTATGTACGCATATTTTTATATGAATTTTATAATTGGTGATAAAAAAACTATTTTTGGTATTATGAACTAGTTGTTGTAATTATAGCATAATTTGGGTTATAAAACCTCAATTTAGTTAATTCTAATTTGATATTTTACATAAGAAACATACCTATAACTTTGTAGCAGATCCCTTGGGCTAAATATGCTTGTATACTATCCAAATATTTACATGAAATTGTAGTGAGCTGTTATTCTCGATTTTAAAACAGTTTGTGGTAAAATTTCCATATATATGTGTAAATGATCAGAATGACATTAGGTTAATTCCTATGAAGAATAGACTCCTAAATTCAAATTTCTTATGAAGGAAGTATGAATTAAAAATGCATGCAAACATGTCAAATGTTGCCTTGAAATTCATAGTGACCGGATGTACTGTTAGGAAACAGACCTTAGTAAATTGGGCATAACTCTTGGTAGAGTTATTAAAATTCTCCAAAGTAAAATTATGGTAAAACTAGAGTCATGGAAGTATAACTTTGATGAATGACTTTTGGTCTAATTTCATCCTCATTTTATTCTAAAAATCTTTATAAGTGGTAACAAACACAACTTTTTTTCTATTAATAGCCTATAGTTTATCTCAAATATCTCGAGATATAGACAAGATATTAAGGTGAATTTTGATGATTTGCTTTCTTAATTAATTTATGTTATTATTGACTAATCATCTTAATGTCTAAGTCTTTCTTGCTTATGAAACAGTATCTATTGCCAAACACTCTTTAACTATGGCATTTATTTACTAATGATTTACACTAACACATATTCATATACTTTAACTATTTTTAAGACAGGGCAATATCAATGCACTTTCATAAAAGCCATCTTATAATCATAAGACATTAAGTTAATAAATTACCTCTTCAAATATATAATAAATTAAAATAATTTCAATTTCTTATACATATATGTAGCGTATTACATGGAAAAGAAATGTTACGATCTGCTTCAATACTTATTATTATGATTAAGCTATCATATCGTTACCTTAAGTACTATACAAACTCTTTAAAGCATCGCAATACTACCCTTGCACTTCTATCTCCATATAAATCACATTCACATCTTATTGATCCATAAATTATTTAAATTTTATTTTATTTACACTTTTAACTAATATCAGGTACTTATTGACATTCCATTGCTTATCAGTTTCAGACTTATAACAAAATTCATCCGACCCTAAAAATCTTATAAATCAAGTTTACTTTCTTAACAAATTTATGTTATTAATGACTAATAATCATGATGTACAAGTATTTTTTTTCTTATGAAATAATATCAATTTCCAAACACTCTTTAAATATGGCATTTATTTGCCAATTATTTACTCTCATGCATATTAATATACTTTAACTGTTTTTAAGACATGGCAATATCAATCCAGCCTTATAAAAGCTATCTTATAATCATAAGAATTTAAGTTAATAAATTGCCTTTTTAAATATATAATAAATTAAATTAATTTCAATTTCTTATGCATATATATATCGTGTATTTCATTTAAACGGCATGTTACGATCAGCTTGAATACCTATTTTTATGATTAAGCTATCATATCATTACCTTGAGTACTATACAAACTTTTTAAATCATAGCAATACTAACCTTGTATTTCTAACTCCACATAAATCAAATTCACATGTTATGAGTCCATAACTTTTTTATATTATCTTTTATTTACACTTTTAACTAATATCAAGTACTTATTGATATTCCACTGCTTATCTGTTTCAGACTCATAACAATATTCATCTGACCCAAAAAATCTTATACATCAAGTTTGCTTTCTTAATTAATTTATGTTATTATTGACTAATCATCTTGACGTCCAATTCTTTCTTACTTATGAAATAGTATCAATTGCCAAACACTCCTTAACTATGGCATTTATTTTGAAATTATTTACTCTTATTATATTCATATACTTTAACTATTTTTAAGAAATGGCAATATCAATCCACATTCATAAAAAGCCATCTTGTAATCGAAAGTCTTCAATTTAATAAACTACCACTCCAAATAAATAATAAATTAAATTAATTTCAATTTCTTATCCATATATATATAGTGTATTTCATTTAAACGGCATGTTACGATCAGCTTGAATACCTATTTTTATGATTAAGCTATCATATCATTACCTTGAGTACTATACAAACTTTTTAAATCATAGCAATACTAACCTTGTACTTCTATCTCCACAAAAATTAAATTCACATGTTATGCGTCCATAAAGTATTTATATTATCTTTTATTTATACTTTTAAGTAATATCCGTTACTTATTGACATTCCATTGCTTATCAGTTTGAGACTTATAACAAAATTCATCTGACCCTAAAAATATTATACATTAAGTTTACTTTCTTAATTAATTTATGTTATTATTGACTAATCATCCTGTCGCACAATGCTTTCTTGCTTATGAAACAGTATCAATTGCCAAACACTCTTTAATTATGGCATTTATTTACCATTTATTTACTCTCACACATATTCATATATTTTAACTACTTTTATGACATGGTAATATCAATCCACATTCATAAAAGCCATCTTATAATCATAATGACTTTAAGTTAAAAAATTACCTCTCCAAATATATAATAAATTAAATTAATTTCAATTTCTTATACATATATATAGTGTATTTCATGAAAGACATGTTACGATTAGCTTGAATACTTGTTATTATGATCAAGTTGTCATATCATTACCTTAAGTACTATACAAAGTCATTAAAACATTACAATACTACCCTTGCACTTTTATCTCCACATAAATCAAATTCACATGTTATAAGTCCATAACTTATTTATATTATCTTTTTTTACACTTTTAACTAATATCAGGTACTTATTGATATTGCACTACTTATAAGTTTCATACGTATAACAATATTATCTAACCGAAAAAATCTTATGCATCAAGTTTACTTTCTTAATTAATTTATGTTCTTTTTGACTAATCATCTTAACGTACAGGTCCTTCTTACTTATGAAATAGTATCAAATGTGAAACACTCTTTAACTATGGCATTTATTTACAAATTATTTACTCTCACACATATTCGTATATTTTAACTATTTTTATGACATGTCAATATCAATCCACATTCATAAAAGCCATCTTATAATCATAAGAATTTAAGTTAATAAATTACCTCTTAAAATATTAATTTCAATTTCTTATACATATATATAGCATATTTCATGGAAAAAGCCATGCTACGATCAGCTTGAATATTTATTATTATGATTAAGCTATCATATCGTTACCTTGAGTACTATACAAACTTTTTAATACATTGCAGTACAACCCTTGCACTTCTATCTCCACATAAATCAAATTCACATGTTATGAGTCCATGACTTATTTGTATTATCTTTTACTAACACTTTTAACTAATATCAGGTACTTATTGATATGCCATTGCCTATTAGTTTCATACATATAACAATATTTATCTGACCCCAAAAATCTTATACATCAAGTTCACTTTCTTAATTAATATATGGTATTATTGACTAATCATCTTGATGTACAAGTTCTTCTTGCTTATGAAACAGTATCAATTGCCAAACACTCTTTAACTATGGCATTTATTTACCAATTATTTACTCTGACATATATTCATATACTTTAACTATTTTTAAGTCATGGCAATATCAATCACATTCATAAAAGCCATCTTTTAATCATAAGACTTTAAGTTAAAAATTTACCTCGTCAAATATATAATAAATTAAAATAATTTCAATTTCTTATACATATATATAGCATATTTCATGGAAAAGACATGTTACGATCAGCTTCAATACTTATTATTATGATTAAGCTATCATATCATTACCTTGAGTACTATACAAACTCTTTAAAGCATTGCAATACTACCCTTGGACTTCAACCTCCACATAAATCAAATTCACATATTATGAATCCATAACTTATTCATATTATCTTTTATTTACACTTTTAAATAATATCAGGTACTTATTGACATTCCATCACCTATTAGTTTCATACTTATAACAAAATTCATATGACCC
This sequence comes from Excoecaria agallocha, assembly GCA_037975025.1. NCBI lineage: Eukaryota > Viridiplantae > Streptophyta > Magnoliopsida > Malpighiales > Euphorbiaceae > Excoecaria > Excoecaria agallocha. The sequence continues at coordinate 56,262,741 of CM075810.1, read as the reverse complement.
TGAAAATCTTATTCATCAAGTTTACTTTCTTAACTAATTTACATTATTATTGACTAATCATCTTGACATACAAGTCTTTTTTGCTTAAGAAATAGTATCAATTGCCAAATAGTCTTTAACTATTGCATTTATTTGCCAATTATTTACTCTCACACTTATTCATATACTTTAACTATTTTTAAGACATTGCAATATCAATCCACATTCATAAAAGCCATCTTATAATCATAAGAATTTAAGTTTATAAATTACCTTTTCAAATATATAATAAATATAATTAATTTTAATTTCTTATGCATATATATATACCATATTTCATAGAAAAGGCATGTTACGATCAGCTTGAATCCTTATTATTATGATTAAGCCATCATATCATTACCTTGAGTACTATACAAACTTTTTAAAGCATTGCAATACTAACCTTGCACTTCTAACTCTATATAAATCAAATTCACATGTTATGACTCCATAACATATTTATATTATATTTTATTTACACTTTTAACTAATATCAGGTACTTATTGATATTCCACTCCTTATCAATTTCACACTTATGACAATATTCATCTGACCCCGAAAATCTTATGCATCAAGTATACTTTCTTAATTAATTTATGTTATTATTAACTAATCATCTTGTCTTACAAGTCTTTCTTGCTTATGAAATAGTATCAATTGCCAAACACTCTTTAACTATGGTATTTATTTAAAAATTATTTACACTCACACAAATTCACACAGTTTAACTATTTTTAAGACATGGCAATATTAATCAACATTCATAAAAAGCCATTTTGTAATTAAAAGACTATAATTTAATAAACTACCTCTTCAAATATATATTACATTAAATTAATTTCAATTTTTTATGCATATATGTAGTGTATTTCATGGATAAGACATGTTACTATTGGGAATTATCGATTACATGCATCATATCCATAAGCAAAATTTAAAATTTTTAACCAACAGATCTGATCTTGCCATGAACTTACAATCACCTTTGATTTTTCTGGAACAATTGATCTTCCTTCTCACCTGGTTGTTGCAAACCACAGTGTCCAAAAATGAACACCTCCTATTAGTAATCCACACTAGAGAAGGATTGAATGAACCAACAATGGAGGAATACAAGGGCTAGCCAAAATCCCTTGATGCTAGCAAGAAGGGTGGCGGCTAGGGTTGAGAGAGCGAGAGAATGTTTCTTTTCTCTAAATGTTTTCTCAATCCTAAAATTCCTATCACTTGGATTTTTATAGTTAGCTTAAAAATCCAACTTCTTAACGAAATTGGGCTCTTTAAAATTGCTGGAGAAATATTAAATGGGCTTCTGGAATCATTAATACTTTATTTTGGGTTAATTAAATCCAATTTAAATCATTTCATAAAAGATTATGCACAAAACCCACAAACTAAGCCCTTCATGCATACACTTGGATTTAATCACCCAAATGAATTTCAAATCCATCCAAATTAAATATGTGGCTCCATAACACCTATGAAATATATTTAATTTATTTTGGACCAAGAATTATGCCTCTAAGACCTTCTATCGGGGTTTTGCGTGTAACCTTTCCTCTAGAGGGTTTCTACGGCAAAACCAATCTTCTGGCCTTTTTTAATTTCTCCAATAAACAAGACTCACATGTATCAAATGATTCATAACCAAATGATCACAAATCACATGACTTTTGTAATTTGGTCATGCATTTCTCATTTATATTTTCTAAATGACAATACCATAAATATAAGGTATTTAGATTATCTCGTTTCATTCTCTTGGTATCCATATTATACACTTCTTTAATTAAATTAAGAACAAATATACCATTCTTAATGATAGTTTTAGCATAAAACATATTGTTCTTAAAAATTTAACAACATTTGTCTTTTAAAAAAATGTCATAATCGTTCAATAAAAAACTTAAAGAAATAATACTTTTGGATAAAGCTGGAACATAATAACAATTATTTAATTCCAGTATTAATCCACTTGGAAGAAGCAAATGATAAGTCCCCATACCTTTTGTAGAGTTGTTTTTAATGGAATATGACATGGTATGAACATGGCAATCACGCAGCAGAAAAACAACAAAAATGATTATACATGCCAAACAATTCCATGACAAGAATCGAAACATGCAATTTTAAGGTTTTAAAACTTACAACTTTGGATGCCTTTCAAAACTTTAGTTTGGTGATGACCAGCAACCGAGATGACTTTATCCACCTTAGATCTTGATCACCAATGCCAAAGAATAGCCTTTTACGCCACTCCCTCTATTCTCACACACACAATTGCACCGATGGCTTAAAATAGAGGTTGCTAGCTCTCTTTTAATGTATTGTGTAATGGCTATGGTTTGAAGCTACAAAATTTAATTTTGTACTTCTCTTAGGTTGCTATTACTACCCAAGATCACAAGAGAATGAGGAACAATCCTTTCTCCTTGTGAAAATTGGCCAAAAGAATATTATGAGAGAGAGAGAGAAGAATTCACGCCAAGACCTAGAAAAAGGGTTTCACGTTTTTTTTCTCTTAGGTCTCCTTAGGATTTTATTTCTTTTATATATATCCTTATCTTTTGGCAAGTGTTTGATTTGAACTTTACTATCTCAAGATAATTAATTCAATCTCAATCACTTCTTAAAATAAGTAATATATATTGATTTAAACTCCTTTGAATTTAAAATTCAAATTTGAAATAAAACACAAGACATTTAATTAAATAAAATCACTTAATAAAGATAATGAGCATGTGCCGAAATTCCTTGATTTTCATCTTCGAATTTCGGTCACTTCTTATATTATTTAAATGATTTAATTTAATTTAAATTCTTTTAGGCTTTAATACTCAATTAACTTAATTAATACAAGATAATTAATTAATTGAAATTAAACCTTGTGGGCTGAATTTTTCTCTCTCATGGGCCAAGGCCCAATAGCATTTATGATGCCCATTACATACATTAATTTGACTTTAATTAAAAGCCCAAATTAATGCCCAATACTTTATTTAAATATTTTAAGCCCAATGCTTTGTGTGCGATCCTATAGGTCCATTTAATGTTGGCAATGAACTAATGAATTAATTCAAAGGAATATATATTCTCTAGCAAGATATTATAGCATTCCAAATTAAATGAAAATGCATATGGCATTTAGTGACCTAATGCAATTTTGCATAGTCCCTTACCCATAAATATCAAAATTAATATAAGGCATGGAACTAGTCATCCTTTTATATTTTAATTCCTTTCGTGATATTACAGTGACACTGAACTCTCAGATAAATAATGATTACTCATTATTTCATCTCGGTATGGCCATACACTTCTTAGTTCACTGATCAAGTGGCCGGCGATATTTTCTCTCTTATAGAGAGGGATAATCCCTTCACTGCTCTCATGCTTTCTAACATGAATCAATGCATACCCAATCATACTCGTACTTGTCACTCTGTTACGAGGACGTTAGGTGTATGTCAAAGCTCACATTAATTCATAAAGAGTTTCATAGAGATTTTAGGTCTAAGAACTCTGATACAAAACTTGCATATGAGAAAAACTTATGACTTGTACCATGTAGTGTTCTCATGAGCAGATCGAATCCAGATACCATGTTCTTTAACATGTATCTATGATCTCTGATTGACACTCTTGTCCTAATGATCCGTAAGACAGAACTCATAATATCAGAGAGAGCATACTAGTCTTAATTCATTGTTATTCCATAACAATGACTGACTAGGGATATTTAGAATGATGTCTCATTTGTGTCAAGGTCTTACAACCGTGTGCCTCACACATGATAACTTAAACCAAAACAACATTCTTGGATAGTTCTATCAATTGATATGCACAGGAATACAATGGATAAAACAAATGCCTCATTTTATTAATTAAAGTATTTTATTACAATGCATTGGGTCTAGGGCTTACACTAACAATCTCCCACTAGCACTAGTCCCAATTAGGCATAGCCCTAAGACCGAATGCTCTCAAATGAGCTTCGTGCAGATTTGGACGCAACTGTTTCATCAAAGGATCTGCTACATTATCTTCACTTGCTATCTTGCTAACCTTGACGTCCCCATGTCAATGATTTCTCTAATCAGGTGGTACCTCCTGAGTATGTGTTTGGATTTCTAGTGTGACCAGGGCTCCTTTGCCTGTGCGATGGCCCCATTGTTGTCACAGAAAATTTCTAATGAATCTAGGATGCTTGGGACCACTTCTAATCCAGAAATGAAATTTTTAATCCAAACAGCCTCTTTTGCAGCCTCACTCGCTGCAATATACTCAGATTTTGTAGTTGAGTCGGCAACGGTTTCTTGCTTCGAGCTTCTCCAGCTGATAGCACCACCGTTCAAAATAAAAACGAATCCAGATTGGCTTCAAGCCAATTTTTTGAGTTTGGGCTTTTAATAGCTTCTTGGTAGGTAGTAGGATCCTCACGATCTACTAACTCAATAGTGTCACTGTCAGTGATTAGAAATCCATATCTCTCAATCTCCTGACGTACCCTATCGGTCCTTCTAGGTTCTTGTGTAATGGGTTCTTGTTCCACAACTGGTTGTGAACTTGATCCCATTTCAAACTCATCCTCTATAGGAGTTTGTGGCGCTTGAATTTCTCCAAGTTCTACTTTACACCCACTGTCTTTCTTGAGAAGGAACTCCTTTTCCAAGAAAACAGCCTTGCGAGCAACAAATACTTTGTTCTCGGCTTGTGAGTAAAAGTAGTATCCCTTTGTTTCTTTAGGATAACCTACAAACAAGCAAACACTGGATTTGGACTCTAGTTTGTTAGATGTTAATTTCTTAACATATGCTTCACAGCTCCAAATCCTATGAAAAGACATATTGGGTTCTTTCCCAGTCCATACCTCGTATGGTGTCTTCTCAACTACTTTAGTTGGAGTACGGTTCAATAGAAATGCAACATTTTCTAATACATAACCCCAAAAAGAGATAGGAAGATTTGCCTTGACTCATCATAGATCGAACCATGTCCAACAGAGTTTGATTTCTCCTTTCGGACACACCATTCCATTGAGGTGTTCCAAGAGGAGTGAGCTGTGAAATAATACCACACTCCTTTAAATGACTGTCAAACTCTTGGCTTAAGTATTCGCCACCTCGATCTGATCGAATGGCTTTTATACTTTTGCCAAGTTGGTTTTCTACTTTGTTCTTAAACTCTTTGAATTTCTCAAAAGTTTCAGACTTGTACTTCATTAGATAGACATAGCCATATCTACTGAAGTCATCTGTGAATGTCACGAAGTAGCTAAAACCACCTCTAGCTTGTGTACTTAAAGGTCCACATACATCGGTATGTATTAGTTCCAATAAGCCATTAGTCCTCTCACCTTTCTTATTAAAAGGACTCTTTATCATTTTCCATGCAAACATGGCTCGCATGTGTCATAAAACTCTAAGTCGAATGACCCAAGCACTCCAGTTTTATGGAGTCTTGAAATGCGATTTTCGTTTGTATGTCCTAAATGACAATGCCAGAAGTAGGTAGGGTTCAATTCGTTTGACTTAACCCTTTTCGTATTAATGTGTATATGGACTCTTTGTTTTGTAGATCAAGTATATAAAGGCCATTTTGCAACATGGCATTGCCATAAGAAATGCCTTGGCGACGAATATGAGCATTGCCATTTTTGATAACAAAATCAAATTCATCATTATCCAAACATGAAACTGAAATAATGTTTCTGCTCATAGTAGGTACATAATAACAATTATTCAAAACAATACAAAGTCTGAAAGGTAAAGTGAGGTGATAGTCGCCTATCTCCATGGCAGCAACTCGTGCTCCATTCCCCACATGGAGGTCCACTTCATTCTTCCCAAGTAACAGCCTATTTCTTAGCCCCTGCACATTTGAACAAATGTGAGAACCACAACCGATATCCAATACCCAAGTGGTAGAAATAGAAAGGTTAATTTCAACAAAAAAAATATCAGAACTGGACGCCTTGGCTCCATTCTTCTTTTGTTCTTCCTTGAAGAGAGCATAATTCTTCCTCCAATGCCCTATCTTGTTGCAATGGAAGCATGTGCTCTCACTCTCTTTGAGTTTTTATGCCTTGGGCTTGGATTGGGCCTAAGGTGCACTCCCACTTGACTTGAACCGAGCCAGGTCATTCTTGGGTTTTTCCTTTCCCTTTCCCTTTCCCTTAGTAGGTCCCTTCTTAATGCCCCCTTGAACCATCAATACGGGATTAGTCTTTTGAATGTTCTCTTCAGCATTCTTAAGCATCCCATTAAGCTCAGTGACTGATTTGTTTATTGCATACATGTTATAATTCATCACGAATGGATCATAATCATCAGTCAATGAACCTAAGATCAAGTCAGTAGCCAATTCCTTTGGCACTAGTACCTCAAGAGTATCAAGATACCCTTTCATCTTGAGTACATGGGTACTAACAGGAGTACCCGCAACCATCTTACAAGAAATTAAGGTCTTTGTTGTCACAAACCTCTCGTGATGAGCTTGCTCTTGGAACATCTCCATGAGGTGCACCATGATCGCATAAGCCTCTTGGTCCATAAATTGCTTTTGTAAGTCAGGCACCATAGTGGCCAGCATCAGACAGGTCACATCATTGGAGTCGCTCTTCTTGGTCTCAAAAGTTTCCTTTTGAACAGCAGAGGCGTTCCTGCCAGGTTCTTCAGGCAAGGGTGCATCCAAAACATACGACTTTTTCTCTTGCTTAAGAACTATTCTTAAGTTTCGAGACCAGTCTATGAAATTGGAGCCATTCAATTTGTCCTTTTTAAGGACCGATCGCAATGAGAAATTGTTGGTTGAAGATCCCATTTTCAATCTACAATAAAATTTAGCAAGATTAAATGAGGTCTTATTTATGATCCCACAAACCAAATTAATATCCCTTTAAATAATTCGTGTTAGTGATTTAATGTGGGCCAAGATCCACTTTTCACAACAACTTATTAGTCAAGCTAAGCTTGTACACCTAATAAGTTAAGTTACTTAGGTAGGAAAACTCCAATCGTATCTCGTACATGACTCTTGGATCAAATGGGCTAACATCTTAAGATGTTATAGCACAACCCATTTATTAGTTGCCTAGGTCCGGGGCATCCCTTTCTATGTTATGTCCAACCTACATTCACAACCCATGACTCACAAAGATAATCGGGCGCATCTAGGACTCCTAGTCTACGTGACTGATGATCGATGCCTTGACATGTTTCGAATTAGGAAGGCAACTTTGTGACTTACTATTTTTTTAAGGATTCATTTTATTACGGCTTACATGGCATACGCTTTGTCATCCATACATAGCATGCATATATATAATTGCATAAAGTAAAGCGTGACAAACATGGGCCCAAAAACCTACAACTAAGATTCTATACTATTACATAAGAATCTTCGAGTTGGGCTTCTCCACTCCGGTGGGCTTCGTCTTGATTTACAAAGTCTTTAAATAAATTATATTCTAAGAAATAAATGAAACTTTTACAATAAAATATAATGGCATGTAGGCCATATTTAATTACAAAAACTCAGAGCCCATGAATGCACCATGCATATCCATTCATCACACCAAACAAGCAAATAAATATACATAGCATTCATGGATCAAACAAAGTCCAATTTTAATTAATTTAGCCAAGCCCATTAATGGAAATTGTGTACTTGAACCTTTAAGAGATGACCCCATGATGGGCCTGGGCCGAAGCCCAATGGACTAAATCCTCTTATTGAATAAGTTCTCTTAAAAGCCCAAAACACAAACTAGTTAGATTTGTGCCATAAATCAACTCTAGTATAATTTTCAATTTTGCCATTTTTAATTTTATGTCATACAGCCCATAAACATTAAAAATACATATAATATGTGCTAACATGAGTTAAACATATAAAATCATGAAGAACACATATATAGTACATGGCATTCATGCAAAAACAAACAAACAACAAAAACTAGTTGTTTAATGCTTATGTAATGCCATAAAATGCACAAAAATTTAAATCAATTTTATGAGTCATTTAATAATTTAAATAATTCCATAAATATTGATTTAATATTCTGTACCAATCTGATCTAAATGTGTTTTTACCATTTTAATCAAAACAAAACAAACAATGTTGATTAAACATGTAACAAACACAAACTAGTCATAGTTTTAAGTGATTTTAAAATTAATCAATTAAATTGTCATGGACCAGAATTAAAACAAAATTTAAAATATGTCTAGACCTGATAATTAATCTTTAAATATCACTTACAAACATTCCAAAATCGTTTTTACATTTAATATTGAAAACTAGTTGTTAAACTAACAATTAACATGCCAAAATGCACCTAGTTTTAATATTAACATGTACCATCAGGTATTAGCAATTAAATCTGACCATTAATAGCTCTTAGAACATCTTAGGACAGTATATTAACATGTCATATTAATTATAATACCTATCTAATCAATTAAAATCGTTTTTACACCAAAATAATGCAAAAAAAACTCAAAACAGAAAATTTCAGATTTGCATGTTTTCATAATGACGATTTTTAATTAATGTTTTCATGCATCTAAAGAACTAAAATAAGCATGTTTAGGATCTGATGCCACTGATGGAATATGACATGGCATGAACATGGCAATCACACAGTGGAAAAACAATAAAAACGATCATACATGCCAAACAATTCCATGACAAGAATCGAAACATGTAATTTTAGGGTTTTAAAACTTACAACTTTGGATGCCTTTTAAAACTTGAGTTTGGTGATGACCAGCAACCAAGATGACTTTATCCACCTTAGATCTTGATCACCAATGCCAAGGAACAGCCTTTTATGCCACTCCCTTTTTTTTCTCACACACACAATTGCACCGATGGCTTAAAATAGAGGTTGCTAGCTCTCTTTTAATGTATTGTGTAATGGCTATGGTTTGAAGCTACAAAATTTTATTTTGTACTTCTCTTAGGATGCTATCACTATCCAAGATCACAAGAGATTGAGGAATAATCCTTTCTCCTTGTGAAAAATGGCCAAAAGAATATTATGAGAGAGAGAGAGAAGAATTCACGCCAAGACCTAGAAAAAGGGTTTCACGTTTTTTTTCTCTTCGGTCTCCTTAGGGTTTTATTTATTTTATATATATCCTTATCTTTTGGCAAGTGTTTGATTTGAACTTTACTATCTCAAGATAACTAATTCAATCTCAATCACTTCCTAAAATAAGTAATATATATTGATTTAAACTCCTTTGAATTTAAAATTCAAATTTGAAATAAAACACAAGACATTTAATTAAATAAAATCACTTAATAAAGATAATGAGCATGTGCCGAAATTCCTTGATTTTCATCTTCGAATTTCGATCACTTCTTATATTATTTAAATGATTTAATTTAATTTAAATTCTTTTAGGCTTTAATACTTAATTAACTTAATTAATACAAGATAATTAATTAATTGAAATTAAACCTTGTGGGCTAAATTTTTCTCTCTCATGGGCCAAGGTCCAATAGCATTTATGATGCCCATTACATACATTAATTTGACTTTAATTAAAAGCCCAAATTAATGCCCAAAACTTTATTTAAATATTTTAAACCCAATGCTTTATGTGCGATCCTATAGGTCCATTTAATGTTGGCAATGAACTAATGAATTAATTCAAAGGCTATATATATTCTATAGCAAGATATTATAGCATTCCAAATTAAATGAAAATGCATATGGCATTTAGTGACCTAATACAATTTTGCATAGTCCCTTACCCATAAATATCAGAATTAATATAAGGCATGGAACTAGTCATCCTTATATATTTTAATTCCTTTCTTGATATTCCAGTGACACTGAACTCTCAGATAAATAATGATTACTCATTATTTCATCTCGGTATGGCCATACACTTCTCGGTTCACTGATCAAGTGGCCGGCGATATTTTCTCTCTTATCGAGAGGGGTAATCCCTTCACTTCTCTCATGCTCTCTAACATGAATCAATGCATACCTAATCATACCCGTACTTGTCACTCTGTTATGAGCACGTTAGGTGTATGTCAAAGCACACATTAATTCATAAAGAGTTTCATAGAGATTTTAGGTCTAAGAACTTCGATACAAAACTTGCATATGAGAAACACTTATGACTTGTACCATGTAGTGTTCTCATGAGCGGATCGAATCCAGATACCATGTTCTTTAACATGTATCTATGATCTCTGATTGACACTCTTGTCCTAATGATCCGTAAGACAGAACTCATAATATCAGAGAGAGCATACTAGTCTTAATTCATTGTTATTCCCATAACAATGACTGACTAGGGATATTTAGAATGATGTCTCATTTGTTTCAAGGTCTTACAACCATATGCCTCACACATGATAACTTAAATCGAAACAACATTCTTGGATAGTTCTATCAATTGATATGCACAGGAATACAATGGATAAAACAAATGCCTCATTTTATTAATTAAAGTGTTTTATTACAATGCATTGGGGATAGGGCTTACACTAACAACTAGTACTATTTTTCTATTGTGTCAGTGTACAGTTTTTGTTATTCCATCTCTTTATATATATGTATGTATAGATATGAAATGGTGAAATGATAATGTGATTATATGATGTTTCTATATGATCATAGTTATTATAAATATATCATATAAGTATGATAGCAAAGCAAATATGTGCAAATTGGACAATTTAAAACTACTATTATGTGATCTTAATGGTAAAGTACACTTTAAATAGACAAATATGATCAGATAGGTGCACACTTATTAATTGACTAAAGAAACTCAATATAGCATGTTGTTAAGTATTATTATTATTATCCACTTGTGATAAATTTATAAATTTTGAATTAATTTAAGGTACATAATACTAATATTCAATTATGTACATTATATCATACATACAAGAAGTTTTCACTTTACTCATAGTTATACATGAATATATTTATGTTGATATCTATATGAATATGAAGAAAAGAAGTAAAGTACAAAAAGATAAAGTAAAGAGATAATACGATATGCATTGTGTTTAGGTTGGGGATAGATAGGCTTGCCAATAAGGATAATCTGCAAGTGTTATAGTACAGTTTCAACCCCATTTGGGTCAAGAGTATTGAAATGGTCCTGTTCTGATAATAAACAGCCCCAATTATGTTGTTAGCAACCCTGTTTGGTTTCACATTATCGGTCTATAGTAAAGTTTTAGCACTATTTTGGTCCATCGTTTAATACCTTTGCATATGTCATTGGTCCCTCTAGGATTGTATCACTACGAAAAAAATGCAAATTAGTGACGACTTAACTGATATTTTTTCGTTGCTAAATAAGTTTAGTGACAACTTAGCGACGACTTTCATTTTGAAACAAAAGTCATTGTAGCAGAATTTAGCTACAATAAGAAGTCATCGCCAAAATTTAGTGACGACATAACATTTTCGCAAAACATTTGTCGCCATTTTTCTATAACAACGTTCACGCAAAATTTTGCGACGACAATATTTTCGTCGCAATTATTGTCCATTGTATAGTCCACTGGCTCCCGATTGCCCTGAAAATAACATCTATAGCCTAATCACATATATAGAGAAAAAATAATTACGATGATAATCACACTTCAATATACACATCAACAATTAATCAGAAAACAAAGGCTAATGTTGATAATCCATTCAAACAAACGAAATCAAGAACATACAAATAACGGATTATATAAAACCTTCCCATGTAAAAAATCTATATAAAACTAAAAAATTATTTTTGGCTCCCACTCTTAATTTTCTATTAATGTTATACCATACTTTGTGGCCCTGTAATTGAGTACTTAGCAATTACAACCGTTCTCATGCATGAAAAGAAAAAAGAAATTACAGTCGTTCTCCTATATTAGCAATTATAGTCATTCTCATGCAAATCAAATGCCATGCCAAGCATAGTAACTTGCAAGCACCTTAATATAGTAGCCCTTCAAATTTATGGGTCTAACTTACTTTAAGCCTTTCAATCTCACCTAAAATGACCACAACATATAACTCAAGTACGCTATGGGAAGTTTAAAATTCCAAAGCATAATGCTTACCAAAACTGTACACTGACACAATAGAAAAATAGTACTAGTTGTTAGTGTAAGCCCTAGCCCCAATGCATTTTAATAAAACACTTTGAATTAATAAAGTGAGGCATTTGTTTTATCTTTTGTATTCCTGTGCATATCAATTGATAGAACTATCCAAAAATGTTGTTTAAGTTTAAGTTATCATGTGTGAGGCACATGGTTGTAAGACCTTGAAACAAATGAGACTTCATTCTAAATATCCCTAGTCAGTCATTGTTATAGGAATAATAAATAAATTAAGACTAGTATGCTCTCTCTGATATTATGAGTTCTGTCTTACAAATCATTAGGACAAGAGTGTCAATCAGAGATCATAGATACATTTTAAAGAACATGGTATCTGGATTCGATCCGTTCATGAGAATACTACATGGTACAAGTCATAAGTGTTTCTCATATGCAAGTTTTGTATCGAAGTTCTTAGACCTAAAATCTCTATGAAACTCTTTATGAATTACTGTGTACTTTGACATACACCTAACGTGCTCATAACAGAGTTACAAGTACGGGTATGATTGGGTATGCATTGATTCATGTTAGAGAGCATGAGAGAAGTGAATAGATTACCCCTCGCTATAAGAGAGAAAATATCATCGGCCACTTGATCAGTGAACCAAAAAGCGTATGGCCATATCGAGATGAAATAATGAATAATCATTATTTATCCGAGACTTCAGTGTCAATGGAATATCAGGAAAAGAATTAATATATATAAGCATGACTAGTTCCATGCTTTATATTAATTCTGATATTTATGGGTAAGGGACTATGCAAAATTGCATTAGGTCACTAAATGCCATATGCATTTTCATTTAATTTGGAATACTATAATATCTTCCTAGAGAATATATATAGCCTTTGAATTAATTCATTAATTTATTGCCAACATTAAATGGACCTATAGGATCGCACACAAAGCATTGGGCTTAAAATATTTAAATAAAGTATTGGGCATTAATTTGGGCTTTTAATTAAAATCAAATTAATGTATGTAATGGGCATTTTAAATGCTATTGGACCTTGCCCCATGAGAGAGAGAAATTTAGCCCACATGGTTTAATTTCAATTAATTAATTATCTTGTATTAATTAAGTTAATTGAGTATTCAAGCCTAAAAGAATTTAAATTAAATTAAATCATTTAAATAATATATGGAGTGGCCGAAATTCCAAAATGAAAATCAAGGAATTTCGGCACATGTTCATTATTTATATTAAGTGATTTTATTTAATTAAATGTCTTGTGTTTTATTTCAAATTTGAATTTTAAATTCAAAGGAGTTTAAATCAATATATATTACTTATTTTTAGGAAGTGATTGATGTTGAATTAATTATCTTGAGATGGTAAAATTCAGATCAAACAATTGCCAAAAGATAAGGATATATATATTTGAAAAGACATAAAATCCTAAGGAATAACTAAGTTTGGTGTGAAAACCCTAGTTTCTCTAGGTTTGGCGTGAACTTATCTCTCTCTCTCACAAAAATTCTTTTGGCCAATTTTCACAAGGAGAAAGGATTGTTCCTCATTCTCTTGTGTTCTTAGGTAGTAATAGCAACCTAAGAGAAGTACAAAATCAAATTTTGTAGCTTCAAACCATAGCCATTACACAATACCTTAAAAGAGAGCTAGCAATCTCGATTTTAAGCTGTCGGTGCAATTATGTGTGTGAGAATAGAGGGAGTGGCATAAAAGGCTGTTCCTTGACATTGGTGATCAAGATCTAAGGCAGATAAAGTTATCTTAGTTGCTTGTCATCACCAAATTCAAGATTTAAAAGGCATCAAAAGTTGTAAGTTTTAAAAACCCTAAAATTGCATGTTTCGATTCTTGTCATGGAATTGTATGGCATGTATGATCGTTTTTATCATTTTTTCGCTGCATGATTACCATGAACATATCATGTCATATTCCATCAGTGGTATCAAAGCCTAAACATGCTTATTTTAGTGCTTTAGATGCATGAAAAAATTAATTAAAAATCGTTATTTTGAGAACATGCAATGCTGAAATTTTTTATTTTGAGTTTTTTGCATTATTTTGGTGTAAAAATGATTTTAATTGATTAGATAGGTATTATAATTAATATGACATGTTAATATACTGTCCTAAGATGTTCTAGGAACTGTTAATGGTCGGATTTAATTGATAATACCTGGTGGTACATGTTAATATTAAAACTAGGTGCTATTTGGCATGTTAATTGTTAGTTTAACAACTAGTTTTAAATATTAAATTTTAAAAACAATTTTGGCATGTTTGTAAGTGATTTTTAAAGATTAAATATCAGGTCTGGACATATTTTAAATTTGGTTTTAATTCTGGTCCATGACAATTTAATTGATTAATTTTAAAATCACTTAAAACTATAACTAGTATGTGTTTGTTACATGTTTAATCAACATTGTTTGTTTTGTTTTGATTAAAATGGTAAAAACACATTTAGATCAGATTGGTACAGAATATTAAATCAATATTTATGACCTTATTTTAATTATTAAATGACTCATAAAATTGATTTAAGTATTTGTGCATTTTGTGGCATCACATAAGCATTAAACAACTAGTTTTGTTGTTTGTTTGTTTTTATATGCATGTCGTGTATCATATATATGTTCTTCATGATTTTGTATTTTAATTCATGTTGGTACATATTATATGTATTTTTAATATTTATGGGCTGTATGACATAAAATTAAAAATGGAAAAATTGGAAATTATACTAGAGTTGATTTATAGCACAAATCTAACTAGTTTGTGTTTTGGGCTTTTAAGAGAACTTATTCAATAAGAGGATTTAGTCTACTGGGCTTCGATCCAGGCCCATCATGGGGTCATCTCTTAAAGGTTTAAGTACACAATTTTCATTAATGGGCTTGGCTAAATTAATTAAAATTGGACTTTGTTTGATCCATGAATGTCATGTATATTTATTTGCTTGTTTGGTGTGATGAATGGATATGCATGGTACTTTCATGGGCCCTGGGTTTTGTAATTAAATATGGCCTGCAAGCCATTATGTATTATTGTAAAATTTTCATTTATTTCTTAGAATAGAATTTACTTGAAGACTTTGTAAATCAAGACGAAGCCCACCGGAGTGGAGAAGCCAAACTCGAAGATTCTTATTTAATAGTATAGAATCTTAGTTGTAGGTTTTTGGGCCCATGTTTGTCACGCTTTATTTTATACAATTATATATATATGCATGCTATGTATGGATGACAAAGCGTGTGCCATGTAAGCCGTAATAAAATGAATCCCTAAAATAGTAAGTCACAAAGTTGCCTTCCTAATTCGAAACATGTGAAGGCATCGATCATCGGTCATGTAGACTAGGAGTCCTAGACGCACCCGATTATCTTTGTGAGGCATGGATTGTGAATGTAGGTTGGACTTAACATGGAAAGGGATGCCCGGACCTAGGCAATTAATAAATGGGTTTGTCCTATAAAATCTTAAGATGTTAGCCCATTTGATCCAAGAGTCATGTACGAGACATGATTGGAGTTTTCCTACCTAAGTAACTTAACTCATTAGGTGTACAAGCTCAGCTTGACTAATAAGTTGTTGTGAAAAGTGAATCTTGGCCCACATTAAATCACTAATGCAAATTATTTAAAGGGATATTAATTCAGTTTGTAGGATTATAAATAAGACCTCGTTTAATCTTGCTAAATTTTATTGTAGATTTAAAATGGCATCTTCAAACAACAATTTCTCATTGCGATTGGTCCTTGAAAAGGACAAATTGAATGGCACCAATTTCATAGACTGGTCTCGAAACTTAAGAATAGTTCTTAAGCAAGAGAAAAAGTCGTATGTTTTGGATGCACCCTTGCCTGAAAAACCTGCTAGGAATGCCTCTGCGATTCAAAAGGAAACTTTTGAGACCAAGAAGACTGACTCCAATGATGTGACCTGTCTGATGCTGGCCACTATGGTGCCTGACTTGCAAAAGCAATTTATGAACCAAGAGCCTTATGTGATCATGGTGCACCTCAAGGAGATGTTCCAAGAGCAAGCTCGTCACGAGAGGTTTATGACAACAAAGGCCTTGATTTCTTGTAAGATGGCTGTGGGTACTCCTATTAGTACCCATGTACTCAAAATGAAAGGGTATCTTGATACCCTTGAGAAGTTTGAGGTACAAGTGCCAAAGGAATTGGCCATTGACTTGATCTTAGGATCATTGACTGATGATTACAATCCATTTGTGATGAATTATAACATGCATGCAATGAACAAGTCAGTCACTAAGCTTCATGGGATGCTTAAGAATGCTGAAGAGAACATTCAAAAGACCAATCCCATATTGATGGTTCAAAGAGCCATTAAAAAGGGACCCAGTAAGGGAAAGGGAAAGGGAAAGGGAAAGGCAAAACCCAAGAATGACTTGGCTCGGTTCAATTCAAGTGGGAGTGCACCTTAGGCCCAATCCAAGCCTAAGGTGCAGAAGCTCAAAGAGAGTGAGAGCACTTGCTTCCATTGCAACAAGATAGGGCATTGGAGGAATAATTGCACTCTCTTCAAGGAAGAACAAAAGAAGAATGGAGCCAAGGCGTCCAGTTCTGGTATTTTTGTTGTTGAGATTAACCTTTCTATTTCTACCACTTGGGTATTGGATACCGGTTGTGGTTCTCACATTTGTTCAAATGTGCAGGGGCTAAGAAATAGGCGATTACTTGGGAAGAATGAAGTGGACCTCCGTGTGGGGAATGGAGCACTAATTGCTGCCATGGAGATAGGCGACTATCAACTCACTTTACCTTTCGGACTTTGTTTAGTTTTGAAAAATTGTTATTATGTGCCTGCTATGAGTAGAAACATTATTTTAGTTTCATGTTTGGATTTGGATGAATTTGATTTTGTTATTAAAAATTGCAATGCTCATATTCGTCGCCAAGGCATTTCTTATGGCAATGCCATGTTGCAAAATGGCCTTTATATCCTTGATTTAAAAAATAAAGAGTCCATATACAACATTAATACAAAGAGGGTTAAATCAAATGAATTGAACCTTACTTACTTCTGGCATTGTCGTTTAGGACATGTAAATGAAAAACGCATTTCAAGACTCCACAAAACTGGAGTGCTTGGGTCATTCGACTTAGAGTTTTATGATACATGCAAGCCATGTTTGCATGGATAAATGACAAAGATTCCTTTTAACAAGAAAGGTGAAAGGACTAATGGCTTATTGGAACTAATACATATCGATGTATGTGGACCATTAAGTACATAAGCTAGAGGTCGTTTTAGCTACTTCGTTACATTCACAGATGACTTCAGTAGATATGGCTATGTCTATCTAATGAAGTACAAATCTGAAACTTTTGAGAAATTCAAAGAGTTTAAGAATGAAGTAGAAAACCAACTTGGCAAAAATATAAAAGCCATTCGATCAGATCGTGGTGGTAAATACTTAAGCCAAGAGTTTGAAAATCATCTAAAAGAGTGTGGTATTATTTCACAGCTCACTCCTCCCGAAACACCACAATGGAATGGTGTGTCCGAAAGGAGAAATCGAACTATGTTGGACATGGTTCGATCTATGATGAGTCAAGCTAAGCTTCTTATCTCTTTTTGGGGTTATGCATTAGAAACTGCTGCATTTCTACTAAACCGTAGTCCAACTAAAGCAATTGAGAAGACGCCATACGAGGTATTTTCTCTCTTAATTATCTTGTATTAATTAAGTTAATTGATTATTCATGCCTAAAAGAATTTAAATTAAATTAAATCATTTAAATAATTTATGGAGTGGCCAAAATTCCAAAATGAAAATCATGGAATTTCGGCACATGTTCATTATTTATATTAAGTGATTTTATTTAATTAAATTTCTTGTGTTTTATTTCAAATTTGAATTTTAAATTCAAAGGAGTTTAAATCAATATATATTACTTATTTTTAGGAAGTGATTGAAGTTGAATTAATTATCTTGAGATGGTAAAATTCAGATCAAACACTTGCCAAAAGATAAGGATATATATATGAAAAGAAATAAAACCCTAAGGAATAACTAAGTTTGGCGTGAAAATCCTAGTTTCTCTAGGTTTGGCGTGAACTCATCTCTCTCTCTCTCACAAATAATCTTTTGGCCAATTTTCACAAGGAGAAAGGATTGTTCCTCATTCTTTTGTGTTCTTAGGTAGTAATAGCAACCTAAGAGAAGTAAAAAAATCAAATTTTGTAGCTTCAAACCATAGCCATTACACAATACCTTAAAAGAGAGCTAGCAATCTCGATTTTAAGCGATCAATGCAATTGTGTGTGTGAGAATAGAGGCAGTGGCTTAAAAGGGTATTCCTTGGCATTGGTGATCAAGATTAAAGGCGAATAAAGTTATCTTAGTTGCTGGTCATCACCAAATTCAAGATTTAAAAGGCATCAAAAGTTGTAAGTTTTAAAAACCCTAAAATTGCATGTTTCAATTCTTGTCATGGAATTGTATGGCATGTATGATCGTTTTTTATCATTTTTTCATTGCACGATTACCATGAACATATCATGTCATATTCCATCACTAGTAACAGATAAATATATAGAAAAACTTTAAAGCATGAGGGGGGTTAAAAAAACTATGCTTCTACTATCTAATAGAGGTTATGAACAAAGCTTTTTCATATCAAAAACAAGATAACCACAGAAAATGGCTATGCAAAATCTTCCACATAATCGACAAGCAGAATGATCAGTATGTACAAAGCTTAAACTATATCATAAGCAAAATGATTGCAAGCTCTTTCATAGTTTATACCAGAAATATGATAATAATCCCAGTTGTAGCACCCAGTACTACTAATTTGATTATATGAAGACAGGCATTAACAACAACAATAACAACATATGTACTACTCACTCTCCTGACCCTTCACAAATGATTACTTTAACTAAGATAGCTGTAAAGTAATCGTGTAAAACAAACTTTTGCACTAATAAAATAATTTGAGATAATAGAACTTTAGTTGCAAAACGACACATCCACATCCTAATATGAATGCAAAAGGTTAAAATTTTAGGTAGGTGAAAATCAACTTCTATGGGAAAAAGTAACTTATTAGTTTGAACCCATAAATTTAAAATTCTTTATTCACCTCACAAAGATACAAGCACAAACTACACTAGTTTGTACTCTGTATATTAATACAAAGAGGAATCTAAATAAATAATTAAAATCCATCAACCTAAATGTACGTCAATGGGAGCCATTAAACAATATAGGTATGCATAGAATCAAAAACAAAAAACACTGGAACAATAAAATCTACTAAAGAAAAATCTGCTATTACTCTGCTTGAAAATTAAAATAAAAATAACCTTGTCGAAAGTGAAAACCCTATCTATATGCTTCCCAGCAATACTCTGAGAGACGACGACCTCTCTTTGGTACTCATTGCAAGTTACTACCTGTAGCGCATTATTCCTCAGCTCCTCCACGCTAAATGGCCTAATAAAATAAACTAATCAACCAATTAACCCAAAAGTTCATCAAAACCAAAAGAAATCAAATTTTACTTAAAAAATCTACACAAAGAATGAATGGGACCTAGTGCCCAGTTGTCTACGCAAATTCTTCTGAATCTTGATTATAGCCACCTCCCGTACCTTCTTCTTGTACACTTCAAGAGTTAGTTTTCTTAGAGTAATAGTGACATGAATGTGCAAGGAAAAATAAGCATTTGATGACTTGCTACACAAAGCACCGAATAAAGATGCACAACATGAAATAGAAAGCTAATCGTGAAAGAAAAAAATTCACACAGCATGTATCAACCATGAATTTCAGCTTTGCCTCAACATATACACCTACTTTGTAATTGCAACTACACTAACCTCTCCATCGAGATTGTATACGAACAGAAGCCTACCGCATAAGTTTATAATTTTTACGAGCACTAAAATCCCTCATCTCCCTCTGGATAACTATAGCTGAGCAGTGAAACACTTTTGCTCTATGCGCATCTAGCTCAGCCACATGACCAGCTCTTAGAAAAAACATAGTTTTCCCCATCTGCAAATCCATTCATGGTTGGTTAGACATACAAATACAGGATGTAGGGGACATAAAATGATAGAAGAGAGTCAAAAGCATGCATGTTTTCCAAGTTTTTGGATGTTTTTGCTATTTGAAAAAAAAACATAAACAAATAAATTTGACAAAAGCAGTAGTCTTGATACCTGATATCCAGTAATCCCCATCTTTTCCAAAATAAATTTGTATGCTACCAGTCTTCATAGCTGATGATACATGAAGTGATTTCAAGAGTGAAAACTTGCGTATCTCAATAGAATGCTAAAGTTGGCAAGTAAAAATATGAAATTTGTTGAATTCATTATATTGTTTAATCTATTACTTACGTCACTCTCTTAACCTCAGGTGCAAGCATTCTATATCTCTGAAGAAAGCCATGATAAGTCCTATAAGCAGGGAATCCAACACATTTGACTTTGATTGCCTCTAAGACTCCTTGCAAAAAATAAACCCATAAATGGATAAACAATTTGCTCAAAAGGAAATAACTGGACAAATTTCCCAAATTTACTGACACCAGAGCACAGTTGCTGCATGACATTCATACTATCAAATACAAAAGGTTGTCGTGAATTGTTTGGCTTCACACATCTAATGTAGCGGGGCTTCATTGAATTTAGTATATCCATCAGCTACTGCAGTTGTAGCTGCAAAGACAACGTCGGGTTGTTTACTTTCCAGCATTTACTATGCTAAAATTTCTGATCAAGGTTGTAAAATTGAGGATACCTTAAAATGGGAGCCAATAGATGAAAACTTTGATGATTTGCTACAATCCTCAGATAAAGAAGAAAAGAGGCTTGCTACAAAAGAGCATTTGGAAGCATTTAACAAATCCTAATGTTCAGGAACAACATAGTCTTTGTTTTTGTCTAAAAGTTGATCAGACTGATATTGAACCTGACATGTATGAAATAATAATATTAAAATGCAGAGTAAATAGAAATATGAATAATAAATAATGCAACAAATCCTAGGAACAATAGCTTACTTCTCCTGTGTAATAAACAACTGTAAAATTTGTATGAGTCAGTTTTGGCTTGATGAACCGCTTATGATCTTCGAAAGTCTGATAAAGCTTATTTGAAAAAGTTTCATGAGTTGATTTTGGAAACATACTGTAAAACAGAAATATTAATCACATAATCAGTCAACAAAAGCCAAAATATTTAACTGGAAATTTTCCAAGGCTATTTATAAACCCTGAAATCAAAGTCGTCAAATATCAGAGCACAATTATAAAGAAATTCATCATACCATTGCTCATCAAGCAGGGCAATTATACCCCCTAGTTTCTGCAGAAGAACATTGAATTAGAGATATGTGAATGAAAACAATTCAGCAGATGATCCAGTAATGTTGAATAGACATCGAAAATAAGTATAAGATTTATAAATTCCACAAGTTAAATGTGAATGGGATTAAGACTCCAGTCTTACATAAGAAGCTCCGTCGTCATTCAATCTTACATGAGAAGCTCCGCCGTCATTTAAAGATGAAACTTAGATTCCTCATCTTTTACTACTGATGAATCAATGTCTTCAACCTTTTTAAAATCAATATTTCCAAGATGAAGAATTGCAACCACGACTCTGAAAATATCCTCCTGAGAAAGAGAGAGAGAGGTAAAAATAGTAATAGTTGCGTTCAGTATCTGAAATTTGACAAACTCGAGATCTCTCAAGAAGATAAGTTTTGATTGCTACTCCCGATATTCTTCCAAGCTCATCAAATTGAATTTCAACGAATTTTCCAAAGCGGCTGAACATATAAAACTATAAAATTCAAATCACCAACAATCTTGAAGTAAAATGGGAGAGAGGGAGAGGGATAAGAGGGCAGCAACACAAAAGGTAAGGTTTTAGGGATTTAGAAAAGGTTAAACCCGCCAAAACTTATTTTTATCCCGCTCAAAAATTGAAATATTTAGCTACAACGCTATTGTCGCTGATTAGCTATAACAATGCTGTCGTTGATTAGCGATAACTTTGTTGTAGCTGATTACCTACAACAATGTTGTCGCCAATAGCTCTACATGAATGGAATAATATATTTCCTTAATTAGCGACAGCATTGTTGTTACAAATTAGCTACAACAACGTTGTAGCTAATTTGCAACAACAATGTTGTCGCTAATAGATCTTGTTATTTTTTTTTTCAATTTAATAATTTTATTATATAACTTAAAATAATTGATCGCAATTAATATTATTGAAAATAAATATAATAATTAGTTTAATTTAGTTAGTTAAATTTATTGAAATAAATGGTTTAATTAATTGTAAATAAAATTAAAAATTAAAAATCAAAATTATATAAAAATAGTTAAAAGTAAAATATGAAATAATATATTTCCTTAATTAGCGACAATAATTAGCTACAATAATGTTGTCGCCAATAAATCTATATGAATGATATAATATATTTCATTAATTAGTGACAACATTGTTGTCGTAAATTAGCTACAGCGTTGTTGTCGCTGATTAGCTACAACAATGTTGTTGCCAATAAATCTAATTATTTTCTTTCAATGTAATTATTTTATTATATAACTTAAAATAATCGATCACAATTGATATTATTGAAAATAAATATAATAATTAGTTTAATTTAATTAGTTAAATTTATTAAAATAAATGGTTTAAATAAATGTAAATAAAATTTAAAAATTAAAAATCAAAATTATATAAAAATACTTAAAAGTAAAATATGAAATAGTATATTTCCTTAATTAGCAAGAACATTGTTGTCGCAAATTAGCTACAACAATGTTGTCGCCAATAAATATATATGAATGGAATAATATATTTCTTTAATTAGCGACAACAACAATGTTGTCACCAAATTAGCTACAACAATATTGTCGCCAATTAACTATAACTATATTGTTGCCAATATTGATATATAAACATAATTGTATTTTGCTAAATTAGCGACAACAATTAGCTACAATCATGTTGTCGTCAATTAGCTACAACAATGTTGTCGCCAATATATGTATATGAACATAATTATTTTTTGCTAAATTAGCTACAACGTTATTGTCGCCAAATTAGCTACAACAATGTTGTCGCCAATTAACTTCAACAATATTGTCGCCAATATAGGTATATGAACAAAATAGTATTTTGCTAAATTAGCAACAACATTGTTGTCACCAATTAGCTACAACAATTTTATCGCTAATTAGCTACAACAATGTTGTCGCCAATAGAGCCATATGTATGGAATAGTGTGTTTTGCTAAATTAGCGACAGCATTGTTGTCGCCAATTAGCTACAACTTTGTAGTCGCTAAGTAGTTACAACAATATTGTCGCCAAATCTGTTTTTGTTGTCGCAATTATTTGCGTCAAATTTTTTGCACCTGATATTAGCAACAATAAATATTTGTTGTTGCCAATTTGTCGCAATATTTGTTTTTTCACCAAATCTTTCAAAATTAGCGATGAAAGCCATTTTTTGTCGCAATGTTGTCGTTATATTGTGCATCTAGCAACAAATTTTATTGTTGTCGCTATTCTGCATTTTTTTTTGTAGTGTATCACCCGTTATCCACTTCTTTATAAATATGTAGGATTAATACAATTATGAAAAAGTGTTATGTTAAACTAAAAGAAAGGAAACCAGGATAATTCGTGGTTGCTATATAGATTATTTTTATATGATTCATTGTTTAGTAAATGAAAAAATATGACACTGAATGACTTTACATGTTAATATGCAGATATTGTACTTGATATTACATATAATTATTACTTTGGTAATTTATAATGTTTTCCACAGTTATGACTATAAGTTATATGCACACAACATGTGCCTTTATTGTTTTAACATTAGATTTATTTACTAATGTGCATTCTTTGTGATCATCTTGCATACTAATGTTGATATATGATGTGTGAAATGTGATGCATTGCCAATCTATATGCTCAAGCATGAAACTCACAGTTTGTGCAAATGTAATATTTTGGTATTGCATGTATGTAACTATTAAATTATAATTTCAGAGTATGTCTTGTATTGGGATTATAAGTTATATGCAATATATATGTGTATTGGTGATGTCCTTTAATATTCATAATGACTAATAGGTAACTTTTATAGTTGTCTATTTTTACTCAATATTATTAAATGACATGAGTGACTTTTTGCATATAAGAACAATTAAGATGTGAACTCTTAATTTGTACACATAATCGATTTGCTTTATATGTCGAAAATGATCTTGTATTATAATAAATTAGTAATCTTGAACTACATTTCAAAGGAGAAAGGAATTGTTCTATGATCAAAAGAATATTACGTTAATGTGTAGATGCAAATGATACAGGGAATTAGTAAGAGTATATATTTATACATAGATATGGATCTAATTAATTAATTTACTTTATTATGATTTACGAATTAAATTTATCATGAATCTAACTTGATTAAAACATATATGTGAATGTTAGATAATTCACACTTTATAACGAAAATGAACTGCAATAAATTAGGAATTCAACTTGATATACATGATTTCAAGTATTTCGTGAATATGTGTATGATAATAATTTATTGGACGAGTAAGAAATTTTTTAGTAACATGAGATTGAATAAAATATTAAATGTGGTTATTAAATGCTCTGAAATGATATGAGTTTGCCACTTATAATTTATTATTGTAAACAAACGTGTTTAATTTTTCTTGTTTTAAGTGTATGTGTTATTTTTATGACTTTTAAAAGAGATCAGCTATAGCTTAGTATGAGTTTTTAGCCTTGTAGATTGTCAGGATAGGACTTCTTTTCAGGGTTAAAATCTACAACAAGATGGCCAACACAATAAAGTGACTAGAAGAATACAGTTTTCATTTTGGGTTTGAATTTGTGTTGAAAATTTTGTGTTAATAGATGTTCGGTATTTGGAAATTTTGTAATGTTAAAAAGATTACATGTAAGTTAAGTTTTAAGAATAAAGCTTACTTATGATGGTTTAGATTTTCTACTAGATCATTGTACAATGTTGTTAAGTAAAGATTAGATCATTTGATTGTTGTTAATCTTTATTACTCTCTTTATTTCAAAATAGATAACGTTTAAGGAAAAAAAATTTATTTCATAATAAATAACATTTTGATATAATCAAGACACATTAATTAATTTTTACCAAATATACCCTTAATTGATTTTGGAAAAAAAACAAAATTTTATTACTGAATGCAATTAGTATAATAAGGGTAACAAAGTCTTTTAATAGTGAATTAATTGCATTTCTTAATTATTGTGCATTTTTCTCAAACGTCATCTATTTTGAAACAGAGGAGTATATGTTAAAGGATATAATATATGCTATAGAAAAGGGTGTTATAGTTTTCTCTTTCAATTTTCTTGGTTTTTCCTCTCCATCCATCCAAACATAAATTTTTCTCAAATTCTAGAACAAAAATAAACACAAAAAAAACCTCTCTAACCATAATATTGCCTTTTTTCCTGATTTTCTTTTTGTAATTTATACTTTACTGATCCTTTCTTTCATTTTTTTTTATATCAGTAAATGCAAGTCTCACATCGAGCAACTGCCAACTTTGTTCGATTCTTAAAGCTTGAATTGCATAGTGCAAAAGTGGAATGGATTCTGCTAGGCTTATAATTTTATTTCTGTATGGCGTTCAAATAGCAAAGATATTTTAGGATAACTTTTGTTTGATAATGTTTCCATCTCTTTAAATGAAGAATACTAAACACCGGAGGTTTCCTTTCTTATTCGGTTTAAAAATTAAGACTACTTTTAGAAAATATGTATGCCTTAAGCACTGCATCTGTATTTTGGCTCAAAAGCTAGATTTGCACCATATATCCTATGCATATTAGATGATATCTAATGTAAAATTGCAAATATATCTGGTACAAATTGGCTAGTCTATTTTATCTTGATTTTTCATAAATTATTGAACTTGATTAGGCACTTTTTGCCAAATGTTGACTAATTAGTGACTGCAGAAATGCTTTAAAGGGTGAAAAGCAGTGGAAATGAGCATTATAAGGTACAGGATTAGTTCTGTAGAACCTATGGAGAGCATTGCCAAAATTTAGTTGGGTATCAACATTTAACTTTCTCATATCTTATTAAGAACATGCATTTGAAGACTGAGGATAGTTTAGGTCATCACATTCGATAGTGTTCTAATAAGATTTCTTCATTTTAATTTTGTCTTTTGCATTCATGAATTATTTTGATCCATGTTCATATTTTCTACGCCTCCTATTCTTTTTATTTAAGGTATAAAACACTGACGATTTTAGTATCCTTCTAGAGACCTGCCAGGTGTTTCTGAAATTTGTTTGAGATATTGGTATCTTTTCATTATAGAATTTCTTGCTGGATACTTACAATTCTCTAGATAATTACTTAATTTTTTTCAAAATTGCAATTTGCTTGGAGACAGTTCTATATTTTAAATATTGGGTTATTTTGCATTCTAGATTTTGCTTGTATGTATTAAGTACATTAGGAAACAACTTTAGATAGAATTTAGTTATTTTTTAATTTAATAGCATGTAAGAAGTTTGAAACAATAAGAATTGGATACAAACTATAATTTTAGGACGGATATGTTATGAGGCGATATGCAAGGTATATATATTGAGCTTAAAAAGGTAGCGACAATTAGCCTTAAATGATACAAGTGTGGATGGTAAGGTTATGGTTTCATTGTTGTTTGAGGAAGCATATGTGCATATATAAGGAGATGATTAATGTCTTTCATATACAACCATATTCCATATGCTTTTTTCCAAAAGTGGTAGATGGGAAATATTATCAAACCGAATCAATGAAGTTTTATTCATTTCCTACATTAAGTCATAGAATGATGAAAATTTGTACTCTGTATGCAAACTTGGATGAATCCATTGCATTGGTTGTAGAAAAACAGGAAAAAATTGAAAGACAATGTGGGGTTTGAACGGTAGCTTTTTGATTTTTTTTCTACCTGTTCATTTGTGGAATTGATTTTTGACAGAGATGAAATATATTTTGTGAATTCTACCAAATACCTCACCTTTTCTTTGCCTTTTTACTCAGTGTGGAAGTTTATGCATATTTGCATACATATTGTTCTCATCTGGTTGTTTGTGTGTTACTTTGCTGTTGTATGTATATGAACTTTTCATCATGAAGCAGTGGATATCATTAGTTTATTTAGTGGTGGGGATAATCTGAGCAATCGTGCTTTGGTGGACTATAGGGTGAAATAACTTTTATTTTGTTGTGTCTAGGCCGTATATAAAAACATGTTAGTTCCAACAATTCTTTGTTCAATTTCGTTACTTCTTTTTAACCTCATCCTGAACATTGAGCTAGTGTGATCATTATTGCCCATGCTTAATGGTTTTAATAGACTTCAATTTTTTTATTTTAATTTACTTTGAAAATACACTATCTGTAATATAGAGTTTTTGTAGGTTTTGTTTTGCTAGTTAGCACAAATATATGTAGATTTTTAAGGCTTTTTTGGAATTTTTTTTATCTTTCTGACTAAATACATAAAAATATGTTTAAAATAGTTGGTTTAATTTGTTTTTGCTTCCTACAAAGTTGCTAGTTTTTTTATTGATTCACTCCATCATTATGCTATTCTAATTGCAATAATTAAAAAAATTTAATAATATTTAGAGATAGAATGGCCATAGATAGCACTATCGTAAATGTTTTTTTCAATGGATGATTTTTCCAACGGAAATTGTAATTTCCATTATTAAAATTACGAATAGAAAATAATTTAGGTTGCTAACTTTAGCAAAGGAAATTCATTTTCATTGGTAATTTTGTCAAATTCACGGAATCTTATATTTGGTGGATTTCACAATGAATTTTAAATTCCATTGAAAAATTTAGTAATAAAAATAAATTCCATTGCTAAAAAATAGCAATCATCAAATATGCAACCACTTGTTCCATTGCTAATTGGGTATTTTTCTGTAGTTCCCTATTTTAGTTCATAGTTTTTCAAGGTTACAGCGGACTAATTTAAATGGAATTTATAAATTTTTGGCTGTACTTTACTAATCTTATCCTAAAATTGAAATGTTTCGCACTAGCAAGTTTTAATCTAATGAGTTAATAACGTTAGTTTTAGTCAGGTTTATTACGGTCCAAATAGAGGTCTATATATATATATTTTTTTTTCTTGAGGAACACATGGAATGATTGAAGCCTTAGAAAATGTAAAAAATGTGGAGTCGCCGGCCTGAACCTTTGTATTTCAACCCATCACTCACTAACAATGATTTTGGATTTAAGAAGGCATCCAACTTCTGTTTGTACCAACCTAGAGATAACCTTAATTAACATATTTTGTTTTGTTTCCTAATATATGTTTTATTCACCATTTTTCTCAGGAGATATTCTTGTACAAATTTACACTTGTATATATAATTTTGAAGCCCCTGATTATTAATACAAGTTTTATTACACTTGTGATCGTGATATTTTTAAGATGTTATAGTAGAAATCCACTACAAACATATTAAATGAAACTAAAGCCTAGAAATATTACACTTGTGATCATGATAAAGTTGCACGTTAAAGGATATATAATCTTTTAATTATATATTTATTTATAAAAATAATATGAATGTCTTGGGTGGAAGAAACTCTTTTAGATATTTGACTTCTTTTGTAACCCAAAAAATGGAAGAGACATGCATGTGATTCTGCTGACGTTGTAAATATGTCTCACTTTTATCTTTTCTTTTAAACATTCTTTTTAATTTAATTTAATGGTAATAAAGCTTTAAATTTTTTAGAAAGGTGGCCTTTCTTTTTAGATTATATCTTGTTCTTGATTGACCAATTTTTAAAATCCAGCACTTTGGTTTATTTATTACATTAAAACATTTGATTAAATAAGATGTGGTCTTTATATGCATCCTTTTTTCTTTTGCTAACTTGTTTAGATAAAATTAGTCAGGGTGTAATATGGTATGATATATAGAAGTAAATTTAGAATTTTAGATAAACAAGAATAAATTTAATGAAACTTAATATTAAGAGGGATAAAATTTTAATTTAGACTAATATTAAAGGAATCAAATTTAGTAAAAGTTAATCTTAAAAGATATCAATTTGATTCAAAACATTATTAGAGGAAATAGCTGCTGCTAAGAGTGAAGGAAAAGAGCTCAAGGATTCTAGGAATGGCTTAAAGAGTCTAGAATGGTGACATGTCTGAGAATTTGTTTAAATATGGAACTCATAGTGAAAATAAGCTAACTAATTATTAAAAACTAAACTGATTACTTCCCTCCATATCAGTTTGGTCTTACTATTATGATTCTTAATACCTGATCATAAATTTAGTGATTTGTTACAAAAATATGATCTTTTATCATGATGCTATTAATCTACAATTTTGCTTGAAACTGTATGCATGTTTGTGGCAATTATTTGTTTGAGGTGAAATTCTTGTTCTTCCTGCTATAGCTACGCTCAGCCTCTTCTTTGCCATTTTGGTGAATTTTTTGGAGCTGAGCATTATCGATCATTCAAAATATTTAACCAAGAAGAAGGTAGGTAAGATTCCATATCACTTTATGGCTTAATTTCCTTTGTGATGAGATTTTCTATGTAAAAGCATCATATATATTAGTTAGTTTTCAAAAGTTCCTCTTTTTCTTTCCTTGTATTTACCTTTATTATCTGTAGATTACATATTAAAAAGCAAACTTGCATTTTATTAATTACACTTACCTATATGTTATTGGTGTACTTCCATATAGCAAGTCAATTAATGAATGAGATAAACAAATTAAATTACCTTGTCACTTTTCCAAGCTGATTGATGCATTGGATCATTTTACTAAATATTAAACGAAGTACTTTAGGATTAAATTTTCAATGCAATTTATATTTTGTTTATTTGTTAATTTCAACCCACATCTGATATGATAAACTTTCAAGCTCCCATATATTTTCCAAAGAAAGATTGGAGAAGAAAACGAATCTTCATTTCTAACTTGCTTTTAATTTTCAAGGTACTTTATTAGTCCGACTTTTCTTTTATTAATTTATTGAAACCTTCGCTTCATATATTTTCCATTAATTATGAAATATACATTGAAATATATAATACATGGTTAGAGCTGGTTGATCCATGATTATTTTATAAACCAACAATTTAAATATATGAATGAAATTAATACATAATAATTTTTAGAAAGAAATTTACATGTTTAAGTAGGCATGCATATTTTGCTTTGGCAATGAGAAGTTGTTAGGACTGTAGGTCTATACAATTTTGAATTCACTTTAAGATTAAGTACATATGACAGAGATAAAAAAGTCTAGGCATGGAATATTATGTTCAAACAATTATTGAATGAGTTTGTAGCCTACATTTTGTCATTTGATTTTTTTTTACTCTTATTATAATTGATTTCTACTTAACTTCGTCCTTTAGTTTTTTGATATTTTGTTGCGTAAACATTTCCTTGTGAACTTCAATTAATATTATAACTACCTATTGATATTTATTTTTTCTTGAAATAACTTCTACACTCAGTGAATTACATTGCAATCAAATATAACACAGTGGAGTGACTATCAGATTGTTTTTCTAGTGCAGGTATTATTTGGTATTTACATATATGCCTAGTTTGGCGGATGTCTTGGGCTCACAAATTGGCGTTGATGTTAATAAGTGCTCTAGC
This sequence comes from Excoecaria agallocha, assembly GCA_037975025.1. Taxonomy (NCBI): domain Eukaryota; kingdom Viridiplantae; phylum Streptophyta; class Magnoliopsida; order Malpighiales; family Euphorbiaceae; genus Excoecaria; species Excoecaria agallocha. The sequence continues at coordinate 56,231,860 of CM075810.1, read as the reverse complement.
AATTAGCAAATGACAATCAGTAGTCCATCACATACCCTTCTGCCATCCTAGATAGCCACCGTACATCCTAATTGTCATGAATTTAGATATACTGCTTTACATAAATTTTTGTATTGCACTATAAAACATGTGCACAATATCGATATTGGTATTAATTATATAGCAATTTGAATTAGATAATGTTTTAAACAACTTCATTTGTATTGTGTACAATACAAATATATGTGCACAACATTTATAATGTATATATTGATTTTGTTAAATAATAAAATCATTAATTAATACATATTTTCAATTTAAATTTTAGACTTTTGTATTAAATTTATCGTGTTTATTTTTGCTTTTGCAAATAGAAAATATAATAATATTTGCAAAAAAAAATTTATAAAATGAACAATTCAAATTTACAGACGGACAACTCTATCGCTGTTATTTTTATAAATTTTATATTGCTAAATTTATTTCTAAAATAATATAATTTTGTATTAATTAAAATTATCAATGGATTTTCGAGGAGAATTTCCATCTGTAAAATGTCAAGACGATTAAATATCTAACAGATTTTTTAACAAACAACCGATAGAATTGTTTTTTGTATATTTGCATCAGTAAAATCCATCCGTAACTCATACTAATGGATTTTTCTACCGTTAATTTGCTGCCTAGGCATGTTTTACCGATGGGTGCATTCTATCGGAAAAATAATAAAAAACCGTTGGTAAGATTATTTTTCATCTGCAAAAAGCTTAATTTCATAGGTAAAATAATTTTTTTTAGTGTTTATGGATAAGTTTTAAGTGTATTTTAGGTTAGAATAGCAGTTTTATAGTTAATTTTCATTATCTTTTAGTTACATTCTTAATTTTTATCTTTTGATTGTCAAGTTGTTTTAGTTGTGTTAAATTTGGTGGTTTTAGCTTTAATCTTATTAATCTTGAATGATTAATGGATTATAAGGTCATTTGAAGGTATAAAATTGGCATTAGAAGCTTTACAAATTCAAAAGAAGTGTAAAATGGTGAAAGATTAAAACTAGAGCATTTCACCACCCATGGCTATGTTGTTATGACAAGTAGGGGATTTAACCACCTTGGGTGGTCACACTTGACAAAAATCACGCCCTGAGGGTCTGATGACTGGACTAAAAATGGGAATTCAATCTTTAGTCTATTTTCCTATTTTAACTCCATTGTATTTTTTCAAAAATAAGACCTGGGGCTCTCTTCTTCCAATTAGAATGCCTATTCCATATAAAAGGGCATTTCCATCTCTAATGAGGAGGACAGAAAGGAAGCGAAGAACTGAAGAAATGCAATATTTGAGAAAAAAAAAGAATTGAATGGAATCAAAGCCTCAAACATAACGATTTTCAACTCTATTCAATTTGAAGTTTGCTTTAACTATGTTATTGAATTTAAATTGTTATTTTTTATGCTTAAGACATGATTAGTATGAGTTAAGTTTCTTTTAGGGTAATCTTTGATGTGGCTAGAATTATTGCTTTTTGGGTTAATCTGATTAGTTTTCTTTACTTTTGTAATTGTTTATGATTATGCTTAATGCTTTAAAATAATTGGCCATTGATTGACTAATTTATTTTCTTAAGATTGGTATGAAAGGAAAGTCTTGAGATTGAAATGAATTGTAAACAACAAATGAACATATTTTGAAAGAAAATATTATAACTTGGCTTGTGGGAATTGTTGAGAATAGTAATAGTTTGATTTTCATTCATTAATATCTATAATAAAAGGTTAATGGAAATTGATAAATAAGTTTGATATTGTTTGGGAGAGCATGTTAAATGGCTTGGGATTATTCTTTTCCTACTTGCGTAATTAAATTTTATTGATAATAGAAATAAAAAAAAGATAGGTTCTAGTGAATTCAAGGCTACCCTAGCTTCCCAGTTATGCAATTAACATCTTTTCCTACATACATAATTAACATATTTTCCTACTTATGTAATTAACATCTCTAGTCATGCATATTCGTAGGTATTGTTATGTGTATATGCAACTTAAAGCCTACATGTATATAGCTTCCTTTGTATTTGTACATCCTAACCATTATGGTTTACATGCATATAGTTAATGTGTCACCTTAAGAGTAACCTAGGTTAACTCATTTTCTTAGTTTCCTTTGTGACAAGATTTATCTTATAACCTTGCTTCAATATTCTATAATGATATATACACATTCCAAGCCATTTGTTACTCTTCTTTTAATGTTTAAAATGCTTTGATTAAGTTCTAGAATATTTAGGATGGATTTTGATGGTGTTCTAAGGTATAAAACTTTAGTTAGCCCTAAAGAGGAGATGACTCGGTGGGGACAAGGTTTGTCCCTACCAAGTTGATCGGTTCTGCCACTTCCAAGAGCATGTAACTTAGTTGGGATAATGAGTATATTAGTGGGTATGATAGGCAACTCGGTAGGGATTGTCGGTATCTCTACCAAGTTTATTGGTTTTGTCTATTCTATGAACTTGTGATGTGATGGGGGATAAAGAGTATCCCTACCGAGTTGATTTTTTATAGTTATTCTGCCTTATTGTGTGATGAATTTTAAACCTAGTAAATGAATATTTTAGGCAAGGAATTCTTATAAAGCGTTTTTCCTTTATGTTTCTAGTTTTTTGATCATTAAAAGGCATCTCATATTCACTTTTAAATCTCAAGACAATTTCAAAACACTACAGACTGCTCCCAACGGCAGGGTAACAAACATGCTCGATTTTCAAGCTACATTTGGACAAGCTTAGATGTAGAGTTAGAATTTAACTTCTTCATATGAAATTTTGATTTATTAATATATTTTCAAACCCATCTTGAATTAAACAATTCGGGTCCTACAAGTCAACTTATGAGTAAAATAATCCAATTGGGTCAAGTGGACCTTAGGATAGACTTCTGTCATCTTAGTTACAACTGCTATACTTTGATTTTCATGTGTAATTCAACCTTATATTCACATTTCCAGCCCATTAATACATCTATCACACCATTTCACTGAATTATAAAATAGCAAACACATACCTTAAGATGTTTGAAGTTCTTATACCTTTTTTGCAACTTAAAAGTGCCTCTTTTAATCCTCTCTAACCTCTTTTGCTTTCATATTATTTCATTCTTCTCATACAAGCAATAAATTACAACTATAAGAATCCATTTTCTTCATGAAATTTAGTCCATAATATATTGGACAAAAGAAGAAAAGAGATATAAGCTTATTACCTTAGTATGGCCTAACCGCTAAAGTCTCTCTCGCAAAAACCTTATAGCTGAATTTAGTAAATTATTTTATGGTGGAATGCATTTACTTAGAAAGAACACGATTGCATTTTTGGTCATCTAGAATGGCTTGCCATCATAGGTTTTAAATTCATAATTTCTCTTTTTTTTTCTCATGAATTCTCTAGAGAGAGGCTAAGGGTTGGGTCCTACCCTATAGGCCTACTTGTTGACCTTAGGTGAGCCTCACTTAGTTCTCTAAATCCTTGAGTTCTTCCTTTTGTTTTTATCACACTTTATTTCCTTTCTTTCAATTTAAATCCCCTACAGTGCACTTCATTTCAATTACACATGTGCATGTTTAATGTGAAATGATTATATTGCTTTTTTCTTTAAAATTAATTACCTATAGGTCCCAACCTATATTTCATTAACTGATCTAGCATATATAAATCATATTATCATTTAAACACATATATAATTCTCCTAGGGCATAAGTAGTGTCTTCACATTTCGTTCCCCCTCAAAATAATTCTGTCCTTAAAATTCATACTTGATTTCAACAATTATTGATATCATTCTTTCATAATTTATTTATGTTCCCAAGTTGCTTCTTCTATGTTTTGATATTTCCATGACACCATAACTAATGGAATTTACTTGGTTTGCAACGATCTGACTTCCCAAGCAGAATTTATTTTACTTATTCATCATACAAAAATAAAATGGAACCTTTATCTTTTGTAAAGGCATAATATGAGGCTCATCTTATCAGTATCTACAAAAGCATGGAAACATAAAAAGACATCATGCAACTTAGATAACTCAGAAGGGAGTGCCAATCTATATGCAACCAGTCTAATTCATTCCATAAATTTAATTAAACTAATAAATCGGGAGCTAAGCTTCCCTATCTTTCCAAATCACAACACCTTTTCTCCAAGGTTACAGTTTTAAAAGTACTTTAATACCAACTTGATATTTAATATCTTTTCTCTTTAAATCCATTTATGATTTTCATATGTCACTAGTGGCTTTCAATCTCTGCTTGATAATTTATACCTTTTTTCCAGTACCTATGGTAATATTAGGGCCGATTATTTTACTTTTAGCTAACTCAATCTAATAGATTGGAGTTCTATATTTTTAACCGTACAAAGACTCATAGGGTGCCATGCCAATACTAGCTTGATAGTGATTGTTACATACGAACTCCATCAAAGTAAGGTACTTATCCCAACTCCTTAGGAAGTCTAAGACACATCCTCTCAACATATCCTCCAGTATTTGTATAACCCTTTTAGATTGTACATTTATTTGTGGATGAAATGTTATACTGTAGTGGAGTTCTATATGCAAAGCCTATTGTAAACTTTTCCAAAATTTTGATACAAACCTTGGTTATCGATCAAAAATTACTGACACTACGATTCCATGTAGTCAAACAATTTCATTTACATACAATTTTGCAAACTTATCCATCGAGTAATCTTGCCAAACTTGTACAAAATGGGTTATCTTTGTTAATCTATCCACAATAACCCATATGGCATCATGTTTCCTTTGGGTGAGGGGTTATCCTTTTTATGATGGGAGCTTTATATACAGTCATCCTTTGTAGAATTTGAGCCATATCCTGTGAAATCTGCAGTAATGCTTTTTTAGGAACAACATCAGGCGTATCTCCCTCCGTATGAGTAGAAGACTCTAGGTTGAAGGGATTCGATTACATGAGTAAATTACTTTCACATTTTTCCTTTATCGATTCCCTAAATCGATTCATCTCTTACTATCTATAAGAAATAAGAACATCTGCACTAACATAAATAATATTCTACACATGCATGTTCTGAAACCCCTATTGGCCAAGACTGACTAAACTATGCTCCAATACAAAAAAATGTAATGCTCATTCTAATTATCCTTTGTTCCTATGATCATACATATTGTTTCAAGAATAATTAAGCTATAGTAATCCTTTCCATAAGTTTTTGGATAATAATAAACCATAAACTATAGGCATGTTTATCTATACACTATAGTAATCCTTTAAACTTGCCAACTGCAACTATACACTACAGGCATGTTTATCTATCCACAACAAAGTTTTATATGTAGGAGATTGAGTCATCTTACACATTTTCATTCATCAAGTTTAGTTAATTATAATATACATGTGCACATATACAAGTATACTTTACAACCATTTTAATATAGTTTTGATCGTCAATGCACATTCATAATAAAACAAAATAAGTATACATCCTTTAGTCATGTATATTCGTATGCATAGTAATGTGCATATGCAACTTTAAGCCTACATGTATATATCTTCCTTTATATTTTTTATAAATCTTAACCATGATGGTTTACATGTATATAGTTAATGTGTGAGCTTAATAGTAACCTAGGTTAACTCATTTACTTAGGTTTCTTTATGTTAAGATTTATCTTATAACCTTGCTTTAATATTTTACTATGCTCCATACACATTCCATTCCACCTATTACTTTTATTTTCATATTTAAGGGGCTTTGATTAAGTTTAAAAATATTTGGGGTGAAAATTGTTGGTGTTCAAAGATATAAAACTCTTGTTAGCTCTAAATAGGAGATGACTTGGTAGGAACAAGGTTTGTCTCTGCTAAATTTATTGGTTCTGCCTCTTCTTGGAGTATGTAAGTTTGTTATATTTTATTGGGTAACTTAGTGAGCATGGTGGTTATCCCTACCAAGTTGATTGGTTCTGTCAATTCTACGGACTTGTGACTCGGTAGGGAAAAAGAGTATCCTTACCAAGTTTATCTTTAACAGATATTCTACCCTAATGTGTGATGAATTTTTGACCCAGAAAATGAATTTTCTAGGTAAAGTGATCTTCTGCAAAGTTTTCCCTTAATGTTTCTTATTTTTAGGTCACTAAAAATCATCTCATTTTCAATTTTAAATCTAAAGCTATTTACAAAAAAACTATAGACTACTTTAAATGGCAAGGCAGCAGACATGTCTAATTTTCTAGCAAAGTTTTTGCAAGCTTAAAGGTAGAGTTAGACTTTGACATCTTCAAATAAAATTTGTTTTATGACTCTAGTTTCTAACCCAACTAGAAGTACTTAATTTAGGGTCTTATAACTCAAGTTATAGGAAAAAATATCTTGTTGGGTCAGCTCAATCCTAGGATAAAATTCTAACATCATAGGAACAACTCATATACTTTGGTTCTTATGCACAATTAACATATATTAATGTTTCCATCCCTTTCATGTATTCTAACATCACTTATGTGTTTATCCCATCATATATAATCACGCATATATATCAATAAAAGTTAAAGCATCTCATAGGTACATGCTTATAATGTTATGGTTTACAAAAGTGTGTCTTTATAGATCTTAATATTTACCAAAACATATACATCCATACTTTATAAAATACTTAAACAAAAATTGTACAAACAAATAATCAAAGACAGTCACTAAATGCCATTTGCATTTTTATTATATTTGGAATGTTATGATATCTTGCTAGAGAATATATATATAGCCTTTGGATTATTTATTAATCCATTACCAATATTAAATGGATCAATAGGATCGGACACAAAGCATTGGGCCTAAAATATTATATAGAGTATTAGGCATTAATTTGGGCTTTTAATTAAAGTCAAATTAATAAGCTTAATGGGTAATTTAATTGCTAAATGGACTTTAGTTCATGTGAGAGTGAAAAACGACAATGACATGGATAATAACAAATTATTTATTTATCTTTGGATAATTAATTATTTATTTATCCTTAGATAATTAAGTTATTTAAGTTTAAATCCTATATGAGTTTGAATCAAAATATATCACTTGATTAGGAAGAGGTTGAGGCTGAAATTCAAGATAAATACCTAGTGGAATTCAGCATGCAACTAATTCCTAATTAAGTAGTATATATTAATTAAAATTGTTTTGCCATTTTAGGTTTTTTCACTCTCATTGTCGTTTTTCCCAAGGGAAATAATTATTTCTTCTTCTCTTGTGTTTTAGGCAACCATTGCAAACCATAGGAAGAACAAGATCAAATCTTGTGCCACTAGATCATACCCATTGCCAAATCCTCGAATCTAGAGCTAGCACTCTTCGTTTTAGGTCAACTTTGAAAGTGTGTGTGTGAACATAGAGTGGTGTGGCATAAAAGGCTACACCTTCGGCATTGGTTATTGAGTTCAAGGGTGTATAGGTTCATCTTATATACTGGTTATTGCAAAAATCAAGTTTTAAAGTGCATTCAAGGAAGTAAGTTCAATCGAAACCCTAAAACTGCATGTTTTCGATTCTATGTTGTTTATTGCATGGCTTGTATGATTAAAAATTTAGTTTTTTTCCACTGTATGATCATTGTTTTAATGTCATGTGATATCCCATCACATTTAACTTTGATAATGAGTGTTTATAGGCTTCTAATTTGATAAAGCAAAAGTTAATGTTAGCACCAGTCATTGCATTACAAGATTGGACTATACCATTGCAATTATGTGTGATGCTAGTGATTATATAATGGGGGCGATTTTAGGCCAAAGGAAGGAGAGAGTTTTTCATGCCATTTACTATGCAAGTCACACACTCACTGGTGTATAAATGCATTACACCACAACAAAAAATGAGTTATTGGTGATAATGTTCTCATTTGAAAAATTTAGGCCATTTCTACTTGGTACCAAAGTCACAAAATGGTCAGATCACATGTCTTTTAGGAAACTCTTTTCAAAAAAAAAATCCAAACCGAGGCTAATAAGATAGGTTTTGCTACTATAAGAATTTTATATGGAGGTTAAGGACAAGAAGGGAGTAAAAAATTTTATAGCCCATCATCTATCCATATTAGATCATACTCAAATGAAAAAATGGGAAATTTTTGATTTATTTCCTAATGAATGTATTTGTGTTGTTTATTCTTGTGAAATTTTGACCCTTTGGTTTGCTGATATTGATAATTTTCTTGCAGTGGGCTACCTTTCAAAGGCTTTTACTTTACAATAAAAGAAGAAGTTAAAGGCAGATGCAAGGTATTACTAATAGGATGACCCATACTTGTTCAAGGTATGTCCAAATCAGGTTCTCTAAAGTTACATTCATAAGAAATAGCAAATAGACATAATGAGACTATGTCATGGAGGAGAGGTTGGAGGTCATCATTGACCAAATCATACAGTGGCAAAAATTTTACAGTTAGGTTTCTTTTGGCTTTTCTCTTTTTACTGATGTTAAGTTTTTTGTGTCTTTGTATGATAGATGTCAACTTGTAGGTAACACTCAAAATGGGACGAGATGCCCATGACTAATGTCTTAAAAATAAAAATTCGTGATGTTTAGGGAATTAACTTTATAGGCCTATTTTTTAACTCTTTCCAATTTTAGTTCATCCGAGTTATTGTTAATTATGTTAGTAAATGGGTAAAGGCAGAGGCTAGTAGGAGTTGTATTGCTTAAGTCATACTTGAATTCCTTAGAAGGAACATTTTCACTAGGTTTAGGGCACCAAAGGCTATTATTAGTGATGGGGGCAAGTAATTTCTCAATAATCAATTTATATCCTTGCTTAGGAAATTTGGTGTCATGTATAAAATTACAATCTTATATCACCCCCCAAGCAAATGAGCAAGTAGAAGTATAAAATAGGGAGTTGAAATTAATCTTAGAGAAAATAGTTAACAATGCCAGAAAAAGATTGGTCTCAAAGGTTGGATGTGTCTCTTTGGGCCTATAGAACTACATTTAAAGCCCTATAGGCATGTATCCATTTAGGTTAGTTTTTTTGAAAACATGTCATTGGCTAATCAAAATGTAGTATAAAGCATGTTAGGCTACAAAGTTGTTTAATTTTGATCTAAGAAGTGCAGGAGAAAAGAGAAGTTTGTAGCTCAATGAACTTGAGGAGTTTTGACAATGGTTGTATGACATTGTTGCTTTATACAAGGAGAAAATAAAGCTTAGCATGACAATAAGTTGACTTCAAAGGAATTTGTTCCAAGGATGCTAGTTTTTCTCAACAATAATAGATTGCAGTTATTTCTAGGTAAGCTAAAGTCGAGATGTCTTGGGGCATATCAAGTGATTTCAAGCAAAGAATTTGGAGTGGTTACCATTAAGAATTCATAAAATGGTCACAAATATAAAGTTAATGGCCATAAATTAAAGCCTTATCATATTAGTCAAGTGGATGTTGTTGGGCAAACTTAGGTTTTCTATGACAAGTATGGCGGTTATAAAAAGTCTAACTAAAGACTTTATAAATTCAAAGTTAAATTCTTTAACTTTAGTTTATTTGATTATTTGTTTCTTTAGTGTATTTTTCTTTGTTAATGTGTAATTTTTCATTATTGTGGTATGTTTTGTGATTAATGAATTAAAGAGAGAGCTATTTATCTTTAAAATGTGGAGCGGATTTGGAGTACAAAATACCTGATATGTATGTTTTTCTTTTAGTCTATTAATGATCTGCACTAAGATTGGTTAGGTGTTTAGGTTTGTGACAAATTATTTGATGTACTTAATTTTGTAACCTTTTGTTTCTTTAAATTGTCAATTGGAAGTGGAGTGAGAGTGGGCATGAGAAAAGACTAATGGTTGTTCATTTAAAATATGGGAGTTTAGTAAAAGTGTTATGTACATGGTTGATGTCAAGCAATTATCCCTTGAGTTTCTGAGGCATTCACCTCAGTAGGGGTGCTTTTTACCTCAGCCAAGGCACCCCCCTATTTTAGTCCAGAACTCATCTATTGGGTGAGGGTGATTTTCACCCTAGCTGATGCCCATCCTCTTCCCATACGAAAGCAATCACCTTGGTAGGGGTGATTTCCACCCCAGTCGAGGTGCCCTTCTCCCGCCATACAGTAAGCATCACCTTGTTATGGGTGATTTTCACCCCCAACAAGGTATACAACCTATATAAAGCTTCACCCCTTCCATAATCGAGCCACACACCATCTTGCCAAATTTTTCTTCTTCCCTAGCCAAGACCAACACGAATCTAACCCAGCCTTTCAAGTTTTGCATTAGGTTTTTATCAATTCTAAACTTTCATTCAACAATTAAGTGAGCAATTTCTTATTTTATTTCTCATATTTCATGTTTAAATTATTTTGGTTGAATTAAAATAGACTTTTTTCTTCTTATACATGGGATTTTAAGGGATTCTCTTGAGTTGGATTGATGTGTAACTTGCATGTAATTGCACTTAGTTTACTTGTTGGTTGAGATTTAGGTTTGCTTTTAATTTTTGGCTTGATAATGGTTGAGATTGCTTTGGCATTGGCTTAGTTATTATTTGCCTACCATGTGTTTGATGAAATGGCTCAATGACTAAGTTTAATACTTTTGCTTTAAATTTTAAATTTAAAATACCTCTATCCAATCCCCAATTTCAATGCCTAATTGCCACACTTAGTATCTGCTCTTTAACCAATTGATCGAGTGAACTAGAAATTGAAGACCTTGAGATATACTTGACTTGTTTCTCTTGTGCTGATTCTTGAACTTTAATTATAGACACTTGTTTTTGCTATATTGAATTATATGGTCGCCCTAAAGAATGCATGAAATGTAGGCACTTCTAGTTCCTCAAGATTACACATTCCACCATAAGTTAATGCAAAACATGTCAAATTTTATGAGTATTTCAAGATAGCCACATATGTGAAGCTAGTGTATTTGGATAAACTCTTTCTTAATATTGATGCTAGAAATCTTCGGAGTGAGATTACTCTATTGGTTCAAACATTAGTTGGGTATATTTATTAAGAAGATGCCTGAAGGGAATCCTTCCTTTACAAAATACTTTTTTACTACTTTTAATTGCCACTTTGAGGATGAGGATGATTGTGGCACTATCTACATTAAATGTGGTTACAAACCCTTTATTATGTCTTTTATAGAGTTCATAAGATCGATAGTATAAGTAATTTAGAGAGTATGCCTTAGAGCCCACGTAATAGAGATGCATTTCATATGTATGAATTGATATTCTTAATAAAAGACATCATTCATTTATTAATGCTATATTTAAATCATGAGTTTGTAAATCTTAAATTAATAAATGAAGTCCTAGATATTATAAACACAGTGAAATGGCAACCATGAAAGTGTTCATGATATGAGATGTCTATTGCATGCAATGTGTTAATATCTAAAAATCCCTAGTCATAGAATTATCAAGATAGGGCATTGTTAATTCGGACATACTAGCACATGTTATGCTTTTTGAATGGTTCATGCAGTGGTTCTCAATACTGTGATTATGGAAGATAATCAAAGCTAACATGTGCATGCTTGTTAGAAGAACAAGTTCATTGGAGACCTGCAAAGAGAATCCTCACAAGGATATTAAATCTATGTCAGTGAGAAATCTCTTCATAGTGGTTGTGCAAGTATCCTTGGACTTGAGATCACCAAAGTTATCTTAAGTAGTAAGTGGTATATTTTGACTCCATAACTGATTACTTCCAACCGGATTGAACATAGTTAGGAGATTAGGTATATCATGACCTACTTGAATATAGTTGATTGATTGACAAAGGATTCACCATCCCAGATTTAATAAGGGAAGTTATCTCGGATGATTCTATAATTGCATTGTTCAGAGAATCTCTGGCTAGAGTAATATGCTAAGATGGATAGAGATCCATGGAGGAAATTTTGGGAACAATGGTTAAATTAATAGAACATACATAATTAGATTTATATGAGTTGAAAGAAATCCATACTCAGAATCTAATTGAGATAAGAGTGGTGGAAGGAGTAATTGCATGGTAACTATTTTTATGGAATGGTATAGTCAACCCACTTGACTTTCCTGACATTTGGGTAGTCATGATGCCTAGCTAATGGCCAATCATGATTTGTATAATAGTGTATCAAGAATATCAATAGGGATTGATAAAATGATTTAAAGAAATTTAAATCATGTGAGTTTTGACTAGAACTCACAATTACATATTATACTGCCAATATGGACAAGAACCCAATAGGTCACACGCATATAGAGAAAAAGGATAAAATAGTAAAATGACAAGGATAATAATATTTGATATTATTATAGGGATAGAGAAGTGATCAAGTAAAATTGTTCGCAAAATGTTTTTGAAATGTTTTTTAAAATTGGACCTAATTGAAATAATGTATTTCATAATTGATTATTATTGAACTATAAGTGTTATAGGGCTGATATAATAATTAATAGGTTCATTGAAGGAATTATAAAGCCCGAAAGAAATGAAGTTGGCACAGAAGCCCTCCAAAAGAAGGGCCACACGCCAACTCCAAAATAGAAGGCCTTGGTTTTGCCATGAATATACAATTCTATATTTTTCTACGGAATAAGTTTTATTTTTGAGTTATTTATTTCATGAACTTTAAAATATCAGGTTTGATTGTTCATGAATGACAAATATTGATTCTGGATATATGTGTGATCAAATAAATAAAACGAAAACAAAAATGATTCTTTTGAGAAAGGGATCATGGTTTTGGCATGAATGGCTTTTAATTTTAAGGGTTGTTCTAAATTAATTTTTTATAGATCCACTCTAAGATCATTTTTATGATAATTTATGTGTTTAATATGTGATATTAAGCCATAGGATCAAACAAAAGTAAAATCGAACAAGTTTTGCGTGAAAACTAGTTTAGTCAAAAAGTTCGATAAATTGGTGTTCTTATTTAGAAAAATTTTTAATATTCTAAATCTGATATATCTAACATATTAAAGTGTTTTTAATTAATTATATTAATTAAAATGGGCCTTAAATTAATTGGATTAATTTTAATTCATTAAAATCACTTAATGGGCTTAATTATGTTTACGGACTTAGTTTAAATTAGTGAATGACTTGGTGGGCCCAAGGAGCTGATTTAAATTAAATATTATAAACTATAATTAAGTTTATTAATGGGTTTTAAGGGCTGTAGTGGGCTTGGCTCATTCCAAAAGGCCCAAATGATCCAATAGATACAAAACTAGTTTGTGTATGAACACGCTTTAGGTTTTTGTTGTGTGGGTTTCGGCCTACCCTTGTTATAAGCCCAAAATTGATTTTTTAATTATTTAATATGATTAATTAATTAAATAATCAATGGATGATTAATTAATAATCAATTGGATTGATAATTAGGGGAAGAACACATACATGCAAAAAGGCTTCCTAAAATGAAAGTTTCCAAAATGGAAAAAGTTTCCTAATTTGATCACATTATTAAAATAACTCAAAAGTTTTTTTCAAGAGTTGAAAAAAAGTTAGTAATCCATTATATGTTTTACTTTATGCATTAGAAATGCATATAAGGGTGTATGATTGGCATGATGGATAGTTATGGACAAGGCCTAATGTGATTGAGCATTATGCATGTTTTGGCCCAATGAGGACTTTCATGTCTCGGCCATTTGTTTTTGGTTTTTATTTCTTTTTCAAATTGTAATATGTAATTAGATTACTTAGATTAGAATTAGAGATAGAGATGGAGACCACTATCAAGGAGCAAGATGGGCAGGATGGAGATCCAACAAGCTTGAAGATAATGTAATTATTATTTTTTTACTTGTTTGAATCATGCATACTACCTAGGTGTGACCTTTTGATTTCCCTTTTGGCTTGGAAAAATCAATGTAGTAAAGTCCATAACTATACCATATTTTTATGCTTATATTTATGTGATAGATATCATATGCATACAAATGTATGCCAACCATGTATGATGAGACTTAATTAACTAAAACCCTCAAACAAATACTAAGGTATATAAGCCTTCCATTAATTTAAGGAGAACTAGAGTTCTTTATAGTGTGGCTTGTTGACCACAATCAAGCACATATTATATTGAATATGTTCAAATCTAATTAAATGGGTCATCTTAGCTAGCCCATTAGTTTGTTGACCACAGTCAAGGCTAATGGTTCTAGAGGTAAGATTAGAGAATGCATATATGATATGCATGTATCAAGAGTTGATAACCTAATGATCCAATAGTTGTGTAGAGATACAATTGGTATAGAGATACCTTCCTTTCAAGGATATGGAGTTTGACTTGTTGACCACTGTCAAGGTCAAATTACATATCAAGGATTGGATATTGGCCCACTAGGAAAACCATCGGGTTTTGTCGGATTAAATAGTGAGGGCTATTAATTCGCAATAAAATAGTGGGAGTAAATGGATTAATTCAAGACCTTATTAATGCATACATATATATGAACATACTCTTATATGTTTTCTTTTTCACATCTAGGTCATCATTATGAGCACATCAAACATTACACTACAAAAAAAATGCAAAATAGTGAGGAAAAAATTCCTCGCTAAATGATGTTTTTCCGTAGCTAAATATGTTTAGAGACGAAAAAATTTTTTTCACGAAAGTGGTCCTAGCAGAATTTAGCAAGGAAAACATTTGTCACTACTTTTTAGCGAGGACACAATTTCATCACTAATGATTAGTTGCTCGTTAAATTTTAGCATGCACTTTTGCAACAAATATCTTTATGGCTAAATTTAGCTTGGAAATTATATTCGCTAAATGCTGGCATGAATTTTGCGACGACAATGTTGTTGCTATACTTTGCGAGGGATTATTTTTGTCACCATATTACTCTTTTTTTTCTATCCCATGGTTGTTTGGAAACAAAATATCTGTCGCTAAATACTTGCTATTTGATCCTTGCAAAATTAGCTTGAATTTTGTCACGGTTAAATTGTAGCTAAATAGCAACTATTTGATCATGATAATTTCTCGCTAAATTAATATTATTTTTTCATAAATAAATAAAAAAAATTATACCACTTTAATAATAAATTACAAAAATTGATATCATTTTTAATTGCATATCAAAAATAGTTATTTATAAATATATATTATTATTAATTGCATATCGAAAATAACAAATGCACATCTAGCTAGCCCTACATCCCTAGCAAGCCATGAATTCCAAATAGATTTTGGTACATAAGTTGGACGATTGACTTGAATTCCAAACAGGAATTCCTTCCTATTGGTACATAAGTTAAATGTAAAACTTGATTGACTATAAGTCTCCTAATAGGAACACCTTCCTTTCTCAAGGATGAGCATAACCTTGATGATTCTTTTATGGCTATAACCTGAATTTGTCAAAAATAAGAATAAAAACAAGTCATTAATTAAAATGATGAGTCCTTCAGCAATACTCAAACATGATCAATTTGCTTACACGTATCGACACACATTGATTTATTCCCTTTCTTTAGCACTGAACCAAAGATATTACCAAGAAATTAGTTTCTATACCAAACGAGCTCTATACCCAAGTTACTTTCAATATGCAAAAAGTTATCAAAGAGCATACCATTGGAATTGTCATTATAACAAACTCAGTGATGTTTGAGTCGCGAAAAAGATCTCGCACTCTACACATCTTTTCTCAACTGCCCTATTTTCTCCTCCCAGTTTTTAGACTAGAAACAACAAACTACTTTGCATTTTAAATAAGGCAAAACCTACCAAAAATAGTATTTATACTTAACAATATTTTGTAGGGACTTGTTTACCAAACATAGATTTAAAAGTTGAAGTTGCAGAAGCTAACTTATTTCTGAATTGGATTTAGTAAATGAATGGCAAACGACTTTGATAAGCATAAAATAACAATGAAAGGACAACAACATACAACTACAAAATGAAGCTAACAAGTTCAACTAGCTTTTCTATCATAATATAATTTTAAATGAAACAAAGCACCTTGCAACTAGGGAGAAGCAGAACAAAAAAGCCACATTTTAAATATTCACAGCATGATCATAAGACCTAAACACTACCAAAATACCAGCCTCAAACATAGACATGACAAAGTTAAACTTCTAAACTTTTTGAGTAACAATACTAAGATCAAATTTGAAAGACTAAATGCATTTTATATAAACCTCTCATTAATTTAATTTATCCATCTGCTATAAGAAAAAATTAAATTAAAAAGAAAATTGAAAGTTAAATACAATATATGAAAAAAGTGAAGAACAAAATAATTACAGACTAAATATCTAAGCATATACTTTGTGTAAGCCAATTCACTTATGACTGTACCAAGCAAATACATACTACATTATCAGTAAGCCAATTCACCCGGGACTCTAGAAATAAAATCAAAAATAATTCATAATCTTTGATAGTGAACATGCATAAAAAATAATAATGAACAAATAAATAAACAAATCTAATTCAGAATCTTTGATAGTGATTCATCACAAACTGCAAAATCCAGAATTTTCTTTTTAGCAAAATAAATCAGGAAATAGTCATAGCATGTATTGCTTTTTTCCTAAAAAAGTATAACATAGTAGAAAATGGAATGAAATGGTAAAACAGATCAGGAAAAAGAAATAAAAATATTGCATAGCAAGCACTTAGCTCCCAGATATATGAATTAAAAAAGAAGTCACAATCAAGCCAAATTCATTGAACATATAATAGATTTGAATTAAAATAACAACACATTAGGGGAAAATAAAAAGAATTAAATAAATAACACTGCAAGCTTAACAAATCCCATATGCAATTGTATAATCAATTGATGGGCTGCTATAGGAATCAGACTTACCTATTTGGAAAAAACCTCTTTGTGAGTTTTGAATGAGAGAATTACATTCCAAACTAAAGCAATAGCATTAGTAGCAAGAACTTGAAACCATATTTTCATGAATCAATTGGGCAACAAAAAGCAATTGAGTGAAACTATAGATATGAACAAAAAATAGTAGTCAACATGAATTGTACCAATCATTAAGGTGCTCATCTGAACGAATTTCAAAGAAACTTCTCTGTCTATAGATTTTTCACAAATCATATTGCAATATGGACGAAAAATATATTAAGCCCCTCAATGTTAACCAACTAGCCATTTCCGGCTTAACTATTTAGTGCTGATATTCAGAACATGCCTGAGGATATTGAATGATATATAACTGATGGTTTTTATGCATAATTGCAAGGATTTAGTTAGTAGTAACATGATCAACGATGGGTAAAACAAAGTTCACTAGGTGTATTGCCCCTTGTGCAGGAAAGAAGAATTGCTTCAAATCCTCTCATTATCTCAAATTTTTATGAGGACATCGATTTTGTGATAGGAATTGATTCTCTCTGAACTAGCAAGAGCTTTCAAGGGATATGGGCAATTCTTTACAGATCTTTGTAAATCATTTTCTACCTTTGTACAAAGGTTGCCAACTCATTGGTTCAGGTCCTTCACCAATTTTCCCATTGTGCAGCTAATGCATAATTGAACATTTGCTAGGATATTTTTCAGAGACTTAATCGCGCCCCCTCAATTAATGCCAGATTTCAGAATAAATTATAACAAATGAAAAATTAATGCATTTAATACTACCTGTTGAAGTTTGGGGATAACTTGCTCTGGCCTTCCTTCTAGGGTCACCAATGTAGACAAGAAAACTCCAACAAATATAGGAGAAAAAATGAACTGCAAATTAATTAACCACATTCAATTCAGAGGGTAGCTCAAATTGTGTATTTCAGCTTTCCAAATGCAACAATTATGAAGATCAATCCAAAAAAAATAGAATTAGCAGTCACCTGATCAAGTAGGAGGCGCAAAAATGCCCTTGATGCTCCACCCAACTTTACCACTCTACTCAAGTACAAATACCTAAAAAGCATCAAGTTAATCCGACAAAAATAAGAAAAGGGAATTATAAATGCAGAAGCTTTTACTAAGCACATTATGATTGGCATTATAGGCTTACACACTGAAATTAAAACCTATAAAGAAACAAAATAGAGGAAAAAGTAGAAAGAAAGGTACAAAGAAGAGAATAATCTAATGTAGCACTAGAAGTATGCAGATCATAATTGGATCAATCACAAAAAATAAAATACAACAACAACAACAACAACAACAACGACAACAAAAACAACAATAATAATAATAATAATAATAATAATAATAATAATAATAATAATAATAAGAAAATAAAATAAAATAAAAGTAAAGTAAAATTGCATTTTTTATATGAAGGAATAAAAAGTTTGGTAAAGGCTGAGGTAACAATTCTTCTAAGACATTATTTCAATGTTGAAGCATTATATCATTCAGTCTTTATTCCTCTGTCAAGGACATCTTTTTTCTCCTCTAATTAATATAGCAAATCTCCCCTTTTTAACTTTAATTGGTGAAAACTATTTTATCTCTTGATACACTATCTACTATGAAATTGAAACGATAACAAGATCTGGATAATTAGAACATAAGCATATACATATTTTAATGAACATAAGCTTGCATTTATGAATCATGAATCAACAAAAGTAAGCATGCATTCATGAACCAATAAAAATAAATAAACATAAGCATCCATTCATGAATGAATAAAAGTAGAAGCATTATAAAGAAGGAAATATTTCACTTAATAGTACCATCACCCACAACCTAGGAAAATCTACCTGGCAAATCAAATCCCCAATAAAAGTCAACAGAGCAAACGTCAGGGCTTTTGTCATCACAGGATAATTGGCAAGAAGAGTTAAATACTTGTAATAACAAATATGTTACGATACAACAATTAAATCTCAATTATTTAAGCAGGGGAAAGCAAGATGAGCACATAAAATTCCTTCCCTTTTCACCTTCTTTAGAAACATGGACACACTCAAAGGATATAGAGAACCAATAGCCACACATTTACATTAAAAGAAACCCTCAAAGTTCAATGAGTAAATTTAATAACAATTAATCAAGATTTTATTGTCTTAGAAGCAGCTCAATTATTTTAAAATGAAGTTGTACACTATGAACTTTCGTCACATCACTTTGCAACAGGGTTATCAAATTTTCAACTCTTTCATTATTGTTTTGATTCCATAACAAAAGAAGCCGGATGTATAGGGGCAAGGAAGGTTCTTCCTTCTGGCATTGACCTGACTGCTCAATAATTAAACAAAAGTTTCTAGTCTTCATAAAAGATATTGTACATGCATGCACAACTTAAATTAATATAATTTGAGTGCATGCAGAAATATAAACTGAATAGCAGTTTCTATCAATAGTTAAGTATACAAATTCAAAAATAAAGTAAATAATTCGCACTCCTAGTTTGCGGGAGAAAAAAAAATCTTAATTGATTCATTGAAAACTAAATCCAGGCAATGACAACATAAGATATGAAGCCATTATGCACTTCAAAATGTGAAATACGCTGCTAGCAACAATTTTCCTTCAAAGAGACTTTAATCATGCTAGAGAATGATATTACTAAATTTCACCAGTAAATGAAGAAAGAAAAATGCAACCTTGTCTAGATTTTAGAACAAAAAATATGTATCGCATAGTATAACTAATAGTCTTTTACCATGAAAAGAAAGACCGATTATTTCCACCAAAATGATTGTCACTTTTACCTCCGCCACCAGAATCCCTGTTGCCAGAGCCCCCGAGTCTGCCACTGCTAGCACCACCTGAGCCGTAAAAAAAAATCAAGAGATAAAAGGTACCTTAAGAACGTAACCATACTTGCTTTTCTATCAAAATCTTCAAAAGTTATCAATCAAGAGACTAAATCTTAGATTGAAGGTCGACAATGAGATTATCTTTGTTGAAGAGTTGAGCACGAAGATCAGAGGATAATAGAAGTGATCTTACAGGTCCTTTCGTGCTTTAAGAGAGACAGAGAGAGCAGGGGTGGGGGAAAGGGCAATAGTACAGGAGCGAAGAAGGTTTTAGGAATTAAAAAGAATAAATCCCGCCGACACATTTTTATGTCTTGCCAAAAAATTCAGGGAATTAGCTACGTTATTGCTTTCGCAAAATTGGCGAGAAGCTTTTTTCCTAGCTGATTTTGCGAGCACTATATCCTCACAATTTAGTTCCATCATTATATTATTAATAATAAATCAAATTATTAAATTTAAACATAATAATTTAGTTCATTTTAATTAATTTAAATAACAACAATTTAATTCATCAAAATTTTATTAAGAAAAAATGTACTAGATAAATTTACTAAATTAAATGGTCTAATTAAATTTAAGTGCTGGCCCGATTAAATATAAATAAAATTTAAATATTAAGAATGGAAATTCTATAATTAAAAATAGTTAGAATTTAATGCAATAGAGCTGGGTTGATTCAAATGACAGGGGCTGATTTGTTGAACTTAAACAGCTCATTCCTTTTTGCCTGAAACAACTAGTTGTTTAAGGCAAATCTCTTAAATAGGTTTTAAGGCAAATCTCTTAAACAGTTTTTTGCAAGGAAAATTTCATACATGTCTTAGCAAGGAAATTTTTTCTCGCTAATTAGCAAATTAATTCATATGTCACATGAATTAGACATTAACAAGGAAAAATGTTCTTGCTAAATTAGCAAGGAAATTAGTTATCGCTAATTACTACATATAGGCATTAGCGAGGAGGAAAGTCCTTGCTACATTAGCGAGGACAAAATACCTCGCTAATTTGTTAATATGTAATATGTCAACCGAACCAAGTATTTGCAAGGAAAAATTCTCTCGCCAATTAGCGAGGGTCTTCATCGTAGCTAAATTAGCAAGGACACAAGTTCTAGCTTATTTAATTCACATGCACAAGAATTAAACATTAGCAAGGAAAAATGTTCTTGCTAAATTAGCAAGGAAATTAGTTCTCACTAATTACTTCACATGCCACATCAATTAGGCATACATTAGCGAGAAGGAAAGTCCTCGCTACATTAGCGAGGATAAAATACCTCGCTAATTTGTTAATATGTAATATGTCAATTGAATCAAGCATTAACGAGGAAAAATTCTCTCGCTACGCTAATTAGCAAGAGTCTTCATCGTAGCTAAATTAGCGAGGACACAAGTTTTCGCTAATAATTCACATGAACATGAATTAAACATTAGCAAGGAATAATGTTCTTGCTAAATTAGCGAGAAAATTAGTTCTCGCTAATTAATTCACAACCCACATCAATTAGGCATGTATTAGTCAGAAGGAAAGTCCTCGCTACATTAGTGAGGATAAAATACCTCGCTAATTAGTTAAATGTCAACTAAACCAACTATTAGCGAGAACAAATATTGTCGCTAAATTAGCGAGAACAACTTTCCTCGCTAAATACATCACAAGCCACATCAATTAGGTATTAGCGAGGAGAATTGTCCTTGCTAAGTTAGCATGGACAAAAGTCCTCGCAAAGTAGTGAGAACCTGTTATTGCTCGCTAAATTAATCAATTTGCTTTATTGTTATCCTCGCAAAGTTCTTGCTAAGTTTTGCGCCAAAATTTTGGCGCCCAAGTTAGCGACAAATTGTCAATGTTCTCACTAAATTGTTGCAAAATATATGTTCATTTTCATCCCCACCAACATTTGTGACAAAATTCATCTGTCGTCGCAATTCTGTTGCAATATCAGTGATTTAGCAACAATGTTTCTTCTACTCGCTAAATTTTGTCAGTGTTCTATAATTTCTTGTAGTGTTAATAAATGATCAATCTTGGATAACAAGTTGGTTGGCAGCAATTATTCTGACTGGATCAGGCAAGTGAGAATTGTTCTTAGAGCTGAAAAGATCCATTATGTCTTGGATAAAGATCAACCACCACTTCCATTAGATGATGCCATTGATGAGATCAAAGGCACTTATTGAAAATACATTGAGGATAGTGAAGCGACAACATGTCTAATGTTGGGTGCTATGTCCTCGGAGCTTCAGAAGCAGCATGAGATGATAGATGCAAGAACCATCATTTTGCATCTTGAGGAGCTTTATTCTTCTCAGTCTAGAACTGAGCAATATGAGATTGCTCGAGCTCTATTTAGCTGCAAAATGGTGGAAGGCACTTCAGTTGCTACTCATGCATTAAAGATGAATGGGTATATTGAGCATTTGAGTAGACTTGGCTATGTAATGGATAATGATCTATACATAGATATAATCTTGTACTCAGTGGCTCCAAGTTACGCACCTTTCGTGCTTAACTTCAACATGAACAAGATCCAAGTTACCATTCCTGAGTTAATCAACATACTCAAAATAACTGATGGATCCTTTAAGAAGGATCCAAAAAGTATCATGGTTGTCACTTTTGCTAAAGGCAAGAAGCAGAAGAAGAAGAAGAAGATAACCAAGGCACAACCAAAGAATGGTGGGATGTCCAATAAGAAGGTTGCCAAGAAAGAGAATCCCAAAGGAACTTGCTTCCATTGTGGAAATGATGGTCACTAGAAGCGTAACTGCAAGGCCTATCTAGATTCTCTTAAAGAGAAGAAGCAAGCTGATGCTTCTACTTTAGGTATTCATATGATTGAAATTGATACTTATTCTATTGCTTCAAAACAATCTTGGGTATTAGATATTGGATGTGGATCTCACTTGTGTAATGATCTACAGGGGCTTAAAAGATTTAGAAGAGTTGGAAAGGTAGAGATATGTTTGCAGTCAGCTACTGGATAGAACATCTCTACAATGGTTGTGGGGACTTACCATTTGCCTCTTCCAAGTGGATTAGTACTGGAATTAAATAATTGTTATTATGTTCCAGCTTTATCCAAGAGTATTATTTCTTTCAGTTGTTTATTAAATGATTATGACATTTCTTTAAAGGACAAGTGTTGTTACATTTTTAAGAACAATATGTTTTATGCAAAAGCTATCATTGAGAATGGTATATTTGTTCTTGATTTAATTAAAGAAGTGCATAATATGGATACCAAGAGAATGAAACATGATATCTGAATACCTCATACTTATGGTATTGTTGTTTAGGACATATAAATGAGAAACACATGACCAAATTATACAAGTCAGGTGATTTGGGATCATTTGATTATGAATCATTTGATACATGCAAATCTTATTTATTAGGAAAAATGACAAAAACTCCCTTTATTGGTAAAGGAGAATGAGCTAAAATGGTTTTGGAATTAATACTGTAGCACCCCTCATGTAAATACCCTATATTCACATGTATCATGAATACTTATTAATCATGCTCATACTACATGTTAAATTAACCATCACTTAGCCATTAATCATGCCATACGATTTCATATACTATTATTTGTGCCACCTGTCTGTTCCTGTTTTTCATTTCATGCTTAGTATCATGCATACTAACTATATGGATATTACTTCATGCATATCACATGCACACATGTTCTTTCGTAGCTTTACTACTAGTGAGTTACATTATCCCACATACGTTATATACATATCAAAATATGACTGGCCATTATACAAAACATATGATAGCTGTATTACAAAATATCCTACATCAAGGTTATAAGTCGATGGTTGGCCCTTCCTGATGCAGAGAACGTCCCTGAGCAAAAGTCTTTCTAGAAGGTACCTACACGGATAAATAACCCGTGCTAAGCTATAAAGCTTAGTGGGGAATATCTACAGATGGATGGCCATACACAAGGCCATCAAAACATACATATACAATATGTTCATATACTATAATCAACATGTCCAACATAACATGGCAACAATAACATATACAAGAAAGCATAAGCATATTCTCATGTACATAAGCATTGTACCCGAGAGAGAGGAACACATATTTCTTTTTCATAATTCATATAGATGGCAATATTCCATGTGAACATATTCAATTGAAACATAATTCCTGTGGTAAACCAACAATACAAGTCACATATCAATCTTTAGCCAAAATAACTTTAATTGTTTACTCTTGATCATTACTATGAATAACGTTTAGCCTGCCTTAGCTTTATCAGTGGATGCGGGAACTATGGATACACAATGGTATCAAATGAGGGATATCCGAAGATATCGAATCTATAGACCCAAACGGGGCCAACTGTACTATGGACCGGTCAAGCATACCCAAACGGGGTAGCCTATCAACCCAAACGGGGCTGATCATGATCCAAACGGGATCATATACTATGGACCCAAATGGGCCAACTATGGCAGCTGCAATTTTCCTATAGGCGCCTATCTATCCACATCTAAAACTCTATCGCAGGCGGAACTATATTCGTGTTCAATTCACATTTTAATACTGTACTCGTAGTATACCGTTTGCACATATGCATAGTCTTATCAACCTGTGAATTCTCTGGTGCACAATCAGATACATGCACATTTCATATGCCAAGATATATATATCTGGCTCATCTATATCTGTATGACTATATCATTTGCATCATATCATAAAAGCATGACATATAATCATCATATCATAGACTTGATCATGCCCTCATTAAGCATTTCACATGTTCATAGTCATGCTAATTCATCTTCTATCTCATAGGCAATTACATGCTCATATACTCATATACATAATCATAAATGTACATACCTGTGGGTACATTCGCATATAGTCGATTTATTCTTATGAGTATGTTTCCAACACATATATAAATATATATTCCTTTATCATCATTCAAGTCATGTGCTATACAAAATATCAACATGTTTTCATATGACATATACACATGCCAAGGTCATGCTATTATTCTCTTTTTCATATCACAAGTGCATATAAAAAGGTGCACTTACATGTCATAAGACTTACATGTATGGGTTCGATAATTCCTTTCTAGTCTTTATTCATATTCACAAATGAACGCATGTGTATGCATACAATTCCTTCATTGACAGTCATATTACATGCATTATTCATTTAACTTTCTATCACATAAGCAAATAGCTGTCTCAATCAATTAAAGAATCATATTATCAAGTGTAGCAACAATCTGTTCATACTAGCCATTTCTGTTACATAGAGTAGTCTAGAAAACTAGTCCGGATTCAACTATAGATTACATGTACCTAGAGACAGATTTAAGCTTAGGTTTCTTCATGTGAAATATAGGTATGGAAGTCTATTTTTCAATGCAAAAAGAATCACTCAATTTGCTATTCTATAGCTCAACTTATGAGCAAAACATTCAAGACAGGTCATTTAATCGTGAAGAGGAGTTCGACTCGTGAAGGGATTCACGAGTGAAGCAAATAAGGTGATTCTCACGACTCGTGAAGGGGTTCACGAGTGGAGAAGGAACTATACTTCACGACTCGTGAAGTGGCTCACGAGTGAGGAAGAAAAGCTGAACTTCACGACTCGTGAAGAAGCTCACGAGTGAAGAAGAAAGACTCGACTTCACGACTCGTGAAGAGCTTCACGAGTCGGACTGATGTTCACGACTCGTGAAGTCATTCACGACTCGGTAAGTCTGTCTTCTTCAACCTTTCAATGATAAACTTCCAGAAAAAACGTAAATTCAATTCTGTAAATTCTATTCACTTCCAGTAATCCATTTTTACATGCAATATGAATGGCCTAAATTCCCATACCTTGGCTGATAAACCCAATGTCTTCAACCTCTATCAATTCCCTTTCCTTTGATCCTTCTTCCTTCCTCTTCTCCTTCATAAATACCATCACCATAAACATACATTTCCAGCAAATGACATATTCTCAGTCAACAGAAAATGAAGAAGAAGATGGTGATGATGCAGTGTTAAAATGAGAGTTTAATTACCTTAGCTTAGAGCCTTAAACTCTTGATTAACCAACATGCACCATTAACATCTAAATACTTGAGATAAATCTATGGAAATCAAAGAGGAAGAAGAAGATGAATTTCTGGTTTTGCTCTCAACAAACGCCGATTCTCACAATCAAATTCTCTAACCCAAGCCTTTTATACCCACATAACAATCTCCTCTTTAGTCCTTCATCATTTTGCATGTCACACAAATGCCACAAGCCTTTATGCATGTTAGACTTTAACCCCTCCACTAATTATTTTTCAAACATTAACCTATCCATTTAAGCATTCTTTCAATTTAACCTTGAATTAAATGCTTCTCTACACAATTGGCCACCAAAATGCCAAAAATACCAATTAACCCCAAATTAATACCTTTATCCTTCATTGCATCCTTAATTAACATTAAACCATACTCTTTTATTATATTTTCATGCAATTAACATAATAACATGTTAATTTACTCCCTTACTTAATTACAATAATATGCAAATTAAATTAGGGTCATGTTAGGGGCCTTACAATTCTCTCCTCCTTAAGAATTTCGTCCCCGAAATTCATACCTGTGTTGAATAAATGAGGATGTTGTTCTTTCATAGCTGTCTCTGGCTCCCAAGTAACTTCTTGTATATCGTGATGTTGCCAGAGCACTTTGACAAGTGGAATTTGCTTATTTCTAAGCTGTCTAACTTCTCTAGCCAGAATTGCTATAGGCTCTTCATCATAAGTGAAATCTGACTGTACTTGCACATCTTGAACTGGTATCACATGGGATTCATCTGAACGATACTTCCGTAACATAGAAACATGAAACACATCATGAAGTTTGGCTAGTTCCATAGGGAGAGCCAACCTATATGCCACTGGCCCAACTCTTTGAAGAATCTCATATGGGCCTATAAACCTCGGGCTCAGTTTACCCTTTTTCCCAAATCTTAATACTTTTCTCCAAGGGGACACTTTCAGAAACACTTTGTCACCCACATGATATTCAATATCCTTTCTTTTCAAATCAGCATAAGACTTCTGTCTATCACTAGCTTCCCTCAATCTCTGCTTGATAACTTGTACCTTTTCCTCTGTATCTTTGACAATATCAGGACCAATAACTTTGCGCTCAGACAATTCAGTCCAGTACACAGGAGTTCTACATTTTCGGCCATACAAGGCCTCATACGGTGCCATCTCGATGCTCCTTTGATAACTGTTATTGTAGGCGAACTCCATTAAAGGTAGATACCTATCCCAACTTCCTGCAAAATCCAAAACACAACCTCTCATCATATCCTCTAGAATCTGAATAACCCGTTCAGATTGCCCATCCGTCTGAGGGTGGAATGCTGTACTGTAACGAAGCTGAGTTCCCAAAGCTTGTTGCAAACTCTGCCAAAATCTTGATGTGAATCTCGGATCTCGATCAGAGATTATTGACACCGGAATGCCATGCAGTCTAACAATCTCATTCACATAAAGTTCTGCCAACTTATCCATAGGGTAGTCCATCCGAACTGGTATGAAATGAGCTGATTTAGTCAGCTTGTCAACTATAACCCAAACAGCATCATGCTTTTTCTGTGTAAAGGGCAATCCTGTTACAAAATCCATAGTGATATCCTCCCATTTCCATTGTGGAATTGGAATGGGGTTCAACAAACCAGATGGTAACTGGTGCTCTGCTTTTACCTGCTGACAAGTCAAGCATTTGGAGACATAGGCTACCACATCTTTCTTCATGCCAGGCCACCAATAACTTTGTTTCAAATCCTGGTACATCTTGTTCCCACCAGGGTGCATAGTAAATACTGTATTGTGAGCCTCTTTCAATACTGTTTTCTTTAATTCTTTGTCATCAGGAACATACAATCGATTCTGATAATACACACCCCCATCTTCTTTCACTAAGTACTCAGACTGGGTTCCTTCATGTAAAGACTTCAAAATCTGTTGCAGCTTTTCATCATGTTTCTGTGCATCAATCACTGTTTGCCTCAAACAAGGTCTAGCCTTCAACTGTGCTATTAAAGCGCCATCATAAGCAATTTTCCATCTACAGCGATGTGCAATCATAGCAGCCATCATCTTACGGCTCAAAGCATCAGCTACAACATTAGCTTTGCCTGGATGGTAATCCACTATACAATCATAATCTTTAAACAGTTCTAACCATCTTCGCTGTCTCAAGTTAAGTTCCTTTTGAGTGAGCAAATATTTGAGACTCTTGTGATCTGTATAGATTCTGCACTTCTCCCCATACAAATAATGTTGCCAAATTTTCAAGGCAAACACCACTGCTGCTAACTCTAGGTCATGGGTTGGATAGTTTTGTTCATGTGGCTTCAACTGTCTAGATGCATAGGCAATTACTTTGCCATCTTGCATTAACACACAACCTAAGCCAACTCTAGAAGCATCACTATACATAGCATACTCCTTTCCTGTAACTGGCTGTGTCAAAACTGGAGCCTCTGTCAGGAATTTCTTCAACTGATCAAAACTTACTTGACATCGGTCAGTCCACTCAAACTTTATACCCTTTCTCAGAAGTTTAGTGAGTGGTGCGGCTATAACTGAAAAATCTTTCACAAAGCGACGGTAATAACCTGCTAAGCCCAGAAAACTTCTCACTTCTGTCACATTTCGAGGCGGCTTCCAATTCACTATAGCCTCTATTTTAGCTGGATCCACCCTAATGCCTTCAGAAGATACTATATGACCAAGGAAAGAAATTTCCTTAAGCCAAAAATCACATTTGCTCAGCTTAGCTTACAGCTGATTCTCCCTCAGAATCTGTAAAACAATTCTCAAATGCTCAGCATGTTCCGTTTCATTCTTCGAATACACCAAAATGTCATCTATGAACACAACAACAAACTGATCCAGGTAGGGTCTAAACACCCTATTCATAAGATCCATAAATGCAGCCGGTGCATTTGTTAACCCAAATGGCATCACCAAAAACTCGTAATGCCCATATCGGGTTCTAAAAGCCGTTTTGGAAACATCCATATCCTTAACCCGGAGTTGATAATAACCCATTCGCAAATCAATCTTGGAAAACACTCCAGCACCCTTCAACTGATCAAATAAATCTTCAATTCTGGGTAAAGGGTACTTATTTTTCACTGTTACCCTATTTAACTGTCTGTAGTCTATGCACATCCTCATAGACCCATCCTTTTTCTTCACAAACAAAACCGGTGCACCCCAAGGCGACACACTAGGCCTAATGAAGCCTTTGTCAAGCAACTCCTGTAGCTGTACTTTAAGTTCCTTCAATTCCAAAGGAGCCATCCTGTATGGTGCCTTCGAAACAGGAGCTGTATCCGATAGAATGTCTATAGACAATTCAACTTCCCTTTCAGGTGGAAGACTAGGCAAGTCTTCTGGGAACACATCAGGAAACTCTTTCACCACTGGAATCTCTTGAAGATTTGCATACTCTATTCTTGAATCAAGCACAAGTGCTAAGAAAGCTTCACACCCTTTTCTCAAAAATCGCTTAGCTTGCATAGCTGATATTACATTAGCTATAGGCTCAGATCGAATGCCCTGTACTAGAGTTTCTTTACCATCAGAACTAATGAGAGTTACTGTTTTAGCTTCACAATCAATCACTACATGATGTCTAGACAGCCAATCCATACCAAGTATAATATCAAATTCCCGGAATGGTAACTCAATAAGATCAGCAAGGAATTCTTTCCCTTGAATTACTATAGGACACTGTTTATGCACTCTATTAACAACAACACTGTGACCCAATGGGTTGGTTACATAAATGTCATATTCTAATTCATGAACAGTAGACTCATTTCTACCCAAAACCCCAGTGCAAACATAAGAATGAGTGGAGCCAGGATCAATAAGTGCATGCATGTCAGAATCAAAGGGAGAGAAAATACCAGCTATGACTTCTGGAGCACTCTGATCCTCTCTAGCTTTCATTGCATAAGCCCGTATCGGAACAACTGGAGCTGTGGGCCTGTCAACTGATTCAGAAATGTTCCTGGACTGGGATCCCTGATAACTCGATCCCCCACGTCCTCTTCCCTTGCCTCTACCTGAAGATGGTGCAATAAAAGTTCCTCTACTGCCCTGCTGTCCCACATCCTGTTCCCTCTTAGATGGACAACTAGCCATGAAGTGATCGGTACCACCACATTTGAAACATGCCCCAGACAATTTCCTGCAACTACCCCAATGTTTCTTAGAACAATGAGGATACACTGGAGGTTGCCCCCCACTCTGATTCCCTGAAGCTTGTTTTCCCTGTTTAGACATTGCAGAAGATTCTTGTCTCCTGTCCCTTTTTGCAGAACTATAGCCAGATTCAGCTGGCTGACTTCCTTGTGCTCCTCTAGCTCTCTTTCCTGTAAAAGATCCACCCTTGGACCCACTTCTTCTCTGTTCTCTTTCTCTCTTTGCCATTTCATTCTTTTCAACTCGCAAGGCTACTGTAACCAATTGAGTGAAGTTAACCACTTGCAAAGATGTAGACCCAATCAACTTTTCTCTGATATGCTCATTCAACCCATCTTCAAACTGTCTACATTTAAAAGCATCAATCAACATCTCATTAGGAACATATTTGCACAAGCGACTGAATTCTTTCTCATATTCAGCCACAGACATAGCTCTCTGTTTCAAGTTGAGAAACTGTTTTAACTTCTCTTGCTTATATGCCTCTGTAACATACTTTTTCTTGAATTCAGCTGTGAAGAATTCCCATGTAAGGGGATCTGGTAGCTGGGGTTGTCTCAACACCAACTTCCACCAATCATAAGCTGCTCCTTGCAATAGAGACACAGCACAAGCTGCCTTTTGACCCACTGGACAGTGGATTTCATCAAAAATTCTCTCTAGTCTTTCCAGCCAAAATTCAGCTTCCTCAGACTGTTCCAGATTAGTGCCTAGAAACTCTTCAGCACCATGCTTCCTAATTTCAGAGATTGGAGCTTTAGGTGCTGTCATTCTTTGATGAATTTGAGCCATATCCTGTGATATCTTTAACAATGCTTCTGCAGGGATGGCTGCTGGGACCTCATTTGGATTGGAGAATGAAGGTCCAGTATTGGAAGGATTAGTTCTAACCGGCCTATTACTTTCAGCCGATTCCTCCAAAGCATCTCTAGAGCTTTCCATCTTTGATCTATAAGAAAACAGGGACTTCTGCATCAGGCCAGCAATCACTATATCATACTATAGAATCCTAGGCTCATCTTTACCCAGAAAAGGCTAAACCTAGGCTCTGATACCAAAATTGTAGCACCCCTCATGCAAATACCCTATATTCACATGTATCATGAATACTTATTAATCATGCTCATACTACATGTTCAATTAACCATCACTTAGCCATTAATCATGCCATATGATTTCATATACTATTATTTGTGCCCCCTGTCTGTTCCTGTTTTTCATTTCATGCTTAGTATCATGCATACTAAATATATGGATATTACTTCATGCATATCACATGCACACATGTTCTTTCGTAGCTTTACTACTAGTGAGTTACATTATCCCACATACGTTATATACATATCAAAATATGACTGGCCATTATACAAAACATATGATAGCTGTATTACAAAATATCCTACATCAAGGTTATAAGTCGATGGTTGGCCCTTCCTGATGCAGAGAACGTCCCTGAGCAAAAGTCTTTCTAGAAGGTACCTACACGGATAAATAACCCGTGCTAAGCTATAAAGCTTAGTGGGGAATATCTACAGATGGATGGCCATACACAAGGCCATCAAAACATACATATACAATATGTTCATATACTATAATCAACATGTCCAACATAACATGGCAACAATAACATATACAAGAAAGCATAAGCATATTCTCATGTACATAAGCATTGTACCCGAGAGAGAGGAACACATATTTCTTTTTCATAATTCATATAGATGGCAATATTCCATGTGAACATATTCAATTGAAACATAATTCCTATGGTAAACCAACAATACAAGTCACATATCAATCTTTAGCCAAAATAACTTTAATTGTTTACTCTTGATCATTACTATGAATAACGTTTAGTCTGCCTTAGCTTTATCAGTGGATGCGGGAACTATGGATACACAATGGTATCAAATGAGGGATATCCGAAGATATCGAATCTATAGACCCAAACGGGGCCAACTGTACTATGGACCGGTCAAGCATACCCAAACGGGGTAGCCTATCAACCCAAATGGGGCTAATCATGATCCAAACGGGATCATATACTATGGACCCAAATGGGCCAACTATGGCAGCTGCAATTTCCCTATAGGCGCCTATCTATCCACATCTAAAACTCTATCGCAGGCGGAACTATATTCGTGTTCAATTCACATTTTAATACTGTACTCGTAGTATACCGTTTGCACATATGCATAGTCTTATCAACCTGTGAATTCTCTAGTGCATAATCAGATACATGCACATTTCATATGCCAAGATATATATATCTGGCTCATCTATATCTGTATGACTATATCATTTGCATCATATCATAAAAGCATGACATATAATCATCATATCATAGACTTGATCATGCCCTCATTAAGCATTTCACATGTTCATAGTCATGCTAATTCATCTTCTATCTCATAGGCAATTACATGCTCATATACTCATATACATAATCATAAATGTACATACCTGTGGGTACATTCGCATATAGTCGATTTATTCTTATGAGTATGTTTCCAACACATATATAAATATATATTCCTTTATCATCATTCAAGTCATGTGCTATACAAAATATCAACATGTTTTCATATGACATATACACATGCCAAGGTCATGCTATTATTCTCTTTTTCATATCACAAGTGCATATAAAAAGGTGCACTTACATGTCATAAGACTTACATGTATGGGTTCGATAATTCCTTTCTAGTCTTTATTCATATTCACAAATGAACGCATGTGTATGCATACAATTCCTTCATTGACAGTCATATTACATGCATTATTCATTTAACTTTCTATCACATAAGCAAATAGCTGTCTCAATCAATTAAAGAATCATATTATCAAGTGTAGCAACAATCTGTTCATACTAGCCATTTCTGTTACATAGAGTAGTCTAGAAAACTAGTCCGGATTCAACTATAGATTACATGTACCTAGAGACAGATTTAAGCTTAGGTTTCTTCATGTGAAATATAGGTATGGAAGTCTATTTTTCAATGCAAAAAGAATCACTCAATTTTCTGTTCTATAGCTCAACTTATGAGCAAAACATTCAAGACAGGTCATTCAATCATGAAGAGGAGTTCGACTCGTGAAGGGATTCATGAGTGAAGCAAATAAGGTGATTCTCACGACTCGTGAAGGGGTTCACGAGTGGAGAAGGAACTATACTTCACGACTCGTGAAGTGGCTCACGAGTGAGGAAGAAAAGCTGAACTTCACGACTCGTGAAGAAGCTCACGAGTGAAGAAGAAAGACTCGACTTCACGACTCGTGAAGAGCTTCACGAGTCGGACTGATGTTCACGACTCGTGAAGTCATTCACGACTCGGTAAGTCTGTCTTCTTCAACCTTTCAACGATAAACTTCCAGAAAAAATGTAAATTCAATTCTGTAAATTCTATTCACTTCCAGTAATCCATTTTTACATGCAATATGAATGGCCTAAATTCCCATACCTTGGCTGATAAACCCAATGTCTTCAACCTCTATCAATTCCCTTTCCTTTGATCCTTCTTCCTTCCTCTTCTCCTTCATAAATACCATCACCATGAACATACATTTCCAGCAAATGACATATTCTCAGTCAACAGAAAATGAAGAAGAAGATGGTGATGATGCAGTGTTAAAATGAGAGTTTAATTACCTTAGCTTAGAGCCTTAAACTCTTGATTAACCAACATGCACCATTAACATCTAAATGCTTGAGATAAATCTATGGAAATCAAAGAGGAAGAAGAAGATGAATTTCTGGTTTTGCTCTCAACAAATGCCGATTCTCACAATCAAATTCTCTAAGCCAAGCCTTTTATACCCACATAACAATCTCCTCTTTAGTCCTTCATCATTTTGCATGTCACACAAATGCCACAAGCCTTTATGCATGTTAGACTTTAACCCCTCCACTAATTATTTTTCAAACATTAACCTATCCATTTAAGCATTCTTTCAATTTAACCTTGAATTAAATGCTTCTCTACATAATTGGCCACCAAAATGCCAAAAATACCAATTAACCCCAAATTAATACCTTTATCCTCCATTGCATCCTTAATTAACATTAAACCATACTCTTTTATTATATTTTCATGCAATTAACATAATAACATGTTAATTTACCCCCTTACTTAATTACAATAATATGCAAATTAAATTAGGGTCATGTTAGGGGCCTTACAAATACATTCAGATGTATGTGGTCCAATGACTACACATGCCAGAGGAGGTTACTCCTACTTCATTACTTTCATAGATGATTATTCCAGGTTTGGATACATCTATCTAATGAAATATAAATCAGAAGCATTTGAAAATTTCAAAGAATTCAAAAATGAAGTAGAGAAACAACTTGGCAAGAGTATTAAAACACTTAGATCATATTAAGGTGGAGAATACTTAAGCCAAAAATTTAAAGATTATCTTAGAGATAATGGATTTTATCTCAATGGAATCCACCATATACACCACAACATAATGGTGTATCTAAAAGGAGAAATCGAACACTATTAGATATGGTTCGATCAATGATGAGCCGAGCAGACTTGCCTAAGTCTTTTTGGGGATGTGCACTAAAAATTGTTGTTTATGTGTTAAACAGAGTTCCTAGTAAATTGGTTGATGTTACTCCATATGAGATTGGAATAACAAGAAACCCATGCTTTCTCATATAAATGTATGGGGTTGTCTAGCTTATGTGAAGAGGACAATGTTAGACAAACTAGATGTTAAGTCTAACAAATGTTTATTTGTGGGATATCAAAAAGAAACATTTGGATATTATTTCTATCATCCCTTAGAACAAAAGGTATTTGTTTCAAGGCATATTGTCTTCTTGGAAAGAGAATTTCTCCTATGAGAGGACAATGGGAGTAAAATTGAACTTGGTGAAGTTCAAGATCCATAAATAGAAGTGGATCAACCGATTGAACCCGAGATTGAATTTCATAATGATGAGATTACAGTTGAACCAGATTATACACAAAATCCTATAAGATCTACTAGGATGCGTTCTATCCCTGTGAGATATGGATTTCACGTTGATTCGAATATAGGCATAACTGTAGTAGAGGAAATGAGCCTACCAGCTATCAAAAAGTTTTGAACAATTCAGAACGTGATTTATGGCTTAAGGCTATGCAGTCTGAAATGGACTCCATGTATGAGAATAAAGTATGGACTTTAACTCAACCACCTGAAGGGATAAAACCCATAGGGTGCAAATGGGTCTTCAAAAAAAAAAGACCGGCATGGAAGGTAATATAATTACCTATAAAGCTCGCTTAGTAGCAAAGGGCTATTGTCAAAAAGAAGGTATTGACTATCACGAAACTTTTTCTCCTGTAGTGATCCTTAAGCTATAAGGATACTTTTAGCCATTGCAGCTCATTATATTATAAGATTTGGCAAATTGATGTAAAGACAGCTTTCCTAAATGGAAATCTGACTAAGGATGTGTATACGACACAACCAGAAGGGTTCATATATGGAAATGGCGAAAAGGTATGCAAGCTTCAAAGATCCATTTATGGATTGAAGCACACCTCTAGGAGCTGGAACATATGATTCAATGAGACAATCAAAGAGTTTGGTTTCTCACAAAATGAAGATGAACCTTGTGTGTATAAAATGGTCAGTGGGAGTCCAATTGTCTTCCTAGTTCTATATGTAGATGACATATTGATCATGGGAAATGACATTTCTCTTCTTCAATCTGTTAAAATATGGTTATCCAAGCAATTTTCCATGAAAGACCTTGGAGAAGCATCCAATATTCTTGGAATAAGGATCTATAGAGATAGATCCAATAGGTTGCTAGGTCTTTCTCAAAATACATTTATAGATAAAGTATTGAAGAGGTTCAATATAGATCTCTCTAAGAAAGGGTTTATACCCTGGTACATGGGAAACACCTTTCTAAGTCTATGTTTCTGCAAACACTAGAGGATAGAGAGAGCATGAATAGAATACCATATGCATCTGCAATTGGTTGTATCATGTATGCTATGTTATGTGTACGTCCAGATGTAGCATTTGGTTTGAGTGTCACAAGTAGATTCCAATCAAATTTTTTAAAGGAAAACTAGGCAGCTGTCAAGAATATCCTTATGTACTTGAGAAGGACCAAGGAAATATTCTTGGTATATGGAGAGGGCAGTTTGGAAGTAAATGGGTATACAAATGCCAGCTTCCAATCTAACAAAGTTGATTGTAAATCACTATCTGGTTATGTGTTCATAATGGGAGGAGTAGCAGTTAGTTGGAAGAGTTCCAAACTAGAAACAACTGCTGATTCCATGATAGAAGCTAAGTACATTGCTGCTTCGAAAGCAACCAAAGAAGCAGTCTGGATCAAAAAGTTCATATATGAACTAGGAGTG
Organism: Excoecaria agallocha; assembly: GCA_037975025.1. Lineage (NCBI taxonomy): Eukaryota > Viridiplantae > Streptophyta > Magnoliopsida > Malpighiales > Euphorbiaceae > Excoecaria > Excoecaria agallocha. The sequence continues at coordinate 56,195,518 of CM075810.1, read as the reverse complement.
GTGCCTAACATTGTTAATCTAATTCTTTTATATTGTGACAATAATGGAGCCATTGCGCAAGCAAAGGAACCATAGTCTCATCAGCGATCAAAGCATGTTCTCAGACGCTACCATCTCATAAGGGAAATAATAGCTATAAATGATGTGATAATTGAAAGGGTTCCCACATATGATAATGTGGCGATGATAATGTGGCGGATCCCCCACTAAAGCACTTTCCCAGATTAAGCATAATCACCATATAAATAGCATGGGTCTAAGACATATGAGTGATTGGCTCTAGTGTAAGTGGGAGATTGTTAGAGAGTATGCCCTAGAGCCCATGTAATAGGGATGTATTTCATATGTATGAATTCATATTCTTAATAAAAGGCATCATTCATTTATTAATGCTATGTTTAAATACATGAGTTTGTAAATCTTAAATTAATAAATGAAGTCCTATATGTTATAAATACAGTGCAAAGGTAATCATGAAAGTGTTCATGATATAAGATGTCTATTGCATACAAATGTGTTAATATCTAAAAATCCCTAGTCATAAAATTAACAAGATAGGGCATTGTTAATTCGGATAGACTAGCACATGTTATGCTTCTTGAATGGTTCAAGCAGTGGTTCTCATAACTATGATTATGGAAGATAATCAAAGCTAACATATGGATGCTTGTTAGAAGAACAAGTTCATTGGAGACCTACAAAGAGAATCCTCACATAGATATTAAATCTATGTCAATGAGGAATCTCTTCATAGCAGTTATTCAAGTATCCTTGGACTTGAGAGCACCGAAGTTATCTTATGTAGCAAGTGGTATATTTTGACTCCATAACTGATTACTTCCAACTGGGAGTAAACATAGTTAGGAGATTGGGTATATCATGACCTACTTAAAGGGTAGTTGAGTGATTGACAAAGGATTCACCATCCCAGATTTAATAAGGGAAGTTATCTCGCATGATTCTATAATTGCCTTGTTCAAAGAATCTCTGGCTAGAGTAATATGCCAAGATGGATAGAGATCCATGGAAGGAATTTTGGGAACAATGGTTAAATTAATAGAACATACATAATTAGATTTATATGAGTTGACAGAAATCCATACTCAGAATCTAATTGAGATAAGAGTTGTGGAAGGAGTAAATGCACGGTAACTGTTTCTATGGAAGGGTATAGTCAAACCACTTGACTTTCTTGACATTTTGGTAGTCATAATGCCTAGCTAGAGACCAATCATGATTTGTATAATAGTGTATCAAGAATATCAATAGGGATTGATAAAATGATTTAAAGAAGTTTAAATCATGTGAGTTTTGTATAGAACTCGCAATTATATATTATACTGCCAATATGGACAGGAACCTAATAGGTCACACACATATAGGGAAAAAGGATAAAATATTAAAATGAAAAGGATAATAATATTTGATATTATTATGGGGATAGAGAAATGAATAAGATAATAATTAATTAAAGAGTTTAATTAATTATGATCAAGTAAAATTATTCGCAGAACTTTTTTGAAATGTTCTGTAATATTGGACCTAATTGAAATAATATATTTCATAATTGATTATTATTGAACTATAAGTGTTATAGGGCTGATATAATAATTAATAGGTCCATTGGAGGAATTATAAAGGCCATAAGAAGTGAAGTTGGCATAGAAGCCCTCCAAAAGAAGGGCCACACAGCAACTCCAAAATAGAAGGCCTTAGAGGCCTACTTCTTAGACCAGAATAAATTAAATATGTTATATAAGTGTTGTGGAGCCTACATATTTAATTTGGATGGATTTGGAATTCATTTGGGTAATTAAATCCAAGTATATGTACAAAAGGCCTAGTTTGTGGGTTTTGTGCATAATCTTTTGTGAAAGGGCTTAAATTGGATTTAATTGAGCCCAAATAATTATGAATAATTCCAGAAGGTCAATTAATAATTTTTTAGAAATTTTAAAGAGCCCAATCCCATTATGAAGTTGGATTTTTTAGCCTAACTATAAAAATCCAAGAGATGTGGAATTAGGGTTAAATAAGTGTGAACAATTAAGAAAACACTCTCTCTCTTTTCTCTCAACCCTAGCTGCCACCTTCCTTAGCTAGCATCTAGGGATTTTGGCCAACCCTTATTCCTTTAAATTTTTTGTTCTTTCAATCCTTCTCTAGTGTGGATTACTCATTGGAGGTGTTCGATTTTGGACACTGCAGTTTGCAACAACACGGTGAGAAGTAAAATCAACTGTTTAACAAAAATCAAAGGTGATTTTTCTTATTCTCATTAATATGTATATTGTAAATTAATTGCAAGATTAGATATATTGGTTAAAAATTTTAAATTTTGCTTATGTATGAGATGCATGTAACCGATAATTCCCAACAAGTAATTTACCTAATTCCACCCCAAGTGAGAATTGGGAAGTGATCTACGATCCCATAGACCTAGTTATGTACAATTAGCATAAGACTAAGGCTTTCTCTTTGTGAAATCATGCATTGCAGGTGCTTCATCAGTTCCTAGCAATCACTTTCTTCTGTCATACTAGTTGCATAAGTAGCATAAATGTAGTTGAGTTACTCATTTTATGGTGTATGATTAAGGGAATTCGATTGAATTGTGCATATTTACTATGGCATAAGATTGAGGATTTGGAAAGAAGGCCAAACTTTGTAAAGATAATATCTCTAATATGGAGTGCCACAATTATGGCAAAAGCTATGAAGCATTTAGATAAGGGGGATTCTCTCGATGAACCCCAAATTTTAGATATTACAATGTTGAAGAACAAAACAGTGTTATGGGATAAGCCACACCGCCATTAGATGGATAGGGAGGAATATTTGCATTTGATTATTATAGGTCATGTCGATCTATAGAAAGATAAGGAATAAAGGGCGGTTGCACTCGAGGAAGGCCCTTCCCTATAAATAGTGGCTTTTATAAATCAAGTGAATGCTCGATTGGATGTTCCAGTAGAGCAAATCAACAAATTACATAACAATTTTGAGCACTTCACCATACACTTCTTGGTGTGATTTCTATTAGCACCACCTCCACCACCACAATGATCTTTTGGACCCATTATCTTTCTAGAGACAACAAGAATTTTTTAAGGGGGTAGAGCTTATCTATGCTTAATTTTACTTTTGAGATTCAGGAAGTAGAAAATCTTAACTCCCTTTTTGTTCAAGAATTATTTATTCTATGTTTTCCATTTTTTTTGTTTATTTAGTTATTTATTGTGTTTATTTTAATTATAACTTCAATAGTAGGAACTTTGTATTGCATTTTAATAGTAATATTAATGCTTTTATTTTGGTGTTCTCATGGCAGTTTTAGTGTGTTTTTTTGTGTTTATTTGTGTTGATGATATAGTTTAGTTCAAGTATCATTTAGTTGGCATTTGGTTTAGTTCACCCTAGTTTATTCTCAAAATCAAACTTATTGAACTTTAACTTAAAATGTGTGATGCTAAAAATCAATGTTCAGCATTAAGGCAAGCATGTTTCTTGGTGGAATCTTAACTAGGTTAGAATTTAACTTAAACAATATTTGTTAGTTGTCAAATAATAAACACTAAAACCAATTTGGAAATAAGAAGATAAACTAGTGCATTAAGGGAATTGAGCAAGGAATAATAGGACACTTGAACCTTACTCATCACCCTTTGAAGTATAAAAACAACATAAACAATTTAGAGTGTGATTTGGGCAATTTTTCTTATTTAGCCATATTAAAACTGTTTACCTACCCTTTATGTATGTTTTTCCTTGTTTAGCCCTTTTGAGCTTTATAAAACATTCTTAATGTGTGCCATGAGTAATTTTCTTGTAACATACATCCATATATCCCATAGCCTAAAAGCCTCTATCTCCTTTTCTAAGAATTAGCCACTTTAGGATTAGGAATTATTTTTTTATAGGTATTCAAAAAAGTGTAGTTTTAAAAAGGTTTTGATTGGGATGATTTTAAATGATGTTTTTAAAGTTAGGAATGCAATAAAAATTATGAAATTGTGAATATCCACTTGTTAAGTATTGAAAAAAATAAAGCTAGCAAAAGTTTATCACTTATTCTTAAAAAATAAATAAAGAAATAAAATTTGAATAAGTAAGCTAGCAATTTACAACAAATTTTTAACTATGGGTGATTTACAAGAGAAAGAAAAGTTTTGAGCTCTAAATTTTTGTTAAGTTCGTGAAAAATAAGCGAAGATCTTAAGTATCCTTTTTCTTTAGTCCTTTGAAGTTTTGCAATCCTATGTAATTCAGAGTTGATAATTCGGTAAGCACTAGTGTAGGTAAGAGTTGGTGTTTTTAAGTGTAGGATGGCTTTTCTTATATTTGTTCATAATTAACCTTTCCTTGATCAACCTTATTCCTATGGCCATATTACAACCTTAATGAAGTCCTAATGATTTTTTTTTATTTTGAGTTTTTTAGTGGAGATGACCTTCAGGTTTAGATGTTCAAGAAAAGGCTCATGGTGTTTTTAGAGTTTCAAGCCTAAAATTGTTTGTACATTTAGTTGTACATTAATTTTAAAGCTTGAGTGTGAGAATGCATCTGTATTTTGATTTTAAAAGGATATAAAGTGTTTTGGTCTTACGCACACATGGAAACTAGCTTATATTTTCTTGATTAGATTTGATCTTGTTGAAATTATGTCAAGTGAACCTATTAATTGGTAAGCATAACTTTGAAATGCATGATTCCTAGTTAAAGTTTGATCATTTTAAGATATTGGTTTGTTTAACTTTGCTTGAGGGAAAGCAAAGACTAAGTGTGGTGTAGTTAATGGCGTTTTGGCTTTGGGGGCAAAGACAATAGAGGTGTTTGGAGACTTATCACTTATAGTCTACCAAGTTTGATGCAAGTGGGCCATTAATGAGGAGAGATTGTTGCCTTATGTGGAATGCTTGAAAGGTTTGGCTAGGCAATTCAAAGTTTACACCTTCAGCTTTGTGCCTAAGGATGAGAATCAACTTGCAGATGCCCTGGTAACTTTAGTCTCAATATGGGATAACCTGCCGACACTAATTATTTACCTAGTGTTGATTACCAATTTTGATAGGCATTATTTTAAAATTATGCAAGTGATAGACGCATAGGAATTCGATGGGAAACCATGGAATTATAATGACAGGGATTGATTTTCCCATAAAAAGCCATTATGAAAGATGAAAGGATGATTCACAAGTTGTCCACTCAATTCATTAGTATGGATGGAAACCTATAATGAAGGTAGCTTAATGGCATTCAAATTCAAGGAAATAACTCATGCTAGTGTCAGCGGAGTTTATATGAATGGTAGGACACTTGCTTAGAAGGTTATGTGCCAAGGGTTCTTTTAGCTTACTATGGATACGAATTGTTCCAAGTATGTGACTATATTCCATCTGTGTCAATATTATGAAAATTTAAGGCATTTTCCAATTTCAAAGTTAAATAACCTCATATCTCCATGACCATATGTAGCTTGGGGTAGAGATATCATAGGAGAGGTGCACCCCACAACTTCTAATAGGCATAGGTATATAGTAGTTGCTATTGATTACTTCACCAAATAGGTTTAAGCTAAATCTTTCAAGAAGATTAGTTCAAGGGAAATGGACAAATTCATTGAGATAAATCTAATATGTTGACATGGGTTGCCCCGTCATATCGTACCTGATAATAAGGCCTAATTTCGAGTGGAAATTAAGCAGTTGCTTAAGAAATATAGAGTAAAGCATAATAAATCTTCTCCCCACCGCCCTCAGACTAATGGTGCGATTAAGGCAGCAAATAAGAATGTAAATAAGATACTCTCTAAAATGGTGCAAACTTACAATGACTGGACTAAGAAGTTACTATTTGCATTATAAGGTTATAGAACAACCATTAGAACCTCAATAGAAGCCACATCATTTTCTTTGGAATATGAGATATAAGTGGTGTTGCTAGTAGAGCTTGAACTCTAATCTTTGAAAGTAGTTTTAGAAGCACAATTGCTCGAAGTAGATTAGGCACAATAAAGGTTGTTATTATTGAATCTGATCGATGATGACTGGATAAAGGTATATTATCACAGATAGATTTATCAAAAAAGATTAGCTCAATCACTTAGGAAAAAGTTCAGGAAGTATCCTTTGGAAGACAATGATTCGGTATTTAAACAGATGATGCCAGGTGTACCAAATTACAGAGGCAAGTTTATGCCAATATAGGAATGTCCATTCGTACAAAAGAAATTGCTATCAAAGGGCACTACAACCATTTTTGATAGTGATAGGAATGTATTTAAAGAACTAATCAACATTGATAAGCTTCAAAGGTTCTATAGTAAAGATTCAAAATAAAGGAAATAGATCAAAGACCTACTTGGGTGCTATTAAGATCGAACTCAAGTCTTAATGGAATTTTTTATTTATGAAATAATTTCAAATCATAAGCATATGTGTAGAAATTAAGTTGAAATCCGCACTTAGATTATGCAATTATATGTTAATACAAATAGAGATGTTTATTACAAATACTTAAAATTGCGTAAGTTCTGGTTTAAAGATATCATACATGTATGTTTATCAATTATCGTTTACTACTGCCTTCTCAATCATAGTACCTTTAGTTAGGTTACTCTTTTATCGACAGTAGAGTCAAAATGATGCTTTTCTAGATTTCTAGAGGCAACACACAATATATACGATATGGCAAATGGATTATCTTTAGCCATGTGCACAACAATGATAGATTATTTGCCCTGAAATTAATAAGATAACTCAGATAAAAGATAACACAAAAACAAAAGCTAAGTGAGGTATCTAGAGGAAGCCTACCTAAAGACCAGGAGTTTAGAGGAAGAAAAGTGTGGGCCACCAGCCATATCATATTCAAGATAAGATCCTCTTAACTACTTATGGTGTAATCTATACATTTCTTCATACATTCTTACATTCATGCATAAGTTTACATATAGTCCACAAGCATAATGCTTTGCTTTGTACATACTTTTATGTATATATTTTGCTCTTTGGACACATCACACATAACATTTTGTATATTTTATTGTACATATAACACTACGGGAAAAATGAAAGTAGACTTTGTATCCTCATCCCAATTCTAGTAAAATCTATAATTCCTTTAGGTTTTCCTATGTGACCCATTAATTACAAGGCTTGATGATTTGGGGGATTTCTCATGTCAAGTATTGACTGCCTCTCTAATATATTCGAGATAACCATTGTAGCACTATCTTTTTGCCAATTTTAAGGAGTGTTCTTATTAAAATAATTTGTAGCCTAAGTTTAATGTATCTTGCCAAGTTATGTCTATGGTTTTAACAAAATTGCTTATGATTAATTTAACTTTAATTTGAAATTTTACTTCATCCTAACAATTCTCAACTATGAATGGGTTTAACCTTAATCACATAAATTTATGTTTAATTCAATTATGAGTAGAACAGGAGGTAATCATATTTTATATTTGCCTATTTAATTGCATAAAAGCCTTGGCTATACCATGCAATTTCCAAATCTTTAGCACTTTGAGTTTATTTAAAAAAAAGTTAAAAAAACTATTTACAAAATTAGGAAATTGGGTAAAACTTACTAAAAGCACTAAAACCTTTATGATTACCTGTTAAAGCGACCTTGGATAAGAACAAAACCTAAAAAATGATTTAGATAGCCCTTTTTTGTATAACTCTCTAATGACTCTTCCTATCTTGATTTCATAGCCATTTGCTAGCCTATTAAGCCTTTATTTAAAACATGTTGAATGTATGCTCAAATTATTGTTACACACATTAGAATTACCCTTTAGTCCAAAATGGTTTTAGCTTCCCTTTTGGAAGGTGACCACAATGGTAAAGCTGATTTCACATTTTAGGAATAAGGAAGATTAATTTCTATCAATCCTGTGTATAAGTTTCATTTATAGAAAATTGAATTTACTTGCTAAAATAAATCTAAAAAAATAAATGAAGGAAAAGAAATTTAAAGGAAATTGAGAACCTCGAAGCTAATGCCACAATAAAAACAACAATGAAAATAATCAAGAGACTTTAAGCTATTACTATTTAAATAATCTTTAGTGAATTAAAACCACCAATGTTAAATGAAGGAGTGCTTTAATAACGGGTAAATTGGTAGAGAATAAACCTTTCCCATATTGAGAAAACATAGTGGTCATTTTCCTTTATCAATTTAACCTTTCTTTGTTAGCTATCCACCTAAGCATATTGTTATAAATAAATGTAAGACCTTTTGATTTTGGATTTGATCCCATCTAGCCTAGTGGAGATAACCTTCTAGTAAGGTTTGGTATGTGAGAAGAGATATATAGTGCTTCTCAAACTTCAATTAGAAAGCAATGAATGCATTTATGCATTCGAGTTAAATTTTATCCCTAGCTTTATATCCAGATTTTGTTTTCAAAAAATAGAAATTATGTTTTGGCCTTTAGCACATATACAAGAAAATTGCCAAGTATGCATTATACTTATGTGTTAGTTCAGTAGACCTTAGTATTCGCATGCCTATACTCTTATTCCTTCATTGATAATAACCCTTTAATTTTTATTATTAAGGTTAAATCAGTTGGGAATGTGGACCATTAAACTTATTTAGGGATGAGTGAAATTTAATTTTAAAGTATTTGATAAGTTGCAATTACTTGAAATTTTGGACACATCCTGGACAACAACTCTTTGCATAGGCCACATATAACACTAGTCATACACAACAAACATATGAATTTATGCATAACAACTCATTTATTGTTCTATGTGGTTACTCCAGCTTATTTTAGACTTATAGGGTCCATTTCCCACATATCTAGGTTAAGGTTTTCTTTACTAGGGACAAATTAGGAATTAAAATTGTAATTTATGATGAAAAATATATAAATAATAAAATAATTAATAATAAATGGATAAATATACAAATGGATGTTAGCCAAGGACAAATATATAAAGAAATAATGAGATGTGGTAATTATGCAAATAAAGATAAAAAAGAGGTCAATTATGTAAATTATTAGTAAATAGTGAATTAACACGTGAATAAGTGATTGTGAATGGCATAAGTGTGAATAAAGATAAAAATGGAAAAAAGTGCAAATAAGTGGACAAAAATGTGAATTGGTATTAAAACATAGTTAGAAGGAGCAAAATGGTAAAAAGGATGAAAATATATTAACATAAAAATAACATGGACCAAACAGTAATTTTCCACCATGTGAAGAAACCATAAGGATTAAAATGTAAATAAAAGGGCAAAAATGCAATCAATAATGCGAAAAGGGTAAAATCATAAAATTTATGTAGTAACTGGTGAGAAATGTGATAAAATAAAAGTTAGGAACTAAAATGTAATTTTTATCTAAATAATAGTAATTAAATGAGCAAAATTTAGAAACAAATATTAAGAAGGATTAAAAGGTAATTTTGAAATTTAAAATGAGAATTTAGATTATAAAAGTTAAAAATAGAAGAAAATTACGAGTTAGAGATTAAAAAAAACATTGGCATACATAAGCACCTAAAAAGGTAAAAATTTAACTAAAAGGGATGATAAGGATTAAAGGTGAAAAATTGAATATCATAAATTTATTGTATATGAGAATTAAAATTTGAAATGGAAATTAGAATATAATAGTGTATTAAAAGTAAATGGTAATTTAAGAATAAAATAATAAGTTGATAGACAAAATGGTAAATTGTATGTTGAAATAAAGAATTAGGAGTCTAGTCATAAATAAGTAGAAAAAGGGGATATGTGTAAAATAAAAATAAATCGATAGTAAAATAAAATGTAATCTTTAATGATGAATTAAAGATATTGAACATAATTAAGGGTACGATTTGAAATAAAAAATCAAATAAAATGCTAAGAAATAAATTAAGTATTTAATAATGGCACACTTATTGTTATAGTAAATTATTATCATATGAGTAGTGAAATAGCTCAGTATCAAGAAATTCAGTAATAGACAAAAGTTAGAAATGTAAACATGAAAAGAAGAATAAAATAGAGATTATTGAATTTGAAATAAATGTAGGATGAAAGTAAAACATGTATAAAATGTGAAAGTAAGGATTTACGTGAAATTTTGATGACTAAACAAAATTAAAATAATATAAAAACAATATTAAATAGGTATGACAAGGAATAAATTTGATATCACAAGTACACTAAAGATAAAGCATTCACCTGGCAAGGGTGAAGTGAGATAAAAAATAATATGAAAATTAAATAATGAGGATTAAGTTAAATAATTGATAAAGAAATTGAAGTAGTGAAAATGGAATTAAAATGAGGAGGAAGGGATAAATTGTAATTTGAAGGCAAAAATAGAGAAACAAAGAACAAAAAGAAATAGAAGTCAACATGGTGTTATAATGGTAAAATGATAATTAAATGACATTACGTACGTAATAAGAATAAATTAATAAACCCATACAAGAAAATGAGATAAAAATAACACATGGATAATGCACATGCGATAAAAATAACACATGGATAATGCACATGACGAAATTGACAAAGCAAAAAGAAAAATATGGAAATAAAGTAAAATAAATTAGAATAGTAATTTGATAAGGAATAAATAAAAATAAATAAGGCACCAAGGAAGTAAACTGAGGCCTATAATAATACATAAATAAGGAATGAAGAAAATTTGATGGTGACAAACTAAGACAATAGGTGTAAGTTAGTTAAAAACAAAAATTTTACATATACATATGTGCATCCATGTAAAATTTATTAGTTGGATATCCACCACTAAGAATTTTATTCTTATCGCATAGTTATTTATTGCGTGCAGGTACTTAATAGAGTAGGCAAGAGTTTGAAGCTATAAGCACTGGATACTAAACAAGTTCATAGAGTGAAGGAGGGAAATTTTATTTATAAGTATATATGGTATGCATATGCGCAATAAGTAAATTTATGGAGCCAGGTTAGAAACATGGAAAGTTACTTTTGAGATATTTTTTATTTTAAAAATGTATTTTAAAGGAACAATATTTGTTATATGGTGATGATTATTGAATATGGAGATATATTTGTAGGTATTAAAATGATTTAGTGATATAGTTAAAAAAATTATTAGTTATGACATTCCCATATCCGACCCTATAGTCGAGTATAAGTTGTTATAGATTGGATAGAACTCTTCCCAATTTATATAACCAAGGTGATCCCAACAATACGAAGAAATCAGTAGGTATAGGCAACAATGCAAATTTTACTTCTGTCTTAATCAAGCTTATCTTAACCATAGATTTATAGGTACCTACCCCTTGCTTATGGGAGTATAATAGGATATGACGGCCTAATTAGACTTGTCTAACATGGACTCATTTAGACCAACGGCAGCAAGTGCTATAAGTGAGCACACATTAATGGAAGATCCATAATCCACCATCACACTAGTCCCATGCTTGTTGTTAACCAACGCTTTTATATACAAAGAATTATTATGCTCCCTTCCCTCAGCAAACAAATCAACACTAGTAGAAATGATGCTTTCTTCTAAACCTCCCCTCACCAAGTCAAGCAGCTTTGAGGGAGCAATAGTGGTAGCCATAATTAAATCACATAAAGCTTTCATTACTTTCTATTTGCGAGAAGGAGATTGTCTGAGTAAGTCCCGCATAAAAATTCGAGAAGGATTCTTTTCAATTGCTTGAGAATTTTATCCTTTTATTGCTCTTTTCCTATAATCAATGGTGTAGGGGTATGCTGTCTTTCTACTTTAAGTACTACCCTTCCGCTCTGACTTAACAATCTTACCTTCCATTTCTTTCCTTCATTTTTGGAATCCCATAAATTTGCAAAGTCTCCTCTAGCACTATCTTTATTCTCACTAGTAGATTCCCAATAGTTAATTGCACTAACAAATGCCTCCCTTTTACCCTCTTTAGATGGTGCTCCAAAACTCGTTGAAAATTTTACATCCCATTTATTTTTATCTATTTCAGACTAAGCAAGATGGGTAATGACCAGATATTCATTGTTGTACAAGTCACATAATACATACCAATAAGGCAAGCTTAAACCAATCATAAATACCGGTGGTGGCACTACATTATAATTCATTTTCTTTTTATCTCTCGTTTCTAGATTATTAATTTGTTGGCTATCAATAAAGTCCTATATCTTATCACTAAAGTTTTGACAATAGTTTATGAGATGCTCAATATGCTAGTGAAAAGTATAAAATGATATGCTCGATGATTTGTCATCCATTGGTTTTTGGTTTGCCTAGGGGGTAATGGTTGCAACTTTTCCTCTTTCATCAATCCATCTAATACCCATGATAAGGATCTACCTAAGTTCGAGTAATGCTTCTCAGCTATCTTGTTAGTAGATACCTTGACTGTTTTTCCAATATTACCTCCACTACTAGTTCCAATAGCCTTACTAGTTGTTGTACCTTTATAACTTTACTGACCATAACTAAAACCTTCACTACTTGCTGAACTTGCTTTCTTAGCCTAATACTCACTCTTAGCTTCGATAGTGATGTCTTTGATGGCTTTATAATCCTTTAAACCCTTCAGTTTCAAGCCTTCTTTCAAGTACGAGCTAACATTGTGGAAGAACAACCTAATTTGATCCAGGGTGTTACCTTTCCTCTTCATCTCTATAACCTAGTTCCTCCAACTAGTGAGGTTTTCATGAAAAGACTCATTAGGTTTTTGGCGAAGCAGCTCAAGGTCTTTCGGAATAACTTCGATCCTAATGCTACAATCATATTACTTCAAAAATTCTTCTATCAATAGGTCCTAATCTTTGTTAACCGTTATGTCAAGCCCATGATACCAATCGATGGATGGACCTATAAGACTAAGGCTGAAATACTCAACCTTTTATCTATTAGTAAAGGTGGTTCTTTTATATTACCAAGGTATATTCCTTTATAAAGGCTATTATTAATTGTTATACCCTGGGCCAAACATTTGGTCCTTTATGTAATGTCACATTTTGGTTTATAAAATTGGATTTTCTTTATATTGTTGGCATGTTACATTATTATAATGTTTGTAAATAACAATCTAATGTCACTTTAACTATTCCTAGTCATTTATCATTAAAGGAACAATGATTAATAAAGACAAGTATAAGTTTGATTGATAATCATTAGATGATTATATATGGTGATATAAATCAATCTTATAGGTACTTGTTAGAGAATAAGGTACTGGATAGACCTACTTTGAGATACTATATGGATTAATGTTATTAGTGATCTCGTAATCATTATGTTATCAATCATTAGACTTGAGATTTTGACAATATCCTATATAACAAATAATATGATTTGACATTATCAAACATTACCTTTAATAAAAAAATTATAAAGGTTATGATTGGATATGATGATAATCTTGCAGAGGATAGTGAATAATCAAGAAAGAATTTATCCCTCTCTTATGAGGGAGATATCTATTATGAGGGAGATATCTATTAGGATTGAGAAATGCATGGTCGTGCCCAAATGAATTGACAGATCGATCATAATCATTTGATATTATCGGTTTACTTAGTGATTAAGAAATTATATGTTTGAACTATATAAGTTTGACATGGACCATGACTTATGTTCGAATAAGATATTAGGTGACAAAAGGATTATAACATGTTCTATTAAATAACTTAAATTTAAATTATCAATATTCATATTATTTAGGTAGTTATAATATCATGCTAGAGGCCATTTATTACTTATAGGCCTATAATGGGATTGGGCAACACTACCAACATAATATGAACTTATTGGATCTCACACATAGAATGTAATGAATTAGCTAAAGGTTAATTCAGGCATTTCAAATTTTATTTTTAGATGAATTAAAATTCAAAATAAAAATTTTAAAGTTAATAATATAATTCTTATTTTGAACAATAAATAGAGTATTTCTTATTTTAATAAGAAATGTGGGCCTAAAATTTTCTCTATCTAAATTAAGGTTAGGTCAGCTATATAATGGATAAGGATTCTACCCAATTTGCTAAGTCTCAAGCCTCAAAAAGGTACGAGACAATGTCTCAAACTGTCCTTATTGCATTATTGGCAATCAACCTACGAGAGCATTAGTTGGGCACCATCAAGTAGGTTTCATAGAGTCGCTAGGCAATCAACCTACGGTAAATGACCTTACCGACGGTTTTTTATTATTTTACCGACGGAAAGTATCCGTCAGTAAAATACTCGTAGGTACCAAATTATCGACGGAAATTTTCGTCAGTAAATATTACCAACAGGTTTATAAAAAATCTTCCATCGGTAATTTTATTTAAAATCCGTCAGATATTTCGTCGCGTTGACCGTCTACCGATAGAAAACGTTGTCGGTAAACCATCGGTAATTTTTAATGAATAAATTATTAATTTATTTTAGTATAAACAGCAACGGTATTTTTGTCGGTAATTTTGTCGGTAGTATAATATTAAAATTATTGGAATGGCAGTGACGAATTTTTCCGTCGGCAATTTGTCGGTAACATTATTTTTTATAATTTTTTGCAAAATTATATATTTACTATTTGTAAATCCCAAATTAAACACAATAAAGTCAATGTAAAAGTATAAAATCTAAATTCAATATATATATTAATTAATAATTTTAATATATATAAAAAATAATTAATACAAAAAGTTATATTAAATCTGAACAAATATTGTGTAAATTACAATGCCAAAATCATAAAACTCAGCACTATATATACTTAGAACATTCTTAAAAACAATGAAAACTTTAAATTATTAAACAATTCTTGAAGTAAGGTTATCAACTGGTTGATGACCAATATAACCTATACCTAATATGCGCCCTACTTCCTGTAATGCACAGCAGGCCACCTGCTCCCATTCTTCACAGTTCTTCAAAACCATGTCAAGCATTATTCTTTCATCCAAGGTTATTTTAAGTAACCTTGACTGCGAAACCAATTCCTGCATCACATTTTAGCTTTCTTTTAATAATAATGATGTATTTGATCATTAAATCTTTAGTAAATAAATAGAGCTTGAACATATCAAACCTTTAGGTCCTCAAGTATGGGCAGAGGAAAAGAGCCCAATCCTACGCTAGAAGAAGACCCCAAAAATGCCTTAGAATTCTTTAACCAGCACTTGGATGTTGCTACAACATCTTTAACATCACCTAAAGTAGGCAAAATCAAATGGATGTTTTATGTACATCATGAGGTAGATAGTAAATGGCTAGAACTTTTAGCAAGATGCACAACTACTGAATAGATAACAGAAAAATGACATACCAGGAATATATAACAATCAGCATGTTCTACATTAACCTGTGAAAAAAGACATACCAGGAATATAAAACACTATTGATAAATAATGGCAATTAGATTGTTGTATTTAGAACATTCAGGATATAATTGCACACTATATTTGTATCAAGGTGTCATAAACTTGTGAAAATATAAAATCAATTGAGTTGCAATCAAATTGATTTAACCATGTGTAATTGAAATGTAATAATTTAACTCTGCCTTCTCACGTGAGGGACTTTAAAGCTTAGAGATGAATTATATCCAAAAGCATACATTTTAAAATAAGCATGCAAGAACAGAATAAAACAAGCTACTCGATAACTCCAACCTGATTAATCACAAAGTCAAAAAGAACTTCCACTATAAAAAAAATTCCATCGCAATAAACTTAACTTCTTTAAACAAACTCATTATTTTAATTAACTTGTGTAATCTTATCTCTTTACTGTCAAACTACAATGATAACCAATTACAAGTAAATAATTGGAATCATATCTAATTATATATAGTAGAACTACAATGATAGCCAATTACAAGTAAATAGTTGGACTCTGTGATGGATATTTGTTTTGTAGAATGAAAGAGACAATAGACCAACAATATAATTATTCTTTCCAGGTATTTACTCACCTTACCTGTGACTCATCATTATACCGAGAATAAATCAATGGTGTATATAGCTTTTTTTGTTTGTTTTTGTCCAACTATGTGATGTCGAATTTGTCTCCCTAATATACACTCTACATCAGCATTAAATCAATTAGATTTTAGACCATAACACTCAATTAAACTGAAGGTTAATCTGCATAATTCTAAGAAGCAATGCTTCTGTAGCATTTGAAACCTAATAGAAGAATTAATCAAAATTTGGATTTGTTAATTATTGTTTTGAGAAAAATAATAGCATTAAAACAAGATTAAACCAAAATTCATTGATAAAAAAAAGTGGGTAGGCATCACATCGTAACTACCAAAATAAAAGTAGTGAAGCTCAAGACATAGTGCTCTTTTTATTGACTATTTTCTCCCAAGAATCAGAAACGGCACAAACAACATTTTCCTCAGTTTCTCAAACTATATATAACCGATCATGAAACAAACAAAAGGAGAAAATTTTATATCTTATATTTCTTGAATTTCTATAAAACGTAACATATATATTTTCAAAGTATACTGAAATGCATCTCATGTGGTGATACGTAATGATTAAGGCTAAAACCATCAGCTTTGCTCGTAAAGAGAAACACAAACTCATCCTGCAGTATTTGGAATAACTAAGTAGCACGCTCTGCCTTTTCTCCTCTCAGTGGAGTGAACAATTTGATTTCAATGATAATAAAAACTAAGAGTAATAATACCTTGAAGGGATCATGGAAGCCGTCAACTAGCTTTTGTCTTTTACTAATTCATGTGGCCCCATCAAGCTGTAAGTGTGGATATCTTCATTCTTGGCATAATTGGGCAAAGAGGTCTAACAAGAAAAGTCATTTCATATTATGAGAAAACAAGACTCCAGTAAGATAGTTCTGAATAAATGTTCAATGAAATGTTTATGTTGCAAATTTAGTGAATGATTAACAAACTCATTCTTATCTTAGCTTTAATAAATCTTGAAAAGATAAAAAAGTTTCCATTTCATCCAAGGATGTAATTATTTATTTATTTAATATTTCACTTATTGGTTAGGTTCTCCAAGGAAATATTTCTCTAAGTGTGCAAATAAAAAATTATAGTGCCAGCAATTAGACACTTCTACATCTACAGGCAACTTCTATTTCCAACACGAGGATTATAAAAGGATAACTAAGACTTAGCTGCATTAACCTACTTTAGAAAAAACAATAAGTTCAGCACAACATCCTTCTGGTTAGTGGTGTATCTTGAGCATCATACCAATCTTACAGAAGCAGAAGATTGTTATGTTAATAAAATCTATCATCAACAGATTTACTTTTTGTAACAACATTAATTACCAATGATCATCATGGAACTACCTGAGTATAGTTTGAGACAAGAACAATCCTATCATTAGTTCTTTGGTGTAAATGAGATAATAATCAAGCCAAAACATGCATTTTACTAGAAAGCTCAACCTGTGCTCCATTACCACCACTCCAAGTACCAGATCTAGCAATGATCGTGGAGAAGATACCAAGGCCATTATACAGTTAATACAGCACCTAAGTGAAGAATAGGATAAACGTGGCTGAAAACTAATTATTCTTTCCACGTTTTTGTTAGGCAATATACTTTCCTGCTACTGAATAGCTGCAGTTAGAAAATTCTTCCTCAAACATCAAGAGATCACTTTGTATTTAAATTTGTTACATGGGAAAAAGGCATTCAAAGCAATATTTTCCATGCAGAAACACCTAAAAGCAATTAATATTTCACCCACTGCACAAAATGATTTTGACTGAAGAATATTTCAAATGACACAACCTGGTGCAAAAGGAAACTACATATTCAGAATCTTCATGACTGGAAAGCTTACCCCCTATGACTTGAAAACTACATATCCTTTACCTACTTTGTATATTTTCTCGATTTAATGGTATCCCTTGGCTTGTCAAAAAAAACATAGTGCTCTGAGCCATGAATGTGATATCTCAAGTAGATAAACTAAAATTCTCAGTTCCAAGCCTTGAATGTGATAATATTCTAAACATGAATGCTATAGATTGAAGCTTATACTTAAACAAACATGACAAAGCATGCAATGTATCATAAGAATATTTTTTGCTCTATATGTAGGCAAAGGTAAAAAAACTTGCCAAATCTTCTCAGATAAAACTATTACACTAAAGAAAATTTGAACTATTACACTAAAAATTAATAATGACCTTCAAATCCTCAATTATAGCATTCAGGTACTCATTTTCTTTCATCATCTTTGCAATCTCATCAGCCTTTGCCTGGGAAAATTACAAGAGAAGTTTAACTTAAACTTAAATTACTTCATCGAAAATGAGAATAAACAAATAAAATGTATCCATAAGACGCACCTTGCAATGTCATTTGAATCGTTTCCACTAGAACCTGATTCATGAACCATCTCTGAAGCTCCATCTGCAGGATGTGCAGTGGAACAAGAAATTTTGCAAGCAATCTCGGTCTCTCATGTACTGATTGGTGAACTAGATGTATCAGCTGTACCTCTAGCCTGGGAATCAGCAAATACCTTAGCTTGGGCATTACCTGAGATTTTTGCCTCAACAGGAGAAGAATCAGCAAAATTCTTCTACAGTCTCCTCTATTTGTGTCTTCTAGTCATCTGTGCTCTCAGGCTCGTCAACCACTCCTTCAGGCTCATCCTGCACGACAGTGAAGGGAAGTAAAAATGCATAACATAGAGGAGCTGATTAAGAAGTAAACAGACAAATACTGAAATTGGTTACAGCTTTATGAATACTTTCCTAGCTTACCTCTTTATGACATATTTGAAAAGCTTCATCATCATCCTTGTACTCACTGACCCATAATCTGTTAGCAAGTAGCCCAAACAGGAGATCTGAAATGCATTGAAGATCTGAAAAGTTCCCGTTAGAAGAAATTATGAAATAAAAGAAAAAGAAATAGATCTAAATCTAGAAAAAGTGACCAAAGAAAAAGAGGAGCGACTGTCGGCATGAGGGAGAAAAAAACACGCCAAAGAAGTTAGGGTTTTTACATGGGTATTTATAGGAAATGGCAAATATGTAAGTAATTAGAAAACTCTTTAAAATTTTACAAAAAATTTAAAATAATTAAAAATAATAATCATAATAATAAAATAACTAATAATGATAAAATATTTATTAAAAGGTAAACATTTTAGAATAAAATTTATTTAATAATGAGATTAATCGATAAAAAGCTATAAAATGCTTAAAATATTTTTCTAAGCATAATCAATTTTCAAATCGAATAAATGTTGACTATAAAAATTAATGTCTAACTGTATTTTTATATAAACATAAATATATATCTATTATAAAAATTTATATATCTATTAAATTATAGTTGTATAAAAAAATAATAAATTATTATTTTAAATAGAAAAGTCATTATCCATAATAATAATAATATAAATATTTAATTTAAAAATAAAATTAAATTAAAGTTTGTACTATAAATTATTATGAATTAATCCTTAATTTGATAAAAAAAATTATTAAAATAACATAAATTGCTTTATATACTGATCAAGACAAATTTAAATAACAAAAAAATAAGTCATGTGAATCATATTTATATATCATATTAAAATAAAAAAATTTATATTTAAATATTTATAAAACAAAAGCTTTTCTATATATAATTAAAATATATGCATATGAATAAAATATAATAATTATTTACATTAAAAATTATATATAAGAAAAATAAATAATAGCTAATCTAAAATTTACTTGGAAAAAAAAAATAAAAGTAAATTTTGGAAAGAAAAGTGATAGATTACCAACGAAAATAACCGTCGCCAAAATATTCTGCCATTATCCACCGA
This sequence comes from Excoecaria agallocha, assembly GCA_037975025.1. Lineage (NCBI taxonomy): Eukaryota > Viridiplantae > Streptophyta > Magnoliopsida > Malpighiales > Euphorbiaceae > Excoecaria > Excoecaria agallocha. The sequence continues at coordinate 56,175,740 of CM075810.1, read as the reverse complement.
CGGGACAGATATATCGTCGCTATTTCATCGCTAAAACATTTAAAATTAAACAACATATATATTACCGACGAAATTCCATCGGTATATAAATTAAAATGTTTGATCTCTTTACCGACGCATTGATCCGTCGCTATATCCATCGTGAAAATATGGCGCCACCATTTCTCACCAATTTTACCGACCGTATTTAATTTTTATCGTTAAAAATGTCGGCATTCTGCAACTTTTTTATTTTTACCAACGCCTCTGCTATTCCATAGCTAATCCATCGGTAATACCTTTTTTAGCAACGGAATAAGTTTTCGTCGGAAATTCCATCGGTAAAATCAATTTTTTTGTAGTGGTTAGTTCACCTATATATATATACACACATACGTACGTACGTACGTATGTATGTATGTATGTATGTAAATATATATATATATATATTTAGAGAGAGAGAGAGAGAAAGAGAGAGATATATATAGTTTAAACCTTAAGTATATTGAATTAAAGTGGCAACCGTTATTTTTAGAGACATAAAAATTTCTTTTTCTGAAACCTTAGGAAGAATAAAAAATATCAAACCCTAGCCGCTAACGAAGGGAGCTAGTACGCTCGGCAACTTCGATCATCGCATTCAAGTGTGGATACTAGTAGAGGGTGTTTGTTTCGTGTGAGGCGGCACTTACAAATCGATTTTTAAACACTCTGAGTGGTTGTTAACCAGAACATCTACTCTTTTGAATTAAATAAATTGCATGGATCTTGGTGGATTTCAATTTTTTCGCTGCATTATTATTTTATTTTATTTTATCGAAACCCAATAGCTACTAAATCAAAAGTGCCCTCGAACTTGGACAAATAAATCATTTTGTACATCTATGGCAACACATCCTCACTTTATTGCTCTTTATCCTCAGGACTGATTCCCTTCCTCCAAATAAAACTTGAGCCATAGCTTTTATTTTCTCCTCCATCTTTATCAAAATTTGATCCTCCATCCTAGATGCCTTGCTTCTAGAAACTTGAGTCACTATTGGCTCTTTTTCTTCCTCAAGTATAAAATCCTTCTCAAGAGAAAAACCTTTATTCTTCCACTGCTCAGCAAGCAGAACTCTTCATACCACACCTTTAGACACGATAGCTAAGGGAGGTACCATAGCAGCAGCCGTAGTGGAGATGCCTCGAACAGCAGCCGATTCCACTTATCCAATGGTAGATGCTATGGGCTATTTTTCAGCAAGTGGCACCAAAATAGACATTGGCCCCCACATGCATATTTACAAAAAGAATAATTTAGCTTCAATTTTAGATAAAAGATGGGGATATTTGACCCCTGTAGCCTTGGAAAACTTTGTGTTGATTAAATTAAGATAGAAAAATACTTAGTATTTATAAAGAAAAATCTTTACTTTTACCTATTATTTTATGGATGAAAGCTGGTACATTGGTTCCATTTATTATAGAAAAATCCCACTCAAAATTGTGTAACATTTTTTTGTGAATTTTGAAGTTAATGTTAGAAAAATCATTTATTATTACAGTCCAATTGCATAAATAAATAAAATATTAAAATTTAAATACACATATATGGTAACTATGACTCATTCGTCATGGCCTTCGAGTGTCCTCCACCCATCTCAAGCATGTGTGTGGTGAAAAAGATTACTAATATTGATAAATAAATACACACACGCACACATACACAGATATATATATATATATATATTAAAAATGCAAAATAAATAAATAAATAAATATAAATATCAAAAAATGTTAGTAAATAAAAAAGTGTGAATAAATAAATATATGTGTATTTATACGCTACTGCTATATTTATCTATTATTAAATTAAATATCAAAAATTATAAAAATGAAATATATCAAAAGAGAAAAAAATGAAAATAATAAAAACATAAAATTGATACCACATACCCACTTAAACTCCTATTCCATCCCATTTTTATGGTAAAAATAAAGCACCAAATGGAGAAATATTAAGATTTGTGAGATAAAAAGATGAAATGAAAAAAAAAGAGTCTTGAGGTTATTTAGGGAAGATGATAAACAATATATATAAGCTTAGGAACCGTCATTTTTAGAGAGGTAAAACTTTGTTTTCTATAAGCTTGGGAAGAATAAGAAATATCAAACCCTAGCTTCTAATAAAGGGAGCTAGCACCCTAGGAGACTTCAACCATTGCTTTTGAGTGTGGATACTTGAAGATGGTGTTCGCTTCATGTGAGGCAACACCTACAAATCGATTTTTTTCACTTCGAGAGGTTGGTAACTGCTACATCCACTCTTTTGAATTAATTAAATTGCATGGATCCTAGTGTGTTTTATTTAATTTTCTGCATTATTATTTTATTTTATTTTGTCAAAACCCAACTGCTGTTTGATCAAAATTACCGTAAAACTTGGGCAAATTAGCTATTTTGAACCTCTAAGGCAGCACATCCTAACTTTTTGGATCTCTATCATTAGGGTTAATTCCTAATCCTGTTGATAAAAACTGAGCCATATCTTTTATTTTCTCCTCCATCTTTTCCAAAACCAGATCCTCCATCCTGGATGCCTTTCTTCTCAAAACTTGAGTCATCATTGGGTTTTATTCTTCCTCATGTATGAAATCCTTCTTAAGAGCAACATCTTTATCCTTTTGCTGCTCAGTAAGAAAAATTCTTGGTGCCACACCTTTAGACTCAACATCTAAGGGAAGTACTATAGCAACAACTGCAATACAGGTGCCTCGAGAAGCAGCCAATTACACTTATCCAATGGCGGATGTTATAGGTTGTTGTCTAATAAGTGGTGCCAAAGTAGACTTCATCTCAATCATCATTGACCTTATTCTCCTTTCAAAATCTTCAAACATCCTGTCCATTTCTTAATGACCAAAAGCTCTAGTTTGTGATGGATCTGCTATTTCTATATGTTCTAAAGTGGCTCTAAAAAATCAATAAAATCCAAATCTAACCCCGATTAAAATTTTGATCTAACCTGCTCTAGTAAAGGTTATTTGATGAAGTGGCCGCCTAGACCCCAAAACTACCTGGGTAAATCTATGATGACTAAAAAAATCAAAGCATTAGAATAATGCATGAGTTATGTGTAACACATAATGGTGTATACAACATCTATAATCACATCTGAAAGAAAGTATTAAACCTTCCAACCTTATTACTTTACAAAGAAGGCCTGTAGTCACTCCCTAAGGGTCATTAGGGAATTGTATGATGCACATTAAAAACTGGCAGCATAACAACTCTTTATGTAAAGTGCAAAAAAATATATTTTGGCCATTGTATATTTTAATATTCCAAGAAAAATAAAAAAAACTATTAAGGCATGAAAACTTTTGGAATTTTGACCTTTTAAATTTAGTTAGGTTTTTTTTAATACATAATAGCCCATTTATAAGGCAACGTATTATGGCTTATAGAACTTTTTTGGCAGTGTCTAAGCCATTACATTAAGCATTTGTCTGAGTACACAACTTTAGGACCATCCAAGTATGATCTATGCTAATACGTCCAGTTCATCATAAGTATAACAACTAGTCTGATTATCATTTGATACATCAAATGGTATGAAGTTTGGGCTAGTGATTATCCTCTAACACGTCCCTACATTGAGTAAACATAGAGTTGAGATTCTAGAATGCATCATTGGTTAAATAAGGACATCAAACTTAATTTTAATGTCATAGCATGTTCTAATACATCTTAAATTTTAAAGAAAGATAAAATTTCTTAACCTTTAAACTTACTTATTAAAATTTTAACATAGGTACTTCCATGTTAGAGTCCCTTAGTGTCCGTAGTGGTGTCACCACTAATCTACATTTTGAACCCCCTTTAGGCATATGATGGGTTCTCAAAAGCTGACTTTTAGGGCTCAAGGTTGGATGAAGTTTTATTTAACTTAAGACGGTTGGTTATTTCATAAGGGATAAGGATTCTACCAATTTTGCTAAGTCTCAAGCCTAAAAAAGGCATGAGATAGCATCTTAGGCTATCCTTAAGACATTATTGGTGGTCAACCTATGAGAGTGTCAGTTAGGCACCACTAGGTAGGTTTCATAGAGTGTCTACCGATTAAAATATTAGAAAATGAGTTCTAAACTTATAAGGCCAAAATAAGAGATGGTTTGGAAACCCCTCTTATTTACACCTTGGTTAAATGTGATTTATAAATAAGTTTTCAAGGTTTATTATTTTATCTTTCTTCTCATGCATTATCATGGTAAAGAATCAAAAGGTGCATATATCCACATTTAAAATCGATAAAGCAAATTAATTAAGAAAAGTAATAAACATTGCATGATTATATTTTTTAAAGGTAAAAAATAAAGAGTCATACCTAAAATGGGGAGCTTATTTACAATGTTTATTTAGATGGAGATGCTAGTTCCCAAATGCATATTTACAAAAATAAGAATTTTAGGTGTAATTGTGGATGAAATATAGGGATATTTAACCGCTATAGCTTTGGAAAACTTCATTTTGATTAAATTAAATTAGAAAAATATTATATGTTTATAAAGAAAAATCTTTACTTTTACCTATTATTTTGTGGATGAAAACCGGGACATTGGTCCCATTTATTATAGAAAAATCCCACTCAAAATTGTATAAAAGTTTTTCATAAATTTTTAAGTTAACATTTGAAAAATAAGTTATTATTACAGACCAATTGCAGGAATAAATAAAATACTAAAATTTAAATACAAATGTATGGTAAACATGACTCATTCATCATGGCCTTTGAGCTCCCCCTACGAGTCTCGAACATGTGTGTCTGGTGAAGAAGATGTTATATATATATATATATATATATATATATATATATATATATATATATATATATATATATATATATATATATATATATATATATATAATTGCAAAAAAATAAATAAATATAAATATAAATATAAATAAATGATAGTAAATTAAAAAAGTGTGAATAAATAAATATAAGTTTATATATATACTATTGCTATATTTATCTATTATGAAATTAAATTGAAAAAATTATAAAAATGAAAAATAAAAAAAAAAGAAAATAATCAAAACTTAAAATTGATACCATATGCTGACTTAAACTTCGCTTGTATCTATTTTTCATGATCAAAATAAAAGCATTAAATGAACAAATAACAAGATTTATGAGATAAAACCATAAAATGGAAAAAAATAGTTTTGAGGTTATTTGGGGAACATTATGAAGAATAAATTTCCATTTACTATGTTTTTCATCTTAATTCAATTTAAACCCTTAAAGCATGACCAAACAAATATAAAATAACATTTTTATATATAACACGCCACTTATGAACTTAAAAGTTGAGAAAAAGTAAGTTACAAAACTTGAACAAGAACAAAGAATGAACAAAATAAAGAAAATAATGAACAATTTATTTGGTAAGAGTTAAATGACTAGTTTATTAATAATTAAATACTAATTTAGGTCTTTAAATAGTATCCTCAGTTAGTCTAAAAGCAAAAAAAAATCAGTGTCTTACACTCTCCTTCTTTTGGTATTTTTTTCTCTTTTATGAAATTTTTTGGCTACCGTATTATTTTTAGAATCACAGATCTCTTCTTTTTTGCTAAAGTCAACCCCTTTTTATTCTCTCAAATCTGGATAAGTGAGCAATGAATGCTTAGATAAATTTGCATTGAAAAATTTTAGGATTTTTCCCCATATTTTCACTATCATTTTGAGCAAAAAGGCTATGTATATAAAGATAATTCCCTTGCCCCTAAACTCAGTGAGTCATGGGTGACAAAGGGTTTCAAAACTTGTCTTGGCAAAAGCTTGGTTTTGGGCATGACTTTAATAAGTTATGCCCTAATCACGAAATGAGTCAAAGATGGCATGACTTAGTGTAAAGGGTGAGTTATGGGCGAGTGCTGCCCATAAATAAATGAGTTACAAGTGGCACTCACCCTTTACTAATTTATTTCCCCTTTTTCCAACCTACTAACACCCTAATTTGAAATATTTCTTAATATTTAGGCTTAAGAACATCAATTTTTTCAAGGTTCATCCTTTAAATTTTTTCCCCTATGTCTTACCATTTCTACCTAATTTGGTAATGTATATTTGGATTTATGGCTAAAATATTGATAGATGCTCCTGAGCAATTTTTTGGGACAGAATATATCCCCTAACTTTGAAAAGTTTTTGGGAATGATGGGTGCAAAATTAGGCCAATAACTCTTCACAAAAGTTGTCCGTAAATGAGTTTATTTTTTACAAAAATTAGATTCACTGAAAAATGAGTTGAAGAGAAAGATTTATGCCTAAATTACTCTAGACTAGTCTAGGCAAAGGGGTATATTTATGTTATCAATGTTTAGGCTTAATTTTGAGGGTCTTAAAAACTAAAATGGGTTTAAGTTTCTTCACAAAAGTTATAGTTCTAAGCTTTAAGATTCTTATGGATTTGGTGTTAATCTATTTAAAGATATAAAACATGAGATAAGGCTAAAATACCTAGGATCGCTTAGGACTTCTGAACTCATTTTTTTGATTAAAGAGATAAAAGGGAAAAGCTTAAGAAAAATCATTTTAAAGGTAAAAAAAATTCAAAGAAGAGCTTTGTACTATTGTTTCTTGGCTCTATTATGAGAAACATCATCTTCATTGGTTAACCCTAATTAGTGCCACCTTAGGTTCGACTATCTACAGTTAGATGCCTACTGTCTTTTTAGGGCGACATGTTTCCTATTAATTTCTTATCTAGTTATCATACTCTCTAGTCATAATTACCTATAAAGGCCATTATCTCTAGGATTAAAAATTGTGATTTCAATACTTTAATTGAGTAAAAGAAATGGATTACCAGCCCCTCACTTGATAATAGGGTTAACTGGCTAAGGCACTACAATGGCGAGAGTAGCAGAGGATAAATGGTAGATTACATATGCAGTAAAGAAATTCTATGCTACTTTTTATATTAGAACTATAAAATTTTTAGTACATAAAATATATTTCTCTACTTATATTAATATATCATTCCATAAAATGTGCACATTTCTATCTGATTTCATTACACATGATCATTATTTGGCATTAAGCACAAAAATACAATACCTTATTTAATCCTAGGTTAAATCCTTGGAGCATCAAACTCTTGTTATCAATCAGCCCTCTTAGGTTTTCATGATTAAATAATCTCAGGTTTTCTCAAGCACCCAACTTCTAAAAATGCTCAGCTTTTACCAACTTGGTGAATTAATCAATGGAAACTATAGTGTACATATGCCCGTTTGAGGAAGTTAGATGCATCTCACTCATGATATCAACTCCCCAAGCTACAAAAGGCCATGGTAATGTGAGGTTGCACAATTTTGAGGTTGGCAGGTGTCTTAAGCTTGCATACTATTGGCATAGCTAACATTGCTTTACATATCTAGAACAATTTATATCCATCGTGAGCCAAAATAAACCTTAATGCATGATTTTCTTTGGCAATGTTAAACCATTCATATAAGCACCGCAAACAGTGCCATGTACTTCCTCTATAACCTTCTTAGCTTTTTTCTCATTTAGGCACCTTAGCTAGATACTGTCTTTTATAAAGTATTCCATCCATACTGATGAACTGAGTGGATAGCTTGAGGATCATCCATTGATCTTTGTTAGTAGCTTCTTTTGGGAATGCTAACCTCTCTAAGTAATTTTAAATGTCATAATACCATGGCTTCCTAGCAGTGAAGTTAACATCCATTACCTGCTTGGTGTTGAAACATGGCTTATCTGAATTGGCAACAAATATTGGCTAGAGTAGTAAGGGCATCTACAAATTAATTCTCATACCCATAACCGAAAGTCCAACCCTTAAACTGACCACTTAATGCCATCAAGTACTTTATGCAATGCATTAATCGCTCTTCCTTAACGGATGACTCACCATGAATATGATAAATTACCAACGATGAATCTCTAAAAGATTGCACAATTTTTGCCCTCATAGCTAACAATTCTTCTAACCCATAAATACATGCTTCATATTTAGCTTCATTGTTAGTGGCCTTATATCTCAATTGTTTGGCTAAAGGAAGCTTTTCACCATCCACAGTTATAAGAATGACCCCTAATCCAGGTCCCTTACCGTTAATAGTTCTGTCAAAGTACATCTACAATCTATGCACTGTAATAGCCGTGATATCCTCATTTGGACATTCATATTTGACTTTGTCCCCATCAAGGGGGTGTTAAGCTAAGAATTCTGCTACGACATGACCCTTTATAGTTTTCTTGGTGATGCACTCTATGTTGAGCTCC